>QRDG01000893.1:11692-540915 GCA_012064385.1 Puccinellia tenuiflora | reverse complement strand
GCTTGGCCCGGCCTCCGACCCGGCCCAGGCCGGCTCCCAGGCCGGCTGGCTCGGGGAAGGGTCCGGCCTACCGCCCGGCCCAGGCCGGCTCCCAGGCCGGCTGGCTCGGGGAAGGGTCCGGCCTACCGCCCGGCCCAGGCCGGCTGCCAGGCCGGCTGGCTCGGGGGCGCGCCCGGCCTACCGCCCGGCCCTGGCCGGCTGCCAGGCCGGCTGGCTCGGGGTCACGCCCGGCCTCCCGCCCGGCCCCGACCGGCTCCCAGGCCGGCTGGCTCGGGTGCCAGTCCGGCCTCCCGCCCGGCCCTGGCCGGTTTCCAGGCCGGCGCGCCTGGGAACTTAACCGCACGGGGGGATTCGACCCAAGACAGTTTCCCATCTTCTCCCGATCGTCATCATCTAGCTCAAGTGGAATGCGCAAGGAAAAGGTATGATCTTGATAAGGGTTTTAGGATAGGTAACCGTACTATCAAGAGGGGCTCTCAAGTGAGCTTTAGCGTATCGGTCGTAGAGAGCTCAAACCTTTGCATCCTTGCACATCATATTTATTGGTTCCTATTTGAATCTTATCGTGGTGTGGTATTGGTGCTTGTCATGCTTGTCATGACAAGGCCAAGGTCACCGAAAACGGTTTTCATATGTGTACCCTATTGAGTTTCGGTGTCAGAGATTTTGCCGGTCCATCTATGCGGAAGGTTTCACTCTTCCATTTAGTAGCAAAATCTCCCTTGCTTGGTTTCAATATTTTCACTTGTTAATGGATAGCATTTGTCGTCCTCTTTCTAACAAAAATGGTTTCATGTCATTCGGACTTCATTTGCAAAAGATATGGTTTTCCAGTTTTCAATAGAAAGGTTTTACCTTTCATCATTTGGTTTTATCCTCACATGATGGACTATGATGTTTCTCTGCATAATCTTGTAGTGCTCGTTGTGACGATTCCAACGAGCCCAAGATCATCGAAATCGGAGTCCGGATGAAAAAGATATTGAAGTTTTCGTATCGCCGGGTGGGTGGCCAGCCCCCAGGCCAGCCTAGGCCGGCTCCAAGGCCGGCCGGCTCAGGTGGGGGGCCAGCCCCCGGGCCAGCCTAGGCCGGCTCCCAGGCCGGGCTGCTCTGTGGGGTGGCCGGCCTCCAGACCAGCCCAGGCCGGCCCACAGGCCGGCTGCCCTGTTTTGGCTGCCCGAAAACAGCTCCAACGGCCATATTTTGGCCTCCTATTTAAGGGGCTTCTTCCCCAAATAAATTCTAACCTTTTTGCCAACTCTTGAGCTATTTCTCCCCTCCATTGTTGACCTCTTGAGCTTGGCTTTCTCTCATTCTCTCCACTAGTTCGTGCTACTTCTTTGAGAGAAAAGAGAGAGGAGATTTAGATCCGTGTTTCCACCAATTGATTTCTCCTCTAAGTGAGGAGAACACTTTGGATCTAAATCTTTGGAGTTTCTTTGTGTTCCTCCTTTGTTCTTCCTCCCTAATCCCTCCCAAGCATTAGTTGCTTTGATTGGATTCGGTTGGAAGAACTTGACCACTTAGTGTGTTCTTGCCATTGCATTAGTTGCATCGGTTTGAGTTCTCCACGGTGATTCGTGGAAAGTGAAGTTGAGAAGCTTGTTACTCTTGGGTACTTTGGTGCCCTAGAGCTTGTTCCTCTAGGGCACGTTGGTACCCTAGACGGTTTGATTTCTCGGAGTCTTGGTGGCTTACGGGATTTGTTGGGAGCCTCCAATTGTGGAGTGTGGCTCAACCTTGTTACTTCGGAGCTTTGGTAGCTACGAAGATATTGCCGGGAGCCATCAATTGAGTTGTGGTGTGTGCCCCGGCCTTGGGCATCGAGTCTTGGCGGCTCGGTGCATTTGGTGAAGACCCTCCAACTTGTGGAGTGAGCTTCACCCTTGTAAAGGTTCTAGTTGTCAACCTCAACGGCAACATAGTGACAAGTGCCTCGCCACATTGGTGGTAAGACACAACGGAGATACGGTGTGCCATATCAAGGCTACTCGGTGCTTCACATTGGTGAACACCGCGCCGCTCCAACGGAGACTAGCTTCCATTGGGAAGTGAACTTCGGGATAAAATCATCGTCTCCAAGTGCCTCGGTATTTCTATCCCGAGCTTCTTACTTATGCTATTTACTTTGTGATAGACATTAAGCTTAAAGTCATATATCTTGCTATCACCTAGTTGATCATATTGCTTAGCATAAGTTGTTGGTGCACATAGGTGAACCTAGCTAGTTTAGGTTTTGGCTTGATAAATTAAACGTTAGTTTTATTCCGCATTTATTCAAGCCTTAACCGTAATAATTTTAAATCGCCTATTCACCCCCCCTCTAGGCGACATCCGTGTCCTTTCAATTGGTATCAGAGCCGGTTCTCTCTTTATAGGGCTTCACGGCCTAGAGAGTAAAGATGTCGTCTAGTGGTTTAGTGCACAATGCTTCTTCAATATTCGATGGCACTAATTATAATGATTGGAGAAATCGCATGCTAGATTATTTTCGGGACATTGATCCATATATAGAGCAAATTCTAGATATGGGTTTTTCTCCTCTAGAGGATGAGGAAAACTCTTATCTAGATGCTCAAGCTTCTAACGTGATTTTCAAGTCCTTGAGTAATGCAGTTGCTTTGTCGATCTCTCCCTATCGGAATGGCCATGAGCTATGGACTAAGCTTCAAGACAGTTATGGTGTGTCCATGGATAGTGAGAATGATTGTTCTCACTCCACTTCCGGGCGTAATGAGTTCTCAACTTCTTCTACCTCACCCACATATGACAAGCCACAAAATAATGCAATGGTGAGTAGAGATAAATTTTGCAATAATGATAGTGAGCTTCTTTTAGATAATATTTCATCTCTATCCTATTGGAATGATTTATCTTTGGACTTAAACACATCTAGAACTATAAATGTTTCACATGGTTGTGTTAAGAGTCCTTGCATATCTTCTAAATCATCAAGTAGTGATGATCATAACAATAATGATGATGATGAAGAAGATGATGCTTACTTCAATAAGAAAGGTCTAATGGTTCTTAATGCTCTTTCAAAGAATGAAAATGCTTGTGAGAACCTACATGAAATTATGGGCACCCTTATTGAACGAGGGCTTACTATTGAAAATTTGGAATCTCGTGAAAATGAAAGTCTTAGCCGCGAACGTAATTATGCGGACACAATTGCGAATCTTGAGCAAGCTCTTGAAGAAATCCAAACCACCAAGAAATCTCTTGAGGAGACATTTATTCTAGAGTTATCTAAAGTAAATGAAACCCATGATAGAGCTCTCAAGGTGGCTAATGATTTTAAAATTAAAAATGATGAGCTTGTTGTTGAAATTGTTAGACTCCTTGAGGCTAATGTGAAATTTGAAAAGGATGTCAAGTCCTTGGAAGATTCTCTCGCACATCTCACTAAGTCTCATGATCAACTCCAAGCTCAATTATTAAAAGAGCTTCCTACTTGTTCTCCCATTGCTATTAATGTTGATGCTTGTGCTACTAACTCTATTTCTTGTGAAGCATCCATTTTAAAGGAGAATGTTGAGCTAAGGGCTCAACTTAAATTGCTAACTAGCAATTATGAGATATTGGAAGAAAGCCATGAGAAGCTCTCGAGCTCTCATGAGGATCTTCTAGTATCTCATGATAAGCTAAAGTTAGCTCATGAGGCTATCGCTACCAAGGTAATATCTAGTGAGCCTCATGTGGACAATGGCACAACTTCTACTAAAAATGCTATAATACCATGTGCTAGTCCTTGTAATTCTTCATCTCAACCTAGTGGTAAATCATATGTTGAATTACATTTTGTGCCTAGTTCCTCTAACAATGAAGCCTCAACTTCCACTAGTGCTTGTGTAGCTACTAACTTTGTAGGGAAGTCTAAAGAGCACAAGGTACAAGCCACCTCTTTGAAGAAAGATGTGGAGAAGCGTCATAAAGGGAAGGCCACACTTGACAACATGTTGAGTGTGCAAAAATCCCCCAATGACAAGTGTGGACTTGGATTCAACTCCAATATCAAGAACAAGTCCAAGAGTAGCAATAAGAGGGGCCAAGAACAAGTCAATCACTCGGCCAAGATTGTTTGCTTCAAGTGCAAAATTGAAGGGCATCATGTTAGGGATTGCCCATTGAAGAAGAAGCCTCTTAGTGAGAAGCAATTAGGGAAGCAGCCTATTGTTCAATCTCATGCTCAACCTCGGGTTGAACAAGGGCCACCTCCTAAGAAGACTCAAGTCATTGCTCCTCAAGTCAAGGAGCCTATTAAGAAGAAAGAAAAGAGTCGATATTGCTACTTATGTCGTGAGAAGGGTCACTTGGCTTCTTCATGCACAAACGGTACTCTATCCAACCCCATAATTATTGATGATGTTTATTCTCTTAGGAAGGATAGGGTTGGCAATGTGTTTGCCAAATATGTGGGAACTCAAAGTGGTGTCAAGAAAAGAACCATTTGGGTTGCCAAGCCTATTGTGACTAACCTCTTAGGACCCAACTTGGTTGGGGACCAACAAGCTCAAACTTGATCAATAGGTTGTGATGAAGGACATTGGAGACTTGACTATCCTTGAAGAATTAAGGGATCTTCTTGATGATTATTTCCACAAGCCAAGTCATTTGGATTATATTGTCATATCTTATATCCAATGCTCCTTCTTGCGGTAACTTATATTTAAATTACATATATATTGAAAGTTGCTTGCCCCCTAGCATGTGTTAGTTTTGTTCCTAGCATGTGCTTGTATATGTTGTGCTTATTACTTACCTTGAGCAATCAAGTTTGTGTATGTTAATGTGCGCTCCATATATGTGTAAACTTTGTGTTGAGTCCTTATTGGATCTTGTGTTGATTTCAATGGGCTCTTTTTGAGAAATTAATGGACTATCCCATTTTGGGGGAGTGATATGCTTTGTGCACTTCACTAACCTAAAATGTGTGTATATGAGTAACACCACCTAGTATTGATATATCACGATTATCTAGTAACTATGTGGTGTGTCATGCTCATGAGAAATTCAAATTCTATAACGTCTATTAATTATCTCTATTTGATTTTATTTGCCTCTTGTTAAGAAGAAATGAATTATCACATTGTGGGGGAGTAATAAGCTATGTGCATATTACAATCCCATAAAATGTGAACATTTGAGGTTTTGCCACTTAGATTTGATATTGTCAATTATCTTATTTCTATGTGGCATATTAGCTCGAACAAGTTCCAATTTGCTCTCTAGCTATCTTTTGGGTCTTGTTCGTGTGTGTTTGCTTGGTGTGGTTTTTCTCTAATGTGCATCTCCATACATTAGTTGAGAAACCATTTGTTCCATATTATTCTAACCATGGCCTTGCCGGTTGGTTTGAATAGTTGGAACTACCAACAAACCTTATTCAAATATGGTGTTTTATTGCTTATCTTTTGCCACATGTTTTATCTTGTGAGGATATTCTTGGATACCTCTATCACCGGGAAAATAATTCCAAATGGTCATTGTCCTTGGACAATCCATATTTGTGTTTTTGGTAGAATATTTTTGATTATCCTTACATTGGCATTGGTTTTTATTTGTCTCATCTCTTGCCAAAATATTCATTTTGACTCCCATTGCCTTCCTTGCCTCTTGCTAGGATCCTAATCCTCAAATTGGTAGTGCATATTGTATTCAAATGCAAATATCAAAAATTAATGCATGAATCTTGGGGGAGCATTCCTTTTATTTAGAACACTATCCTATCTATCATTATTTGATCCTTTCAATTGGCATTTGATTTCTATCATATGTGTTTATGGAAGACAAATCTTTTCTCTTGATGCTTTGTGCCATCATGAAAAGTGTAGAGGGTGTTTGGTTTATTTAGTGTAACCTTGCTCTCTCTTGGGAGTCTTGCATTCTCATCTCTTGTTTTATGTTTATCCTATAGAATGAGAAAACCCTTTGAGCATGACTCTTTCTTTCATCCTATATGCTCATTGGCCTTGCCTAGGTACCTTCAATTGGTATTAATTGGAATTTAATATCTCCTCCATAGATATTTGTTTCAATTGATATTTATTGTGAGAATTTTGATACCTTATTATTTTATTTTACTTTACTTGATTCCGGTCAAGTATTATCCTCTTCTTGGTATCTTGTCTCCTAGTTGGTATCTTATCTTTCAATTGGTGTCTTATCTCTCATGTGTTGTTTGATTTGATTCCTATTGATATCACACTTCATGTGTTGATGTGTTTTGGAATCAATCACATGTTGATTTGTTTCTTTCCTCAATCATGTGTTGATTTGGATTTTGATATAATTTGGACAACCTTCTTGTGTCACACTTTGGTGTGCTCTCTTCTTGGTTTACTTGGTGTTTTGTCCAAACCGTATCTCATTTGGTTCTTGTAAGTCCATGCATGCATATTTACTAATACATTTATTTTATGGCATGCTAGTCTTTCTTGATCCAATATATAGGGGATACTCCACCAAATCCTAAAATGGCTAAGATGTGCATGAAATTCAAGTTCATCTATATGCACATATTTATGTGGAGTGTTTCCTATGTATTGTAGTGTATCTAACTACTATGGAACCCAATGAGTTTGGGAACCATGTTGTACTTGAATTTTGTTTTAGGTACAATGGAGATGCATTGGATGCTTGCCTCATTCATAAGGAAGGTGGTCTCACCATGCGATTATTGGAGTCAAGCTTTGATGATAAACAAAAATCCTCATCTTCATCATCACCAATGCTATTTCGGTAACAAGTATCTATCCCATGCATATTTTTCTTGTATTCAACCTTGTGTAGGTTGCCCCTTGGCATGAAAACTTTAAATGTACAATTGTTGTGGCTTTGGCTCTTTCCTTCACTTGGTATATCTTTGTGATATTTGTGATGGAAGTGCAAAAATCTTTTTCTTCAATTGGTATTATTTCTTTGTGATACTTGTTGCCTATCTCAAAGCATCTTCACTATCTCTTGTTCCCTTAGTGATATGTGTGATGTCTTTGATATTTTTGAAGTTCATTTATATACAATGAGATAAATTTTGAGCTATGTGCTATGCTTGTAAGCAATAATATCTTTTGTATATTCATGACTTCCCTTTTAGTTACCATGGTCTCCTTTCTTCGACCATTTTATATGTGCAAGTTTCTTTGTCGATGAATATCATTGTCTACTTGGAAACCTATACATATGAGAGAGGTCAACTTTTATTTGGTATCCTACCTTCTTTCAAGCCACCTTGTCTTTTATCTATAATTCTTTGGTGGCTCTAAGTTTGTCTCGTGAGTGCTTGTCTTATTTCTATTCGCACCTTTGCGCACTCACATTCTATTGAAGATTCTTCTCTACATGCTCATCACGTGAGTATGCTGATTTTTGTTGCCTAAATGCTCTCACTTGCTCTTTGCTTTTTTCGATTGGGTGAAATTCTCAATTGGTATCTTTGAGCTGTGAACATTTTCTTAAAAAAAATCTTCTTTGAAAGTTGTGTGTGTCAATACTTGATATATAACTCATCTCCATTTGATTAAGACTATGTGTCCTACCAAATTAATTGTCTTGTCACACACACACACTCTCGGTTGGGCCTTCATTAATAATTTCTTTTAAAGTGGTATCTCCTTATGGCTCAACCACATCTTTGGTGCAAGTGCTTTGTTTTGCTTTAATGGTTACATCCTTGCACTTTGTGAGTGTTCTAGATGATTATGGGGGAGTGAGGATTCCATATTTGTTCACTCCGCAATAGTGTATGAACATTGGGGAGCTTCTCTATTTTTATTTAGAATTCTCAGTTAGGATCTTCTTGATTGCTTTTCTCCTTTGTGGAGATGTTTAGAATGATTTCATCCTTTGCCATGTTTGGATCCTCAATATAGTTTGATTTCCTCTATTATTCATCAATGGATATGTGCATTTAATTTCACTCATATCTTGAGGAATGCATACTTGTGGAGGAACTCATATTATATTGGCCATCTAAAATTTTTCTTCCCATTTCGGCAATCGATGCCAATGGGGGAGAAGTTTTAGAGGGTTTAAGGGAATTGGTTCTATGCTTTAGTTTGGTTCTTAAGCATTTGCCTCTCATGCTCATGCATCCTTGTCTTGCAAGGTTGCTTAATTCATTATATAAACCCTCTCAAAAGGGATTGTCATCAATTACCAAAATGGGGGAGATTGAAAGAGCATGGTTGCCCCTATGTGTTGTTTTGGTAATTAATGACAATCTCTATGGACTAATGTGTGCTTTGAGTTATATTTGCAGTGTTGGTCCATAAGGAATGCTTGGACTCCATATGTTGGAGTCAAGGCTAAAAGAAGAAGATCATTTGTTGATCAAGGCCAAGGTGTTTCTCCATGAGCATGAATCAAGAGGAAGATCCTATGTTGCCCATGGAGGATGGCGTCACGTGGTGATCGTCATCAAGATAAAGGCCAAGTGAAGATATGTCGAAGAATGCCTCTCCCATCTTGGTGTATGGGGGAGCAATATGCGAGTCTTCACCAAGCGGAGCACAATCAACAAAGGTGATCAACTTGAGAGTAGATCAAGATCGTCATCATCTGATGATGGATGACATCGGAGCAGCCTGTGCCTTCCTGGGCTTGGCCCGGCCTCCGACCCGGCCCAGGCCGGCTCCCAGGCCGGCTGGCTCGGGGAAGGGTCCGGCCTACCGCCCGGCCCAGGCCGGCTCCCAGGCCGGCTGGCTCGGGGAAGGGTCCGGCCTACCGCCCGGCCCAGGCCGGCTGGCTCGGGGGCGCGCCCGGCCTACCGCCCGGCCCTGGCTGGCTCGGGGTCACGCCCGGCCTCCCGCCCGGCCCCGACCGGCTCCCAGGCCGGCTGGCTCGGGTGCCAGTCCGGCCTCCCGCCCGGCCCTGGCCGGTTTCCAGGCCGGCGCGCCTGGGAACTTAACCGCACGGGGGGATTCGACCCAAGACAGTTTCCCATCTTCTCCCGATCGTCATCATCTAGCTCAAGTGGAATGCGCAAGGAAAAGGTATGATCTTGATAAGGGTTTTAGGATAGGTAACCGTACTATCAAGAGTGGCTCTCAAGTGAGCTTTAGCGTATCGGTCGTAGAGAGCTCAAACCTTTGCATCCTTGCACATCATATTTATTGGTTCCTATTTGAATCTTATCGTGGTGTGGTATTGGTGCTTGTCATGCTTGTCATGACAAGGCCAAGGTCACCGAAAACGGTTTTCATATGTGTACCCTATTGAGTTTTCGGTGTCAGAGATTTTGCCGGTCCATCTATGCGGAAGGTTTCACTCTTCCATTTAGTAGCAAAATCTCCCTTGCTTGGTTTCAATATTTTCACTTGTTAATGGATAGCATTTGTCGTCCTCTTTCTAACAAAATGGTTTCATGTCATTCGGACTTCATTTGCAAAAGATATGGTTTTCCAGTTTTCAATAGAAAGGTTTTACCTTTCATCATTTGGTTTTATCCTCACATGATGGACTATGATGTTTCTCTGCATAATCTTTTAGTGCTCGTTGTGACGATTCCAACGAGCCCAAGATCATCGAAATCGGAGTCCGGATGAAAAAGATATTGAAGTTTTCGTATCGCCGGGTGGGTGGCCAGCCCCCAGGCCAGCCTAGGCCGGCTCCAAGGCCGGCCGGCTCAGGTGGGGGGCCAGCCCCCGGGCCAGCCTAGGCCGGCTCCCAGGCCGGGCTGCTCTGTGGGGGTGGCCGGCCTCCAGACCAGCCCAGGCCGGCCCACAGGCCGGCTGCCCTGTTTTGGCTGCCCGAAAACAGCTCCAACGGCCATATTTTGGCCTCCTATTTAAGGGGCTTCTTCCCCAAATAAACCCTAACCTTTGGCCAACTTCTTGAGCTATTTCTCCCCTCCATTGTTGACCTCTTGAGCTTGGCTTTCTCTCATTCTCTCCACTAGTTCGTGCTACTTCTTTGAGAGAAAAGAGAGAGGAGATTTAGATCCGTGTTTCCACCAATTGATTTCTCCTCTAAGTGAGGAGAACACTTTGGATCTAAATCTTTGGAGTTTCTTTGTGTTCCTCCTTTGTTCTTCCTCCCTAATCCCTCCCAAGCATTAGTTGCTTTGATTGGATTCGGGTTGGAAGAACTTGACCACTTAGTGTGTTCTTGCCATTGCATTAGTTGCATCGGTTTGAGTTCTCCACGGTGATTCGTGGAAAGTGAAGTTGAGAAGCTTGTTACTCTTGGGTACTTTGGTGCCCTAGAGCTTGTTCCTCTAGGGCACGTTGGTACCCTAGACGGTTTGATTTCTCGGAGTCTTGGTGGCTTACGGGATTTGTTGGGAGCCTCCAATTGTGGAGTGTGGCTCAACCTTGTTACTTCGGAGCTTTGGTAGCTACGAAGATATTGCCGGGAGCCATCAATTGAGTTGTGGTGTGTGCCCCGGCCTTGGGCATCGAGTCTTGGCGGCTCGGTGCATTTGGTGAAGACCCTCCAACTTGTGGAGTGAGCTTCACCCTTGTAAAGGTTCTAGTTGTCAACCTCAACGGCAACATAGTGACAAGTGCCTCGCCACATTGGTGGTAAGACACAACGGAGATACGGTGTGCCATATCAAGGCTACTCGGTGCTTCACATTGGTGAACACCGCGCCGCTCCAACGGAGACTAGCTTCCATTGGGAAGTGAACTTCGGGATAAAATCATCGTCTCCAAGTGCCTCGGTATTTCTATCCCGAGCTTCTTACTTATGCTATTTACTTTGTGATAGACATTAAGCTTAAAGTCATATATCTTGCTATCACCTAGTTGATCATATTGCTTAGCATAAGTTGTTGGTGCACATAGGTGAACCTAGCTAGTTTAGGTTTTGGCTTGATAAATTAAACGTTAGTTTTATTCCGCATTTATTCAAGCCTTAACCGTAATAATTTTAAATCGCCTATTCACCCCCCCCCCTCTAGGCGACATCCGTGTCCTTTCACAAGTGCTCGTAGTAGTGCCTGGGTATTTGATACTGGTTCGGTTGCTAACATATGTAATCGAAACAGGAGTTGCGGAATAGACGATGCTTGGCAAGGGACGAGGTGACGATGCGCGTCGGAAATGGATCAAAAGTTGAAGTCATCGCCGTCGGAACGCTCCCCCTACGTTTACCTTCGGGATTAGTTTTAAACCTCAATAATTGTTATTTGGTTCCTGCGTTAAGCATGAACATTATATCTGGATCTTGTTTATTGCGAGACGGTTATTCATTTAAGTCAGAAAACTTTGGAGTTTCTATTTATATGGATAATATCTTTTATGGACATGCACCAGAAGTGAATGGTTTATTTCTGTTGAATCTCGATAGTAGTGATACACATATCCATAACATTGATGCCAAACGATGTAAACTGAATGATGATAATTCCACATACTTGTGGCACTGCCGTTTAGGTCATATTGGTGTAAAGCGTATGAAGAAACTCCATTCTGATGGACTTTTGGACTCAATTGATTTCGAATCATTTGAAACATGCAAACCATGCCTTATGGGAAAGATGACTCGAACACCATTCTCCGACACGATGGAGAGAGCAACGGACTTATTGGAAATTATACATACTGATGTGTGCGGTCCAATGAGTGTTGCAGCTCGCGGTGGATATCGTTATTGCTTGACCTTAACCGATGATTTAAGTAGATATGGGTATATTTACTTAATGAAACACAAGTCTGAAACGTTTGAAAAGTTTAAAGAGTTTCAGAGTGAATTAGAGAATCATCGTAACAAGAAAATAAAATTTCTTCGATCTGATCATGGAGGAGAATATTTGAGTTACGAGTTTGGTATGTATTTAAAGACATGTGGAATTGTTTCAACACTCACGCCACCTGGAACACCACAGCGTAATGGTGTGTCTGAACGTCGTAATTGTACTTTATTAGATATGGTGCGATCTATGATGTCTCTTACCGATCTGCCACTATCCTTCTGGAGCTATGGATTAGAGACAACCGCATTCACTTTAAATAGGGCACCATCAAAATCCGTTGAGACGACTCCATACGAGCTGTGGTTTGGCAAGAAGCCGAAGTTATCGTCTCTTAAAGTTTGGGGTTGCAAAGCTTATGTGAAAGGACTTCAACCTGATAAGCTCGAACCCAAATCGGAAAAATGCATCTTCATAGGATACCCAAAAGAAACTATTTGGTATACCTTCTACCATAGAACTGAGGGTAAAATCTTTGTTGTCAAGAACGGTTCCTTTCTTGAGAAGGAGTTTCTCTCGAAAGAAGTGAGTGGAAGGAAAGTAGAGCTTGACGAGGTTATTGAACCTATTCTTGAGATGCCGAGTGACGCAGCGCTGGAAGATGTTCCAGAGCAGCCTTCTCCACCTGAAGAAGAAGAAGCAAATGATAATGATCAAAATGCTCCAAACGAAGCTACTACTGAACCTCGTAGGTCAACGAGGGAACATACCACTCCAGATTGGTACAACCCTGTCAAGAGTGTCATGTTGTTGGACAACGATGAACCTGCGAACTATGAGGAAGCAATGATGAGCCCTGACTCCGATAAATGGCTAGGAGCCATGAAATCCGAAATGGAATCCATGTATGAAAACCAAGTATGGACTTTGGTGGACTTACCGAACGATCGCAAGGCCATTGAGAACAAATGGATATTCAAAAGAAAGACAGACGCTGACGGAAATGTCACCGTGTATAAAGCACAACTTGTCGCAAAAGGTTTCCAACAAATTCAAGGAGTTGACTACGATGAGACTTTCTCACCTATAGCGATGCTGAAATCTGTTCGGATTATGTTACCAATTGCTGCATTTCATGATTATGAAATTTGGCAAATGGATGTAAAGACCGCGTTCCTTAATGGTCATATTAAGGAAGAGTTGTACATGGTACAACCCAAAGGTTTTGTCGATCATAAGGGTGCTGACAAGTTATGCAAACTTCAGAGGTCCATTTATGGACTGAAGCAAGCATCACGGAGTTGGAATCTCCGGTTTGATGAAGTGATCAAAGGGTTTGGATTTGTCCAAACTTATGGATAGGCCTATATTTACAAGAAAGTGAGTGGGAGTTCAGTAGAATTTCTGATACTATATGTGGATGACATATTGTTGATTGGAAATGATATAGAACTACCTGAAAGTGTAAAGGCTTATTTGAATAAGAGTTTTTCAATGAAAGACCTTGGCGAAGTAGTGTAGCATTAAAATCTATAGAGATAGATCAAAATGCCTAATAGGGCTTTCACAGAGTACATACCTTGACAAAGTTCTGAAGGGGTTCAGAATGGAAGATTCGAAGAAGGGGTTCTTACCAATGTTGCAAGGAAAGACTTTGAGTAAGACTCAATGTCCAGTCACGGCAGAAGATAGAGAGAAGATGAACAAAGTTCCCTATGCCTCGGCCATAGGCTCTATCATGTATGCCATGCTATGTACTAGACCGGATGTGTGCCATGCTGTTAGTCTGACCAGTAGGTACTAGAGTGATCCAGGAGTGGAACACTGGACAACGGTAAAAAATATCCTTAAGTATCTGAAGAGAACTAAGGAAATGTTTCTCGTGTATGGAGGTGACCAAGAGCTTGTCGTAAAGGGTTACGTCGATACTAGTTGGGATACTGATTCAGATGATTCAAAGTCTTAGTCCGGATACGTGTTTATTCTAAATGGTGGCGCTGTGAGCTGGAGTAGTTCCAAGCAGAGCATGGTGGAGAAATCTTCAACTAAGCAGAATATTTGGCAGCCTCTTCGGCGGGAAGTGAAGCAGTCTGGATGAAAGAGTTCCTCTCCAAGCTGGGTGTGGTTCCAAGTGCGTCAAGACCATTGGCCCTGTACTTTGATAATACAGGTGCGATTGCCCTTGCCAAGGAGCCAACTTCACACAAGAACACAAAACATATCAAGCGTCGCTTTCACAATTTGCGTGAAAATGTCCGAGATGGAGACATTGAGATTTGCAAGGTGCATACGGATCTGAATGTGGCAGACCCGTTGACTAAACCTCTTCCACAAGCAAAACATGATCAGCACCAAGAGGCCATGGGTGTTAGATTGCTACAAATATAAACTAGATTTTTGACTCTAGTGCAAGTGGGAGACTGTTGGAGATATGCCCAAGAGGCAATAATAAAGATTATTATTTATCATATTTCCCGTTCATGATAAATGTTTGTTATCCATGCTATAATTGTATTAACCAGAAACGAATATATGTGTGGAATATAAACGACAAAGTGTCCCTAGTATGCCTCTTATAACTAGTTCGTTTGATCAAGTGTTGGTTAGAAGTTTCCTAACCAAAGGATTGATGAATCACTTGATAAACGGAGTTATATCATAAGAGATGATATAATGGACAAACCCATTTTAATAGATGTCGAATATAGTTTCCTTCGACCATGAGATTATGTTACTCCCCTTACCGGAGGAATACTTTGTGGACATCAAACGTTCACTTCGTAACTGGGTGACTATAAAGGTGCCTTTCAGGTATCTCCGATGGTAGATTGTTGGGTCACATGAATCAAGACTGGGATTTATCCGTCCAACCGTTGGATAGATATCTCTGGGCCCTCTCGGTAGCATAGCATCCAAACGCTTATAAGCATATGACTAAGTAGCTAGTCATAAGGGATCCTATCCTATGGAACGAGTAAAGAGAACTTGTCAGGAACGAGATTGATCGGTTATGGAGATATGAGTGATTAAGTCTCGGACAAGTAAAATATCGTGAGACAAAAGGAATCGTATATGGATTAATTGAATCCCGGACATAGTAGTTCAACCGGTAAAGTACTTCGTTGAATATGTACAAATTAATATGGACATCCCGGTCCCGCTATTAATATGACACATTCTCGAACCCGCAGGGTCACACACTTAACGTTCGATGTAGTTAGGGCTCGAGATAAATGATGGTGTGAATGAATATTGATTCGGAGTCTCGGATGGGATCCTAGACATCACGAGGAGTTCCGGAAAAGTCCGGAGAATAAGATTCACATAAGGAAAGTGGTTTCCGGAGGAATCAGAAAAGTCCGGGAATTTTCCGACAGGGTACTGAAAGATTCTAGAAGGTTCTAGAGGAGTCTAGAAGTGGGGCCCATAGGTGTATGGGTCCCACATGGACCAAAGGGGTGGTGCAGCAGCCACGGGCCAGCCGTACCGGCCACCTAAGGCCCATGTGGCAAGGGCCTAAGGGGAGGCGCCCCAAACCCTAGGGCTTGCTTGGGGGCTAAGCCACCCAAGCCAGCGCCGGCCCTAGGGGAGGCCGCACCCCACCTCCTGGCCTCCTATATAAGGAGGAGCAGGGCAAGGGGTGCCGCACCCCACATCCTCCACAAGCCGCCGTACCCTTGCCGCCTCCTCCTCTCCTCCTCCTCTCTCCCAGACGCTTAGGAGAAGCCCTGTCGGGTCTCCACCATATCCACCACCACACCGTCATCGTGCTGTCGATCTCGTAAGCCTCTCCACCACCTCTTGCGGGATCAAGAACATGGAGAGTTCATCGAGCCATACGTGTGGATACCTTGGAGGCGTTGCTGCGACGCATCGGATAATACATCTCCTCGCGACTAGACGAGTCTAGTTGCAGGGATCGACTAGCCAACCCCTACCTCGACAAAACACGCTCGATTTTCTTTGAGGGTGAGATTCGATCTCCTTCTTGCTGCCACTATCTAGTAGATCATGATCTTGTTTGGGTTTTATTCCGCCTCTTTGCGTAGGAGTTTTTTTGTTTTCTATGCCGCGACCCTTTCAAGAACCCCGGTCCACATTCATCCATCAACTATTTTCCGCGCCATTGCCTCTGTTGTTACTATTGCTGCAACTACTTTACTGTTACTATTGCTCTCATATTAATGTTGCTTTCACATCACTTTTGTTACTAGTGCTTTTCCAGGTGTGGCTGAATTGACAACTCAGCTGCTAAGACTTATAAGTATTCTTTGGCTCCCCTTGTGTCGAATCGATAAATTTGGGTTTTACTTCTCTCGAAGATACTGTGCGATCCCCTACACTTGTGGGTCATCAGTAATCACCCACAAGATCCTAGGCACCACACGCCATGCACCCAACGACAGCCACAGGTGGCCCCTTATCCAAGCTCCTCTTGACCTATTGCCATCACACGGTGTATTATAACAGTGCAACTGTTGGCCACCCTATTCCCCTCTTCCCTCCTTCACCCGATTCGCTTCGTCCACGACGCTCATGCCACCACCACCACCCACACCCTTGGGAAGATGGTCGTGGTAGTAGCGAACATGGAAGTGCCCAGAGGCGGGGTGCCAGGGCTGACATACACTAGTGGAAAACGGGGCAGTAGTCCCGGTTCCAGACGGCCTCTAGTCCCGGCTGGGCAACCCGGACTACCAAATCGGGACTAGAGCCCCCCCCCCCTATAGTCCCGGTTGGCTACGAACCGGGATTAGAGTGCCTCCCACGTGGCCACGGGCGAGCCCGCGGGCTGGATGTCTTTAGTCCCGGTCCGTGTTACGGACCGGGAACACGGACCGGGACTACCGTTAGGCCTTTTTTTTCTTTTATAATTTTTTCCAGAATTGCACGGACCGGGTGTTGTGTACTGTGTTTAGTGCCGGGGTTTTGGATAGTTTCGGAAACACGTCGATATAAATTATATTGTACTATGATCACACGTTGATGCATATATATAACACACTTACAAATTAATTGTAACACATGAATTTGTCGTCACGTTTCCGTACACAAATAAGTACTCAAATGCATTAATTATACATGCATGAAATCATAGTACATTTATATATGTAGATAATAGTGCTCTGAATTTTCAGGTATGACATCATCAAGAAGAAATCCCGCCAGCTCCTCCCCAATTGCTCTTATACGGTCATCTGGTAGGAGGCCGGCCCGCTTCCTTACAATCTTTAAAAGAAGGAGAAAATTAAACAATTATGAATGAAACTCCACACAATTGATATGCATATTATTTTGTCAAAAAAAACTTGTGAACAATGTATAATTACGTACCTCTGCGTTTCTTCGATTTTCAAATTTTTCATAAGTCATCCTATGAATGTACTCGCAAACGTAGTACCCACATAAGAGGGTCCCTTTTGGCTGTTCCAGACACCACTGTTCGAGAATAGAATTCAACACATTAAGTTTGGTAATGGTATTGCAAACTACATTAATTCATGGATATAGGTATAGTACTACTTACTTGGTTCAGAGTCCATACCAGCTTCTCGTGCCATTTACCGGGTACTTCCTTGACGAATGTCTGCCATGCTCTACTCAACAAAGAAAGAACAAAACATCTGTTATTAATTAATTACTTGATATCACGAAATGAATGAAAGAGAGGTCGGTATAGTAATGTGATAAGAATTTAAATTACTCTTTCATGATATCAAACAAGCTCTTGTACTCTTTAGGGTCTCTCCTTAATGAGTCGTAGACTTCAATTATTCCCTGGTGATATCTAATGACCACGAGAATAAAGTGGTAGCTGCAAATTTACATACAGAGGCATGCGCATATAACTCATCAATTAGACTAAAGATACCGGGTGAGCAAAAATAGAATGTGTACAAGCAATTAGTAACACTTACCTGAAGTTGTAAGGAAGAAATATTTCTTTTTTGTCTTGGTGTCGCTTAAAAGCCTCTATCATTACTCCCTTTACAACTTGTGGTTTCTCCCTTATGCTCACTTCATGAATAACATTAGGGTCCATGAAACCAATCTCCACCGGTTTTATTATTTCCCTTTTGTAGTCGATCATCTTCTTTCTGCACAAATAGCGTACCAAAATTAGAATGTGCTGTGAGCTATATATATATATAAAGACTTAATTAAATTACAAAAATAAATAACTTACAGACAAAAGATACTGATGATTGCTTTATCGAGGGGTAAACCATTGTATAATTGGAAAAGTTCGGAGAAATCAATTTGCACACCGTAGTCATCGTAGAAGTGTTCCTCCTTTCTAACTTTTGCCATGATACCTATTATACCTTTCTTTGCGACTTTCATGTACCATGAATTCAACTGACGCATCCTTGTTGGTAGTAACTTGACCACCTCAGTTGTGACCAAAGACTTGCCTTGAACATATTGATAAGGCACCCTATAAGGTTCCTCAGGGAAGTGGCGGACACTTCCCTGAGGTACCATACGGTGGGCGTCTTTGTCGGTAAGTACCTTAAGCGGAGGGAGCGATTGCGTAGCTTGTTGTCCCAGCTGGGCTATCTGTTTCCCGCATTTCCGGTTCTCCAACACCGAGTCGTATGACTTTTCAATAGAGCGCTCATAGTCTGATGACGGCCTTGGTGGAGGGTTGTATAAGCACCTAATAGTGTGATGTAGTTTGTCACGAGGAAGCCCTTTGATGCTGGGTAGTTCTTCCGGGGGCGGTTTCTTTGTAAAATGGGCTGTAACCTCGGCCCTCCTGATGGCTTCGGATTCCTCGACAGTCCTCTCGTAAGGTAACTTCTCAGGAGTCTTCACTTTTCGCGGCTTTTTCTGTCTCTTCTTAGGAGGCGAACCATTAACGGCCCTCTTCGCATCAAACCACTTATAAGGCGGAGACCGCTGGACTGGCTCTGGAGATGGAGACCGTGCTGGTGTAGCTGGAGATGGAGACCGTACTGGTGTAGCTGGAGATGGAGACGGACTCGCGCTGGGGTCCCTCTGGGGTAGGAAGGGTGGACTTGTAGGTGGTGGACTTCTACTTGGAGGAGTCGGTGGCCTTGGTGCTGAGCCTGGAAGCACGATGTATTTCTTGTTCCATAGAACGAAACCGTGGTTGACTTGTCCCAGTGTCGTCTCATCGTCACCTCCAGGATAGTCAAGCTCAAGTGCCTCAAATCCCGGTATAATAGCATCCACCCCGACACGAGCATAGCCAGCTGGAATCTGACCAAGATGGTAGCTTGCTCCAGGTTCGTTTGGTAACGCATAGCCGACCGCCACCTTGAAGGATATGTTCTTCATTAACATATGAAGCTCACACTCCGTCTTCTCCGTGATATCATCCACGGGGTAGTGAGCCGCCGGCTGTTCTATTATTGCGGCAGATACTTGTAGCGGCGTGGAACCCACGCTGCTTCTTCGCGGTTCTTGGACGACGACGTCGACTTGTTGCTGCTGTTGATCAGGTGCCCGGTGCTGGCTGATTGAGTCAATCTGACAGCGCAGTCCGGAAACCATGCGCTCCAATTCTGATAAACGGTCTAACTCCTTCTGCTTCTTTCTCCCACGGCTTCTATAACTGTCAGCACAGTCCGGAAACCCTTCCTTCAAGTTGGTACCGCCGGGAAAGCCTCGTAATCGTCCGTTGTGTTCGGGATTCCCCAGTGCGAGTGTCAGCTCGTCGTTCTCTCTCTCGGGATGGTACTCTCCCTTTCGAACTTTATCTATTGCGTCAATAAGCAACGGAACGATTGTTTCAACCTTTTTCTTCCATTTTCCCTTTGCAACAATCAACCCCGTCTCTGAGTCCAACACTGCGCCATGCGCGAACAACCAAAACTTGGCCCTCTCGGGCCAGTTCAAAGTCTGTGGAGTGATCCCTTTAGCAACCAGTTCCGCTTCAAAGGCTAACCATTTGGGAATGGCAGACTTGTAGCCACCTGTACCCAACCTATGGTGGTATTCCTTCTTCCCAGCATTTCTCTTATTTACGACCGATCGAGCCACGGCAGTAGAGGAATTCTTGTACGCCTTGAATGCGGGCCAGGAATGTTTTATCTTCTCGAGTGCTCCGGTGAAATTAGCTGGATCTTCATCTTCATACTTTCTCCATAGTGTTTTCTTCCAGCTCTGGAATTGTGTGGCCATCTTCTTAAGAGTCCACTCCTTCACTTTCTCCGTCTTGCCTTCTGGTATGTTGAAATGTATCATGAGCGTATCGAAAAGCATTTCTTTCGTATGATCAGGGACATAAGAAGCATCATCCTCATCCACACCCTTCGGCTTATGCCATTCTGCAATGGTGATCGGGAGAATGTCCCTAACAATGACTCCAGCTTGATTTACAAATTTACGACAGGTCGCTATGGGTGCCAGCGGTTCGCCACTCTGAGAAACTTCCTCTATCGTTAGCCTCGGAGCATCGCTGGCCATCCTCTTCGTCAGGCCTCGAGGAGGAACATTATTTACAGATTTGCTCGATCTAGAGGGCTGGAAAATGAATCGTTAATTAACACGTGCAATTAACAAATGCATATATATACATGATCGATCGATCAATTGTCAGCCTATATAATATATGTATATACCTCGCCGGAGTTTGTCGTTAAGGGCGCTTCATCGTCAAACTGGAGTCCCTCACCGCAGTCGTTCAGAAATTGTGAGCTGAAATCATCATCTTCATCGCCTTGTCGTCCATCATCTTCTCCACCGCCTTGTTGTCCATCATCATCTCCACCGCCTTGTCCTCCGGAATAATCTTCTTCACGGGCACTCGCATAGATTATTCGTTGCATTCTATCTTCATGCTCCTCGTCTCTAATTAAGGGAATGTCCGCCATAGCTCAATGTACCTGCAATCAATTATATGTGTTTGTAATTTTTTTGACATAGAATTACACATAAATGACACCCCAAAATAATTAGGGGTGGCATTGTGCAACTTGTCACATAAAATGACAGCCCTTGGTCCTGAAAAAAAAATAGGGCCAGGCACCTGGCTAGCGGCTGGTCCTTTAGAAAAATCAGCACCCTGCCCGGCACCTGGGCAGCAGCGGCTGGTCCCTTAGAAAAATCCAGCCCCCGCGTCCACCCACTGGCCAGTAGCGCGTGGTCAAGGCTGGCCCACCAGCCAGCGACCCGGCCACCC
Organism: Puccinellia tenuiflora; assembly: GCA_012064385.1. Taxonomy (NCBI): domain Eukaryota; kingdom Viridiplantae; phylum Streptophyta; class Magnoliopsida; order Poales; family Poaceae; genus Puccinellia; species Puccinellia tenuiflora. The sequence continues at coordinate 520,126 of QRDG01000893.1, read as the reverse complement.
CGCCACCCAACCGCCGCGCGGTCAGCCCACTCGGCCACGTCGCGCGTGGGAACCGGCACCCGACCGCCACGTTCCCTCGTCTCCCCCGCTACCCAACCGTCCGAGCCCCGCAGTCAATGCTCCTGGCCCACCTGCCAGCGACTGGACGGCCTCCTCGGCTTCCCGTCCCGCAGTCAATGCTGGCCACGGTGGACGCGGCCCCCGTCCTTTTTAAACCCCGGCCGTACGCGATGGCGACCTCACACAGCTAGCCCCGCCGCCCTCCCCACACTCCCCATCGAACGTGCCCTAGCCCTAGCCCTAGCCCTAGCCCTCGCCCTCGCCGGAGCCGGAGCAATGTCGAAGCGGTGGTGGCCAGGCGCAGGCGGCAAGCACCAGTCCGAGTCCGGCGGCTCGGGCTCTGGCCGCTCCGGCCGTCGCCGGGGCGCTGGACTGCCTCCCCTTGCTCCTCCTCCACCACCACCACCGTCGGCGCCGCGCGGAGTGCGCATCGTCGGCGCGGACCCACGTCGTGCCGGTCCGCAGGCCGGCGGGCCGGCCGCCAAGAAGAAGAAGCCGACGGCGCGCTACCGCCGGTACGTCCGGGTGGAGGAGGCGCAGTGGCACTGGGAGAACGCCGTGCCGGTGCGCTGGTCGGACGTCCACCTCCCGGACAACTGGCACCTGAATCCGCAACGGATTCCGGTGCCGCCGATCCCGACCGACCCCACGGCCAGGGCGGTGGAGATCGCACGCCGGCGCAGCCTCCTCCCCAATCACCTCCTCGACGACCCGGCGTACGCGCCGGGCTCCCCCTACTGGGACCAATGGTTCCGGGAGGAGCACGACGAGCGCCGCCGGAGCTACTTCGCGCCGGCCCCGGAGCCGCCGGAGGAGCGCACGGAGTACCCGGTGCTCCCGGAGGGGATGGACGACCTCGACCAATGGTTGGAGGTCGACTCCGACGGCGAGGCCGCCCCCATGGAGGAGGACGACGACGTCGACGACGCCTTGAAGGCAGCCATGGCGGCGTCACGGCAGGCCTTCGTCGACGACGAGCGCCGCCGCTGGGAGATGGTGGTGCAGGACGCACTGCCGCCGCCGCCGCCGCCGCACGGTCTGCCGCCGCAGGGACCGCCTCCACCCCCGCCGGGGCTGGACTGGGTGCAGGCCCTCGTCCAGGAGGAGGAGGCCTACGACCCGCCGGAGGAGGAGTACCAGGAGCCGGTGGGATTCCCACCGGAGCTGTTCGGGCAGTCGTGGGTATTCACGACTGTGCCCCAGCTGCCGCTGCCGCCGCCGCCGCCGCCCCAGGACGCCATCCTGGAGGAGCCAGGGACGCCGCCGCGGGACGTCCCCATGGAGCAGCAGCAGCAGCCGCCGGCGCATCTGTGGGAGGCGCCACCGTACGTCGTCCTCTCCGACGAGGAGGGCGACGAGGACTAGATAGGACCTCCCCCTCCCCCCCTAAGTAAATGTAATGAACCCCTAGCAATGTAATAAAGTTTATTTCCGATCTACGAACTGTCCCCGCCGCCGATTTAAGGTCACCGGACCACCGCCGCCGCCGATTCTAGCTAGGGTTCGTGCCATCGGACCACCGCCGCCGCCGATTCTAGCTAGGGTTCGTGCCATCGGACCACCGCCGCGCCGATCTAGAGTTTGAGAGGGCCGTACCTTAGGCGGAGCGCGCGGGGACGGCGGCGAGGAAGAGGGACGCGAGTGACGGCGGCGGCGGCGGCGGCGGCGGCGGCCAGATTTTGGCAGCCTGACGGCGTCGTCGCGTGAGAGGAGCCCGGAGGCGTCTGCGTCTTGGGCCTGGCGGCAAAAATGGGGAAGAAATCCGCGGAGAGGGACCAAGTAGGCTCAAATCGGCCTTTAGTCCCGGTCCGTGACACCAACCGGGACTAAAGACCCCTATAGTCCCGGTTGGTGTCACGGACCGGGACTAAAGGTGGGCTTTTTGGCGCGCTAAGTTTCGCAGCGGCCCGAAAATGGCCTTTAGTCCCGGTTGTAGCCACGGACCGGGACTAAACGGCCGTTTGTATTTTTTTCTTCATTTTCAAATGTTCATATTTTATAAACTTTACATGTTTTCAAATGTAAATATGAATATGTTATATATATTGAACATTTAAATAGATGAGTTGAGTAAAACCGTTGTACTAATAAAATCCGAGGTTAGGATAAATATATTTAACATTTTAAATATTTAATGAAAAACCCTCAACTTTTTAACAGTCAAAACAAAATTCTACCAATTATTACAAATGACCACAATACATCAACATCATTCAACACTTCTTCGTGTCTGTCATTTTTTCTTCTTATCGCGTCGTATCCATGGACAATCTTCATCATTCAACGCGATGGTTGGGTCAATTTTCACTGTGAAGGGGGGAATTTCATCAAACTTATTGTAATCTTCTGACATGTCTGTCTTGTCCTCCACTCCCACGATGTTTCTTTTCCCTGAAAGAACTATGTGGCGCTTTGGCTCGACGTCGTACGATTCATTCACTGCTTGCTTATCTTTTCTTTTCTTCGGTCTGCTAGACATGTCCTTCACATAGAAAACCTGAGCCACTTCACTGGCTAGGACGAATGGTTCGGTGTCGTATCCAAGATTCTGCATATCCACTGTAGTTATTCCGTACTTCGGGTCTACATGTACCCCGCCTGTCAGGTTGAACCATTTGCACTTGAACAATGGGACTTTAAAAAATGGTCCATATTCAAGTTCCCATATCTCCTCTATGTAACCATAATATGTGTCCTTTTGCCCATTGCTGTTTGTTGCATCAAAGCGGATACCACTGTTTTGGTTGGTGCTCTTTTTATCTTGATTGGCCGTGTAAAATGTATTTCCATTTATCTCATACCCTTGATAAGTCAATATAGTCGAAGATGGTGCATTGGCCAACAAGTATAGCTGTTCTCCAACAGTGCTGTCATTAAAGAGACGTGTTCGCAACCAACCTCCGAAATTCTTCACGTGTTCTTCATCAATCCAATATTTAGATTGCTCTGGGAAGTTCAAACGTAGAATATTCTTATGTTCCTCGATATACGGAGCCACCAAGCTGGAATTATGTAGAACCGTGTAGTGTGCTTGACTATAAGAATGCCCGTCCATACATATTATTGCTTTCTTTCCCAGCGTGCCTTTTCCCCGCAGTCTCCCCTCATAGCGTGATTGAGGAACCCCGATTGCCTTGAGGTCAGGAATAAAATCAACACAAAACTCAATGACCTCCTCTGTTCCATAGCCCTTGGATATGCTTCCTTCTGGCCTAGCACGGTTATGAACGTACTTCTTTAGGACTCCCATGAACCTCTCAAAGGGGAACATGTTGTGTAGAAATACGGGACCGAGAACGAAAATCTCTTCGACTAGATGAACTATGAGGTGCGTCATAATATTGAAGAAGGAGGGTGGGAACACCAACTCGAAGCTGACAAGACATAGGACCACTTCCTTCTGTAAATCCGGCAGAGTTACTGGATTGATGACCTTCTGAGAAATTGCATTGAGGAATGCACATAGCTTAACAATGGGTACTCGAACATTTTCCGGCAGGAGCCCCCTCAGTGCAATCGGAAGTAATTGTGTCATAATCACGTGGCAGTCATGAGACTTTAGGTTCTGAAACTTCAACTCTGTCATGTTAATTATTCCCTTTATATTCGACGAGAAGCCTGATGGGACCTTGATACTGTTTAGTACTTCAAAAAAGATCTTCTTCTCTTCTTTGGTAAGAGCGTAGCTGGCAGGACCTTGATACTTCTCTGCATTCAGGTTGTCTCGTTCGTGCATATGTTGCTGGTCCAGCCGTGATTCCGGTGTATTTTTCGTCTTCCCATACACGCCCAAGAAGTTTAGTAGGTTCACGCAGAGATTTTTCGTCACGTGCATCACGTCGATTGCAGACTGAACCTCTAGGATTTTCCAATAGGGTAACTCCCAGAATATAGATTTCTTCTTCCACATCGGCACGTGTCCGTCAGCATCATTTGGAACAGATTGTCCGCCAAGACCCTTTCCAAAGATTACTTTTAAATCCTTTACCATATCATATATAACATCCCCAGTAGGCCGTCTAGGCTTTGGCCGGTGATCTGGCAAACCTTTGAAATGCTTGCCTTTCCTTCTTACGTTGTGCCTTTCCGGAAGAAACCGACGATGCCCCAGGTACACATTCTTGTTTCCCAGATATATACTATCAGTATCACCTAAACAGTGTGTGCATGCATTGTATCCCTTGTTTGACTGTCCTGATATGTTACTAAGAGCTGGCCAATCATTGATGGTCACGAACAGCAATGCTCGTAGGTCAAATTCATCTTGTTTGTGCTCATCCCAAACACGTATACCTTCTTCGCGCCACAATTGTAAAAGTTCTTCAACTAATGGCCTCAGGTACACATCAATGTCGTTGCCGGGTTGCTTCGGGCCTTGGATGAGTACTGGCATCATAATGAACTTCCGCTTCATGCACAACCAAGGAGGAAGGTTATAGATGCATAGAGTCACAGGCCAGGTGCTATGACTGGAGCTCTGCTCTCCAAAGGGATTAAAGCCATCTGTACTTAGACCAAATCTTAAGTTTCTTGCGTCATCTGCAAATGTCGGAAACTCTCTGTCAATTTTTCTCCACTGCGACCCATCAGCAGGGTGTCTGAGCATCACGTCTTTCTTACGGTCTTCCTTGTGCCATCGCAACANACCACATCACCTTCGCAGGAACTCTCTTCCTGGGGCGCGCCTCGTCCTCAACTTCACCAGGGTCATCTCGCCTGATCTTATACCTCAATGCACCGCATACCGGACATGCATTCAAATTCTCGTACTCCTCGCCGCGGTAGAGGATACAGTCATTGATGCACGCATGTATCTTCTGCACCTCTAATCCTAGTGGGCAGACAACCTTCTTTGCTTCGTACGTACTGGGGGGCAATACGTTATCTTTTGGAAGTATCTTCTTTATTATTTTCAGCAATTTTTCAAATCCCTTGTCAGAAGTACCTTCCTCTGCCTTCCATTGCAGCAATTCCAGTGTGGTGCCCAGCTTTTTCTGCCCATCTTCACAATTTGGGTACAACAATTTGTTGTGATCCTCTAACATTCTCTCCAACTTCAACCTCTCGTTTTGACTTCCACAGTTTATCTTCGCATCACGAATGGCCCGACGAAGATCGTCATCGGGCTCATCAACAATGGGCTCTTTTTCAGCTTCATCTTCCCCCATTGATGTACCACCGTGATCAGTGAACATAGGATAGTTGTCATTATCCTCTTCTTCCTCATTGTCTTCCATTATAACTCCTCTTTCTCCATGCTTGGTCCAACAATTATAACCGGTCATGAAACCGGACTTAAACAGGTGGACGTGAATGGTTTGTGAGGTAGAGTAGTCCTGAGTATTCTTGCATACACTACATGGACATGAAATAAAACCATTTGGCGGCTTGTTTTTCTCAGCCACTTGGAGAAAATAATGCATGCCATTAATAAAGTCGGGATAACGTCGGTCACTGTACATCCATTGCCGACTCATCTGACTCATCTGCATTATATAAATAAAATATAAAAAACCATTAACACTATTTCTCAATATATAACAGTGATAAAGTGAATTAATATATAAGTTCATCACATTCAAACCAAAGTAGAGCAAATAACCAAATGTAATACATATAGTCTCACAAACATACATTGGTTCAAACTAACATACAACTATCTAAAGAATTTAAGCCCAACAACAAATGCGATAAAATATCACAACTATGGTAACTATCGAACCAACACCATAATGATACCAAGCCTCTTTATGAATGGCATAATTTCTAATTTTTCTAATCTTCAAGCGCATTGCATCCATCTTGATCTTGTGCTCATCGACGATGTCGGCAATATGGAGCTCCAATTTCATCTTCTCTTCTAGGGTTTGGAGACGGAGATTTTCACTTCTTTCCAGTTTTGCTTTCAAATCATTAATTTCATTTTCAAAAAACTCGATGATAGGGTCGGTTGGAATTTCCGGTTCAACAACGACATCCGGATCGTTATAGACCGGACGAGGACCGACGGGGACGGATATCAAAACCATGACACACTATACATATAAAAAAAGTAAGATAATATACATGCATCTAAAGTATATCAATACGTTAAAAAGGGATAAAAACAAGACTCACCGAGGAGGTGCCGGCGACGGGATGGCGCGGGCGATCGACGATGGTAAAGATGGTCACCGGACAACTGTAAACCCAATACATTATACTTTAATTTGAGCTAAAATTGCATGTAAAAAAATGAAATCTCTTACTTAGGCATTTCATCAAACACCTTGCTAGCACTAGAAAAATAAAATTTGCTAAGTAGCACCAAAATGAGCTAAAAAGGAACACCGGAGTGCTAACCGTCGGGTAGATGAGGTGCCGCCAAACTTGACAAATGGTGGAGAAAATAGGGGCCGAACTCGTGGTTGGGAGGAGCAAGGGTTAAGAAAATGGAGATGAACCCGGAGCTAAAAAATGGCCACGGCCTGGCACGGCCGGGTCGGGGGTGGAAGATGATATAGAATATATTTAGTCCCGGTCCGTAACAAGGACCGGTACTAAAGTCCCTCCATTAGTCCCGGTCTGTAAATAGAACCGGGACAGTGCATTGTCCGGGCTGGTCCCACCTCTGTCGCCTCCTCCCGCATCCCTTTGTCACCGGTTCATAACACGAACCGGGACGGTAGGTCCCCTACGAACCGGGACTGGTCCTGGCGGCGCTCTGGGACCAATGACCGGGACTAGTGCCAAGATTGGTACCGGTCCGTAAGGGAACCGGGACGGAAGGGCCAAACCGAAGCCCCTGTTTCCACTAGTGACATTGGTCGATGTCGGCAATCAAAATCCTGGGAAGCTGCAGGAGCAGGAGTGCCGCCGCTGCTACGTTTCGCGCTTCGGGAGGACGGAGTATAGATCGAGCGCGCGCATGCTGGTGGCGTGCGCACGCGCCGCGCGTGGAGGTTCACGTGCGAGCCTGGATGCGCTGGGACCGCGCGCGCGCGAGCCCCAAAGGGATCGACGGCGACGTGCACGCCAGACCAGGAAGAGAGAGTGGGTCCGTCCAGCCGGAGGAAACGGATGCGGCGAGCGACACACGCAGGCGGAAAGTTGGGAGCGCGCCGGCAGGACAAATGGTGGATGTATGTGATACCCCGGGCGGAACTCGTTACGTTGAGTTGAACGGACCCGAGATGACAATGTTTTTTTCAGCCAACTATAGAGATCGAAGGGCGGCAAAATGGCAAATGTATGGTCACAATTGGAAGAAAATCTGACAGCTGGGAGGCGTGGGTATCAATGATATGCAGAGTTTTGGGAGGGCGCTGTGTCTGTTGAGTAATTAGGCAATAATTTCATGATTAATTTCAGAATATTAAGCATGACAACAATCGGTATTAACATGTTAATCTCAAACATACTAGAATTATTAACTAACATGAACAGCAGCATACTAGCAGAAAACATGTTAAGCCAGCAGATTGGATCACGCAACACGTACCGATCCGTGGTGGAGGAAGTAGTCGTAGCCGTTGCCGTACCGATGTTGTTGACGACAACGTTGGCGATGACCGGTCGAAGAAGACGGCGTTAAAGACGACGAGCTTTAGGTCCCACCGAGCGACCGGGAAGACGAGCCGTGATGACGAACTTGAGCAGTCGCGCGGAGCGCTTCCCAAAAACCTAATTAGCCCTCTCCCGTACAGGATCGCAAGAGCTAACGGTTCCGGAGACCTGCTCTCCCGCTCGCCGGTGCACGCCGGCGATCGGGATGGAGTAGACTACGGTGGCGGCGCAAGGCACGAGATTGGCAAAACCTAGATTGGTTCGGTGTTTTTTTTGCGGCGCACACAGTGCACGACAATATATAGTGCGGCTCGGGAAAACCCTAACGGGTACAACGTGGGCCAAGTCCACGTCGCAGGTCGGTTACAGTAGCCCACGATCCGGGAGCGACCCGAACCGACTAACTGTGACGCGTCCGTCCAGACCGTTTTTCCCGGACTGCAAAAATAAAGCTCAGCTCGGCGAGATTCCCGCAACCCGCGGCGCGTCGTGATGAGACGGGCGGGCGGGCGGTGCGTGCGTGCGAGCGGCGGCGGAGGAGGAGGAGCGCGTGAGAGAGCCTCCTATTCTCACTCACTTACCAAGTAGTAGAACACTCCACTATATAAGTTGGTGCAACTCCTCTCAAACTAGCGGAGTGGGACTAAGAGAAACTCCAGCCGTCCCCCCACGAAGCCCCCCCAGGACAACTTTTCGACGCCGGCGGTCCATTTTCCCCGTAGTCGCGCCCCAGGACCCCCCCCAAGGCCTCGTTTTTCGCCGGATTTGAGCCAAATTTTATCCGGCGTCCCAGGCTGAACCCAGCGCACTGGGTTCGGCCTGGGGGCGCCGGCGAAAGGGGAAAACCGCGCGGGCCACCCCTGTCGGCGAGAGAACGCACCTTTCCACGAACGAGTTCGTCCTTTCCTCCTCTCCTTCTCCCCGTCGCCGGCACCGACTCCTCCCTTCCGCCGCGAGCTCGCCACCAAAGCCACCGCCAAACCACCGCGACGACACCCTCTGTCGTATCCCCTCCCAGCCCCAGCCGCCTCCACCCGAGAATCGCCGTCGCGGTCAAGCTTCGCGCACATCCACCTCCACCCTGCCCGCGAGGTGTTCGACGCTTTGCCTCAATGGACTCCGACGATGAGGAGATGCTCGCCGCTCTGCTGGACGAGGAAGCCGAGTCTGCCACCGCCGACGACGAAGAGCACTTGCTGATGCTCGCCTGTCTGGCAGGCCTGTACGATGCCGATGCACAGCCGAAGCGCGGTGGTTCGGCACCAGGTCGGCGCAAGAGCAAGGCACGCCAGCGTGCCGAGGGGTATTGCATGCTATATGCCGACTACTTCGCCGACGATCCAGTACACGGCGAGAAGACATTTCGGCGTCGTTTCATGGACTGCCTACCTTGCAACGCGTCAGGAGATCCGAAACCCAGTAGTTCATGAGCAATTGCAGCAAGATCTGGTGGAGCACCTGTGGAGGCGCAAAGGCGAGGTCTAGGTTTTATGTAATTTGATTTTAAAAACTTGTTTTAAATTTTATGATTTGTTAAACAATTTGTAATAATTTTTCTGTCAAATTATTTGATACAAATGATAAATTTGCTTTAAAAATAATGGATTTTACTAGTAAAATGGGGGTCTATGGGGGAAAACGCCGGAAAACGCCGGAAAACGCTGGGTTGGGGGGCGACACGGCTGGGAATCGGGCTGCCCCCACGCCGTTTTTTTCCGCCGGCGCCCCCCCAGGAGGGCCAAAAAATCGCCGGCAATTCGGCCTGGGGGGCCAACGGCTGGAGTTGCTCTAAACTTTAGCTCCCACTCCACTCTTATGTGTGAACACACAAAATTCTGCCACCACAATTGGGCTTTGAGATTTTTTGAAATTGCTATTGGGCTGCCACAAATGGGCCCAATTCTAACAATCCCCCACCAGATCTCAAATCCCTATTTAGAGATATTTGCCAAACCTCGTTTCTTGTTTATATACCAGTGTTTCGGCAGAGACTGTTAAGTTGAACTTCCGCCTAGAGCTTCAAGCTACATCTATCAGCAACTTGAACAATGGACGAACCTTGAATTGCAAGTTTGGTGCCAATAGACTTCACTCAAAGTCATAACCAGTACGTGGCTGCCAGTAGCCTACCCCGCGGGTGGAGCATATGCGTCATACTCCCTGGTCTCTTCATGAGTTTACTAGAGATCACCCAAATCTCACAGACTGCGACGTTTAACAGTCGGAACTCATATAGGTGTGTTCTTTCAAGAATGCTCTGTAGAACAGCATCTTTGCTATATAAATAGCCAATAGAACCACATTAAGGCATATGGCCAACCTGCCTTATAGCTATCTGAGAGCTTGTGCATCTTCACTTAGAGAGGGTAACATAAAGCTCTCCTCCGTTAAACCACTAGATTGTTTTTCCCAGGTCCTACTTCACGGGATCTCCGATCACATAGGTTGGGTTACCACTATGGTGTAACACTCATGGGTCTCATACCCATCTCCCTCGATGCACTCTCTGTCACATTTCGTGATAGTCCCTTTGTAAAGGGATCTGCCAGGTTTTTGTCTGTTTGAATATACGTAACAGTAATTATTCCGGAGTTTTTCAATTTTCTGACAGATTTTAAACGTCTTTTAACGTGTCTTGATGACTTCGCATTATCCTTAGCACTGTTCACTTTGACAATCACCCGTTTGGTTGTCACAGTTCATAAGGATGGCCGGCAATGGTTTGTCAACCACCGGCAAGTCCATCAAGAGCTCAAGCAGCCATTCTGCCTCTACAGTGGCTGTATCCAAAGCAGTAAGTTCTGCTTCCATAGTTGACCTCGTCAATATGGTCTGTTTACAAGACCTCCATGACACTGCGCCACCTCCAAGGGTAAATGCATACCCACTTGTGGCGTAGAGCTCATCAGCATCTGAAATCCAGTTAGAGTCACTATATCCCTCTAGCACGGCAGGGTGCCCAGAATAGTGAATCCCATAGCTCATTGTACCGTTCAGATAGTGCATGACCCTTTCAAGTGCATGCCAATGATCATTACCCGGGTTTGACATGAACCTACTCAACTTGCTTACAGCATATGAGATATCAGGTCTCGTCGCGCTCGCGAGGTACATGAGTGAACCGATTATCTGAGAGTATCTCAATTGATCTATCGATTCCTTCTTGTTCTTTTGAAGTGCCACACTAGGATCATAAGGTGTTGGAGAAGGCTTGCTATCTATAAAGCCGAACCGGCTCAAGACCTTCTCAACATAGTGTGATTGTGTTAAAACAATCCCACTCTCATCCTTAATCAGCTTGATGTTCAGAATTACATCAGCTTCTCCCAGATCTTTCATGTCAAAGCATTTTGACAGAAACGACTTAACCTCATTTATCACATTCATGCTTGTATCAAATATCAATATGTCATCGACATACAAGCATAATATGACACTATCGCCCCCACCATGGCGATAATACACACACCTATCAGCCTCATTAATGGCAAAGCCCGCAGAAGTCAAAGTTCTGTCAAACTTCTCATACCATTGCTTAGGTGCTTGTTTCAGTCCGTACAAGGACTTCAACAACTTTCATACCTTTCTCTCTTCACCCTTTACCACGAACCCATCAGGCTGATCCATATAGATCTCCTCTTCCAACTCTCCATTGAGGAAAGCTGTCTTTACGTCCATTTGATGAACGATAAGACCATAAGAGGCAGCCAGGGAAAGTAGTACATAAATGGTGGTCAGTCTAGCGACAGGTGAATAGGTATCAAAGTAATCTTCGCCTTCTCTCTGCGTGTAGCCCTTGGCCACAAGCCGCGCCTTGTACTTCTCAATAGTACCATCAGGCTGCAGCTTCTTCTTAAACACCCACTTACAACCCACAGGTTTGCACCCATACGGTCGTTCAGACAGTTCCCATGTCCCATTAGAAAGAATCGAGTCCATCTCATTATGGACAGCTTCTTTCCAGTCATCCGCATCAGGAGATGCGTACGCCTCCGCAATGAACGTACGAGTATTGTCCACAAGGTACACAATGAAATCATCACCAAATGATTTTTCAATCATTTGTCTCTTGCTCCTCTTAGGAGCTTCATTGTCATCCTTCTCCAGGACAGTCTCAAGTGGTTGTTCATAATGATCATTCGATGTACTAGATTCAGGAATTATCTCAGAAGAAATTCTAGAAGTACTATGCATATCTTTCATAGGAAACATATTCTCAAAAAATGTTGCATGACGAGATTCCATTATAGTATCAACATGCATATCCGGAACCTCAGATTTAACCACTAAAAATCTATAACCAATGCTACGCTGCGCATAGCCCAGAAAAATACAATCCACTGTCTTTGGTCCGAGTTTGCGTTTTTTCGGAATAGGAATGTTGACTTTCGCCAAGCATCCCCATGTACGCAAATAAGAAAGTGATGGCTTTCTTCCAACCCACTCCTCATAAGGGGTTTTCTCTTTATTCTTGTTAGGAATTCTATTCAGGACATGACATGAAGTCAACAAGGCCTCCCCCCACCATGCCTTAGATAAACCAGCGGTGTCCAACATGGAATTCACCAAGTCGGTCAGCGTGCGGTTTTTCCTCTCGGCAACCCCGTTTGATTGCGGCGAGTAGGGAGGCATCCTCTCATGAATAATGCCGTGTTCCTCATAGAATTCATCAAATATTTTCGCAAAATATTCTCCACCACGATCTGACCTAAGACGCTTGATCTTTCTCTCTAATTGATTTTCAACTTCAGCCTTATAGATTTTAAAGTAGTCTAACGCTTCATCTTTAGTTTGCAACAAATAAACATAGCAGAACCTAGTAGCATCATCAATTAACGTCATGAAATATCTTTTTCCACCTTTTGTCAACACACCATTCATCTCGCATAGATCAGAATGTATGAGTTCTAGAGGTGCCAAGTTTCTCTCCTCGGCCGCCGTGTGAGGCTTCCGAGGTTGCTTAGATTGCACACAACTATGGCACTTAGAACCTTTAGCAATGGTGAATTTCGGAATTAAACACATGCTGGATAGCCGAGACATTAAACCAAAATTAACGTGACATAAACGAGAGTGCTAAACACTAGCATCCGAATCCACATTGCCACAAATATGGTTCACTGACTTATTACAAAAATCTGAAAGGGAAAAGCGGAACAAGCCTCCGCACTCATAACCTTTACCAATAAATTGTCCAAACTTTGACACAACCACTTTATTGGACTCTAAGACTACTTTAAACCCATCTCTGCATAGAAGGGAGCCGCTAACGAGATTCTTGTTCATAGTAGGGACATGCTGCACGTTCCTCAGCTGCACGATCTTCCCCGAAGTAAACTTCAGATCTAACGTGCCAACACCACGAACAGAAGCATGTGATCCATTCCCCATTAGGACGGAGGAATCCTGTGCGACCTGGTAAGAAGTGAACATAGAGATGTCAGAACACACATGAACATTAGCACCCGTATCAATCCACCAACATGGAGATTGAAATACTGAAAGCACAATAGGTAAATTACCATACCCATCAGTATTGCTAGCGGTCACGACGTTGACAGTATTGGTGCCATCTTTTCCTTTGCGATCTGCATGTTCAGGGCAGTTCTTGGAATAGTGGCCAAGCTCTCCGCAGGTATAACATCCTCCCTGCCCAGCTTTGTTCACCTTCTTCTTCTTCTTCTTCTTCTTCTTCTTCTTCTTCTTCTTCTTCTTCTTCTTCTTCTTCTTCTTCTTCTTCTTCTTCTTCTTCTTCTTCTTGAAGTCAGTAGTCTTTGCAGGCTTATTGAACGAGGGCTTGAAATTCCCTTTGTTCTTGATATGTGAGTTCTTCTGCACCATGTTGGCACTAGACTGACCCTCACCGCCTCTCTCATTAGTGTCCTTAGCCCGAGATTTCTCCTCAACATCAAGAGACGCAATCAGATTTTCAACTGATATCTCCTGTCTCTTATGTTTGAGAGTTGTGGCGAAGTTCCTCCAAGACAGAGGCAACTTTGCAATAATGCACCCAGCCACAAACTTGTCGGGTATGGCACACTTGAGAAGTTCGAGCTCCTTTGCAATACACTCTATTTCATGAGCCTGTTCCACTACAGAATGGTTATTGACCATCCTGTAATCATGGAAACTCTCCATGACATAGAGTTCACTGCCAGCATCGGATGCACCGAATTTCGCATTCAGTGCTTCCCAGAGCTCCTTGCCGTCCTCTATGTGCATGTACACATCGCACAGACGGCCATCAAGAACGCTAAGAATACATCCCCTGAAGGCAGTATTGTCATACCGGAACTTTTCCTGATCTTGCTCAGAAATAGTTCCCTCAGGCATGCCTTTACTGACATGGAATATTTTCAAAGCCATAAGCCAGAGTTGGCACTTCACTTGCCACCTCTTAAAGCTCACACCAGTAAACTTTTCCGGCCTCATAGCATCAGCAAAACCAGCCATTGATAACTCAGGAAATTGCCTATAATTAGGTTTTTGGATTGTTGAGTAATTAGGCAATAATTCCATGATTAATTCCAGAATATTAAGCATGAAAACAATCGCTACTAACATGTTAATCTCAAACATACTAGAAGTATTAACTAACATGAACAGTAGCATACTAGCAGAAAACATGTTAAGCCAGCAGATTGGATCACGCAACACGTACAGATCCGTGGTGGAGGAAGTAGTCGTAGCCGTTGCCGTACCGATGTTGTTGTCGACAACGTTGGCGATGACCGGTCGAAGAAGACGGCGTTGAAGACGACCAGCTTTAGGTCCCACCGAGCGACCGGGAAGACGAGCCGTGATGACGAACTTGAGCAGTCACGCGGAGCGCTTCCCAAAAACCTAATTAGCCCTCTCCCGTACAGGATCGCAAGAGCTAATAGTTCCGGAGACCTGCTCTCCCGCTCGCCGGTGCACGCCGGCGATCGGGATGGAGTAGACTACGGTGGCGGCGCAAGGCACGAGATTGGCAAAACCTAGATTGGTTCGGTGTTTTTTTGCGGCGCACACAGTGCACGACAATATATAGTGCGGCTCGGGAAAACCCTAACGGGTACAACGTGGGCCAAGTCCACGTCGCAGGTCGGTTACAGTAGCCCACGATCCGGGAGCGACCCGAACCAACTAACTGTGACGCGTCCGTCCAGACTGTTTTTCCCAGACTACAAAAATAAAGCTCAGCTCGGCGAGATTCCCGCAACCCGCGGCGCGTCGTGACGAGTCGGGCGAGCGGGCGGTGCGTGCGTGCAAGCGGCGGCGGCGGAGGAGGAGCGCGTGAGAGAGCCTCCTATTCTCACTCACTTACCAAGTAGTAGAACACTCCACTATATAAGTTGGTGCAACTTCTCTCAAACTAGCGGGGTGGGACTAAACTTTAGCTCCCACTCCACTCTCATGTGTGAACACACAAAATTCTGCCACCACAATTGGGCTTTGAGATTTTCTGAAATTGCTATTGGGCTGCCACAAATGGGCCCAATTCTAACAGTGCCTTCCATGGGAGTGGCTGAGATGGGCAGATGAAGACCGACCGTGGAAAGGAACTACAATGTCACGAACCCTCCTGCTGCAGCAGCACGCAAGGCCAGAAGAGAGAAGGAGAAGGAGATCATGACGAGCGGCTCGGCAACAGCAAAGGAGCAGCTACGACGCTCCACAAGGGAAAGGAAGCAGAGTGCACACTTCCGCGGGCCCGACTGGACAGCGTGACCAACCGGAGGCGTGTTCCATGCACCAACCAGCTGGCGACGCCTGGAGTGGGGGCCACCTGAACGAAGATGTTATCTAGGCCTACGTGCCTCTCTTGTAATTCTCTTTAGAAGCCACGAATGGAAAAGGCTCTGCAATCCTTCCTATTGCTTCTCTTCTCGATCCCCTTTTCTCTAATTTCTCCAGTCCCTTGCTGAGAATCTTGTATCGTGAACTGAATTCCTGGGTGTGGAGATTGCCGAGTGAGTATAGAGTACTGGGTGCCTAACATTTGGTATCAGATTCCAGGCGCCTTCTTGTGCGTTCTTCTGATCCCGTTGGTTTAGATCAAGATCTGTTGCGGATCCTCATCGTTTGGGCGTGGATCTCTTCGAGATCCACACAAAGTTCATTCACGAACGCCTGCGGTGGGTAGATTTTCACCTCGGTTTCTCTCTCGCAGGCGTGCACGTCAACTGTTCGACGCTTCGTCGAGCCCAATCTGGAGTCGGGCAAGGCGCAAACGCGTTGGGATACATCCAAACGCATCGACACCATGGATGAGAAGCTCGACTCGCTGATGAAGATGCTGCAGGGTTCAGAGAAGCGCATGTCTCAAGAGATGCACACCATCAAGCTGGCGGTCGATAACATCAAGTGTGGCGCCCCCGCTTAGATAAGCAAGGCCACATTGTGAAATATGCTATTCCCTGGATCGAGTATGGATAGCAACTCACAAAAGATGTAATATCATGCATCAATGTCAAATATTATTACAACGCGATTCGAATGATCCAGGAGTAAATAGTTCCTTACAACTTTGCATAGCCGAAGCTAGCTTTAAAAGAGTAAAGAGTTCAACAATTTATTCAGAGTTCAACACGCAGCAATATAATAGCACAGAGCTCCTTCATCTCCATGAGCCACTGGCGATCATGTTGGTTGTAAGCTCGAAGACACGTCTCACTCATCGTCGTAGTAGCCTGCAACATTTAACGTTGCAGCCTAGGGAATTTGGGTCAAAAACCTTGTAACAGGCCAGCAAGTGAATACTATGGTGGAATATGAAATGGCAAGACTAATACTACATGCTTATCTGGCTGGTGGGGTTGAAGGCTATTGCATAAAGCCAATTTTGTCCTACTTTTCACAAACATTTTATTTTCAACTTTTCAATATGAGACACACCCATGGAACGCATCCAAGGTCTCATATACCCGAGTTCACCCATCACATTTTATTATGAAATTGGAATGAAGAGATCCTCCGACAACTTCCTTGCTTAGCTACTCAACATTGTCCGTAACCGGGGACACGACTATGATCATAGTTTTAATACTCTCGAGAGTTTGTGGCACTTTCCCCACTAGACTCGATCAACCCATTCCATCCTTAACCCTCATTTAGTGAAAAGGAAAGGAGAAGACCAAGACGAGATCTTTCAGAAGAGCTTTCCCATACACATGTCCGAACAATACCCACCTACATCCCCTACATCTGCTTGTTCGTCCGGTCAGGTCCACTCAACTTACTTAATCAAGACAGAGCCCATATGACTAGTGGCTGCACTGGAAGCAACTAAACATGGAGTGACATCGAATCTCAAATACCCTGGGTGGCCATCCACAAGTGCACATACTCAGGTTAGACCACAAGAAAATGGCCCTGAGTAGCCACTCAACTTCGCACACCTCAACAAACCAAATCCACCCAGGTGATTCATTAATTTAGTAGAGTTTTCACTAAACTTACTACTTCAAAATCTTCACAATTGCAGCAAGCATTTCTACTAAAATAATGTAGGTACCTAGTCAACAAGAAAGATCTAACAGGCTTGCATAGCATAATTAAAACAATAGTAAACCTATCATGCATACTACTAAAATAATCTATAATGCAATTAAGAAAATAATAGGTCCTTCATGAGTGTATACACTTGCCTTGATCGTTGTTCGGGTTGTCGCAGCACTCACAGTACGTCTGGCACTCCTCACAATCTAATCAACAACAAACAATCACCAAATCAATACAACAATCAACATGAGGCAACACAAAATAATATGAATGTATGAAATGCGATCTAACACTCCACAAATTAAAGAAATATGATTATAATAAAGTTTCTGTTGTCTAACATATGCATGATGCTCATGATCACAATTTTTATAGTGTTTAATAATTTAGAAAATAAATTATAAGCTAGAATACCTCATTTTAAGATTCTGTGAAAATCATTTAAATGCATGATGCAAAGGTGCAATTTGAACACACCACTGGATAGAAAACATTTTTCCAAGCATTTTGATATAAAGTTTGCAATTTTTGGACAAGTGGATCAAAAGATATGAAATTTACAAGATTGCACTAAAAACTGGCATTTTATTCAATTCTCTGGAATTACAAGTCAGCCGAGCTGACTGGGCTGCTGACTGGGCGCTGACGGTACAGCCACACGGCGCTATTCTATTGGCCCGAAACGATTCGGTACAGGAAAGGAAAAAGGGACCGTTGGATCGAGATCCAACGAACCACAACACACGCATGCGTGCCCGGCGGTGCTAGGCGTGGGCGTTCCCCCCGAGCACGGTGGCGACGGCGGCGACGCGGCCGGCGTGGGCGTTCCCGGCGATTGGGGGCTCCCGGGGATGAACGCGTCCTACCTAGATGACCGTAGCGGCGAGGCGAGGTCGGTGGCGCGGTCCTGGGCTTCGGCTTGGTCTCCTCCTCCCGGAAAAGCTCGTCGGAGTGGTGGCCGGCGGCGGACCGAGGCAACCGTGGATGGATTCGTCGATCTAGCGAGAAAAAGAGCACCAAAAGGTGTCAAAAAGGTAGCTAGAGGAGAGGGAAGGGAGATAGGGGGCAGGGGGAGGGCGGGGAGTCGCCGGAGTGGCCGCGGCGTGCGCGCTTACCGGCGGCGGGCGGCGGCGATGCGAGCCCCGATTCGAGCAGCCTGGCGGCGGGCCTGCTAGGGTCTCGGGGTGAGGCGAGAGGGTGCGGGGAGGAGCTTAAGTAGGCGGGTCGCGGCGTTGATGGCGAGAAAGGAAAACGCCCGCAATCAAGGCGGCGGACGGCGGCAGTTTCCGTTCCGGGCGAGCCGATTTGGGGAGCGAGGTGATGACGTCACCCTGGCGGGTGGGGTCCGTCGGCCAGCGAGAGAGAAGAAGGAGAGGGCGCGGGGCGAGCTGGGCTGGTGCGGCGCACGATCCTGGGCCGGGGTGGGCTGCCTCGGCCGGATCGGTAGGTTTTCCTTTTTTTTTTGTTCTTTTCTTTTCTATTTTCTGTTTTTCCAAAAACTAACAAAATAGAGTCAAAACAAGTTAGAAAAATTTGAATAAATACTTTTTGGAACCCTGGTTCTGTATAGAACACAATGGCACAAAGTTTTTAATTAAATAAAGAGAAAATAAATGGTTTAGTGACAAGGGTTGCTTAGCACCCTATTATGTCAAAACAAAATATTTAAACTAAAATATTTATTTAAAGGTTCAAAGCAAGATTTTATATGCAATAAAACATGATGCTTATGAATGAATGCATGCTTATGCATTTTTGAAAAAAATTGGGATGTTACATCAAGCCTGAGATCTCCTCCGTCCAGGAAGCGGTCGATGCGCTGAAGCCCGAAATGGAAGATCTCCGGACGACGCTTGACGCGTGGAAACTAGAGATGGAATCCAAGGTCGGCGAACTGAGTACAGTGGTGACCGATCTACGTCGCCAAGTCGACCACATCGCGAAGAGCGTAGGAGCGGGCGCGCTGGGAGCGCCACCAGCAGCCTCTCCGTCAGCGGGTACTCCTCCGCCGACAACCTTGAAGGGCGCTCCCTTCGGGCTGTTCAGCCGCGGCGACGAGCACAACACCGGGGGCGCGGTGACCGGGGATTCGACTCCCCCTTCACTCACCCAGGTCATAGGTCAGAATCAACACTGACTCTCGTTCTATTTGATCCCGGCGCTAGTTCTTCGAGGCCTCCTGCTAGCACCACACCGCCACACTTAGAATTTCCTAAGTTCGATGGTGATAATCCGCGCCTCTGGCGGCAAGCTTGCGAAAAGTATTTTCGCGTTTATTTCATCAGCGATGACATCCGAGTGGAATACGCGACTATGCACTTCATGGGTAATGTTGCCCTGCGGTTTAAGAGTGCTGAGGACAAGATTGGCACAGTGCAGTGGCCTGAGCTTTGTGATATCATTAGCAAGCGATTTGATCGTGGGCAGTATCACCTTTTGTATCGACAATCTTTTAAGATTAGTCAAACTAGCTCTGTCAGCGACTACATAGAGCGCTTTGACACGCTTATGCACCACATGCTAGCTTATAAACATGATTTAGATCCCACTTTCTTCACTACTCGCTTCGTTGATGGCTTGCAAAAACACATACGAGCTATTGTTCTTATCCAGCAACCCGAGGATTTGGAAACTGCCGTGTCTCTCGCCCTTTTGCAGGAAGAAATTGGAGAGGAGGAGGACTCATCCACATTGCACAAAACTGTTCCTTATTCACGCGTCATCTCTAAAGCATTTTCCCCAATGCCTGCTCATACGCCTGCCAAGCATCGACAAGTTTCTGTTGCTGATGATAAGAAGACTGAAACAAGTCGACCGGCCTC
This sequence comes from Puccinellia tenuiflora, assembly GCA_012064385.1. NCBI lineage: Eukaryota > Viridiplantae > Streptophyta > Magnoliopsida > Poales > Poaceae > Puccinellia > Puccinellia tenuiflora. The sequence goes on along the minus strand of QRDG01000893.1, from coordinate 500,216 downwards.
TGGCTCGCAGAAGTTTGCAGCACTGAAGAATTATAGAAGGGCCATAGACCTTTGTTTCAAATGTGGTGAAAGTGGGGAAGCCAACATCAGTGTGCAACGACAGTCCAATTGCACCTAGTTGAAGAACTGATGGATATGCTTGATGGTTCTGAAAGTCCGGATTCCTTCACGACAGCAGCTGACGGTGAGGGACAGTCTGATCTCAAACTGATGGCCATATCACAACAGGCAATTGTGGGCACTGAAGGCAGCACCTGTTTCAGGCTACAGGGTGTTATACAAGGGCAAGAGGTACTCATGCTCATTGACTCAGGTTCGTCAGGGAGTTTCCTCAGTTCATCTTTGGCGCAAAACCTCTATGGTGTGAAGAAGTTGGCTACACTAGTGAGAATTAAAATTGCAAATGGAGAAATTCTAATAGGCACATATACTATTCCTCAGTGCCAGTGGTTTTGTCAAGGGGCTGTGTTTGCTACTAACATGAAGATCATTCCATTACACTCTATGATGTAATATTGTGAATGGACTGGCTGAAAACACACATCCCAATGGAGGTGGACTGGAACAGTAAGTGGATTGCAGTAAAGCAAGGTGACAAAACTCAGAAATTGCTTGGGATGGTGGCAGATACTTCCAGCTGTAAACAAATGTAATTTCCTGAGTTAGCAGCAGTAGAACAAACTGGTTCAGTGTTGTTCTTAATACATGTTTCAGCAAGTGTTCAGAAGAAGAAGAGTACACCAGTGCCACCAGTCATTCAGCAGTTAGTGCAAGAGTATGACACACTATTTGTTGAGCCAACTGGGCTGCCTCCTAAACGCCTGTGTGATCACAAAGTACCACTGCTGCCTGGTTCTACCCCTGCCAAACTAAGACCCTATCGTTACAATCCCATGCAGAAAACTGAGATAGAGAAACAAATTGCAGAGTTGTTAAAACAGGGAGTGATGCAGCTTAGTGCAAGCCCTTTTGCTGCTCCTGCCTTACTGGTGAAGAAAAAGGACCTGACATGGAGACTCTGCCAGGATTTCAGGCACCTTAATGCAATGACTATAAAAGACAAATACCCATTGCCAGTGATTGATGAATTATTGGACGAATTAGCAGGTACTTGTTGGTTTACTACACTGGACTTGAGGGCTGGGTATCACCAAATAAGGATGGCAGAGGAGGATATCCACAAAACAGCTTTCAAAACCCACCATCACTACTAAAAATCCGGAGATCAGCGACGTTTCTGAGGCGATGTTCCAATACCATTGCGTTTTTCCATCGCGGATGATTGGAAAGTCGATTTTGCTCTCGACGTTTTGGTTTTTTCACTCAAGGGCCGGTTCAGCCCGACGTTTGACACATTTTACGTTGCAGATTTTCGTCCCCGGCCCATTAGGCCCAGTTTGAGCCAAGTTTCCGGCGACGAAACTATTCTTGGCCACGTAGAACGTTGTGAATTTTCATCCACCGACACATCCTACCCAGTTTGTATCCTTTGACCGGTTACGACCGAGCAGTTGGTGCTTGGGCCCCACCTGTCATCCAAGGTTGTGTCTCGCAACCATGATGTGTCTCATGGCTGTTTCTAATCTTGCAAATAAGCATGCACATAATCTTCCAAATCATCATAATTAACCACAAAGTTAACATTACAGTGAACAAGCCCCTTCTGAAACAAATCACTAATCACTAATGACGTCGGACCTAGCTGAGGGTGCGCCGCCGCCATCGCCTCCGCATTCTCTAGTGAATGGCGGATCGCTTCTGTGGTGTCGACCTCTAGATTGTCGCTGAAGTGCCGAGTGAGCCTCGCTTGCCGGAGCTCTTCTGCAGCGAAACTCTCTAGAGACGCTAAAATCCTCGCCTGCATGTCTTCCTCCTCGACCTCCTGATGCATGAAATCGGCGCAGTGTTGCGCCTCGAGGGACGCGCACGTGTCGCGCCTTGCATGCTGCGCTGGGGAAAGTACCGGTGGATCTGCTCCTAGCGGCTCAGCTCGCGACGGCCAGACATGCTACCGGTGGATCTGCTAACGGCGAAGTTTGGGAGAGGAGAGGTGGGCGGTGAACTGTGTGTGGGGACAGTTTGTGTGTCCGCTAGGGTAGCCGCTGCATTAATTTAGCCTGGGGAGCTTTTTTTTTTTGAGGAAAAAGCCTGGGGTGCCGTTGCCCAGGTACATTTCGCAACTGAAGCATTATAAACTATTGGCCTTCATATTCCCCAGTCCCTAGGTCTGCTCCCCCATCTATATCTCCCATCTCTCTCACGACGCCGTCGCCATGTCACACTCTTTGAGCTCCTCAGCTGGGAAGCGGATGAAGAACGAGGCATCCTCCTCGCAGCAGGCACCCGCGACACTAGCCTCCCATCCACCGAGTCCACCGCTCGGGACGCTGCTGCCATTGGTGCATTGCCCGTGTTGTCAAACTCGCCGCACGATTCGTCGTGTTTCCATATCAGAAGCCAATCTAGGCCGTGTGTACTACAAGTGTCCTAATCACGATGTAAGTTTCAATTTTTGCTTTGATTTGGATTTCAATCCTGAAGATTTATTTTGAAATGCTTAACTTCTGCCATAGAGAACACCAAATCCTTGCAAGCATTACTTTTGGGAAGATGAGGATGATACTTATTTTGATTTTCTTGTCGCGAATGGGTACATTGCTGCTCCGGCTTTTGGCATCGGAACTGTCTATTCTTCGGCTGGAGACATTGGTAGTGTAGATGGAACTGTCTATTCTTCGCCTGGTGGCATTGCTGCTGCGGCTGGTGACATTGGAACTGAAGCAGAACAGAGGGAAGAAAATGGACTAAAGAGCGAGAAGTCACTGAAGAAGATGGATCAGTGTCTGAAAAAGATGGATGAGTTGATTATGCTCTGTAGGACTTTGATCAGTTTAATTTTTGTAGTTATTGCAATCCTGTTGTGTGTAGCAGTTCGTAAGTAGATTTCTGTGTTGTATCATCTATGGTTTCAGTACAATCTAAATTAGGCATAATCAGTTCGTAAGTAGATTTCTGTGTTGTATCACTTGTGGTTTTAGTAACAGGTATATCACTTGTGGTTTTAGGGACCACTTGACACTTCGCGGTGAGATATTGGACCGCCCATGGATTAACTCTAAATCATATATGGCAACCGAATAGGAGATTTAATAACTAAAATTAACGTAAGTTCAAATCAGCATCACAAAAAGGCTCAACACCATCATCACAACAGGTTCACAGCAGCATTGCAACAGGTTCACAGCACCATCAAACGAATATAGGGTTAACTGAACTTTTGCTATGCCAAGCATCCATTCCGAAGCCACATCCACATGTTCGCAAACCCTAAAAAAAACATTATGCATGTTTAGCATGTCGTGACTACAAGGCACGAAAAAAGAAGCAGATATGTGAAATGATTCCACAGTACCAAGAAATATGCACAAGCAATGTGCGTGCATGTACAATGCACAAGGTACAATGAAATCACCCCTTTGCACTAAAATAGTGCCACAATAAGCCTCATCTTGCAAAGACAATACAAAAGAATCATCACACAAGACCAGGGAGCATGCACAAGAAATGTCCGTGTAAACACTACTAGGTATTGTATGATGATCCCTTTGCACTTAACGTTGCACAGGTAAATGCTGAGCATCCCATCAACACAGATAGCTCCAATAGATATTAATCATGGGGAGATGCAACAGTGCAAACAAATTGTAATGTAAAAGGCATATAGTAGGTTGACACAATCTAATTAAAGAACAATGTAGTTTAACCTCAGTTGGGGAAAACAACAGAACAAATAAAGCCATCTATTCCGTCGTAGAAGGTGAAGACAAACATAGCACCCTCCGTGAGTCCACCTAACTTGACAACTTTTCCCGATTGGTTCTCATCTCGGCATCTTCTTGCTTGCCCTCGAAGAACTTAACATTCTAAGCATCGGCATTATCCGTGCATATGATAGGAAGTTCATCCATCGGTGTATACCAGCTAAACTTAACTAAAAAGTACTGGAGGAGAAATATAAAGTTAGTTGCTGACTAGGATCGATGTACATAAGAAGAGTAAAAAGAGTCCATTGTTTACCATCTTGGCCTTCCCAGGGATGACATTAGACTTTGTCATCCTACAGACGTAGTACGGTATAGATGGCTTGTGTCCTGCAACTTGGCTTCGGAGATGCACGACTTGGTCTTCAGTCATTTGCACCTCGTTTGCAAAAAAACATTGGTTGTCATAGTCTTCATTCCCCTTGATGAAAGGACCTAGAATGCAGGAAATAAATTAATCAAGGCTAATCTGTAGGTGCATAAGAGACTAAAAAGTAATAAAACATTTGGTTAGACCTGTCACCTCTAGGAGTGATCTTTCCTTTATTAGCTCTCTTGACTCTAGGAGGGTGCACATCGCTAAGAATTCTCTTGAGTTTTTCCCTCTGGAGCATGTGGCGCTCCAGTTCGGCTTCATTCAGAACTTTCTTCAGACTATCCAGCTCAGAACCAATCTTGGTAACCAAACCGTTCATGATCCTGAAGCCTCTCTTCTCTTCCCACAGTTCCAACTCGACTGCGGACTTAGCTTTCTTCACCCTCGCCAGTTCGGCCAGGGCTGTATCCCTCTCCTTCATCAACCTCATCGCCTCTTCCTTGAGGAGCCTCAGGCCTTCCCTCTCGCGATTGGAGGCTGCAGAACTCACTCATGAGATTCTCCCGAGTTGCGGTCTGAACGTACAAACGGTCCTGGGAAGCCTTCGTTCTTTTTTCAACTTCATTGGCCAACATGTCACCGAAGGACTCCAGCATCTCAACTGGCGGCTGCATCCAGTTATGAATTTCGTCAGGCCACATGCTGCAGAAGTAGCTACGAAGACGAAGGAGATACTAATTTCTATGCTATTTACCTTGATTGTCCGAAGAAGGGACATTGCGAGCTCCAAGACATTGTTGAGGTGGATCTCCATCTGGCTGGGGGAAGCGATCTCCGAGGGACCTGTGACGGTAGCGTGAGCTAAATCCATGGCCTGTGGGGACCTAAAAACATCAATGGCTCCCTACATCCGCCGGAATCTAACCTACGTCCGCCAGAATCTTACCTAGATCTTCTAGCATCTAACCTAGATCACATCGTTTGGTTTAGGACGGGGAAGGAAGGAAAACCAGCACTTACCAGTCACTGGTTGAGGAGGTCGCTGAGGAGAGGGGACGGAGGGCGCCGCCGTGGCATCCGCCATGGGGGAGTAGCTGAGTGGGCGAGTGAAGGAGGTACTTGGGCAGAGTGGTCGCTTTCAGGGGAGTAGCCGAGTGGGGGAGTGGCTTTTTCTTTGTGAGCAACGAGTGGTGAGGAGTAGCTGATAGGGCGAAGTGGAGGTATAGTCCGGTGGAGATTTGGCGCGAGCGCGGTCAAAATTAGGCGTGCAGATGTTTGAATTTCAATTCACTTGGCGCGCAGATGTTGTGGTATGTTGGCCCCGGCTCAGCTGGCTAATAAAATAAAAGGATTTTGTCAGGACAATCTTTGCTAATTGGACAAGGATTGTATTCTTTAATTATTTCTTCACTTTAGAATAATTAATTAGAATTAAGAATTATTCTATGGAATTTATTCTTCTTCATGGGATTCTAATGGAAAAAACAATTAATTAGAATTAATAATTATTCTAATGGAAGAAATAACAAAGGGGAAAGGAGTAAGAATCTGAATTATTTGGGTTAGCAAATAAGCGCAAACTAAGGCAATGCCTCAAAACATGATAGGGTGAAGCAAGTTTTTACATACCAACATAATATAAGTTCATACGCACACAGGGAATTCTTCGACGATAATAATTAAGTTCTTACAGTACCAAAAGCAACATATAATACAAACACCATTGCAACATTCCGCAGCAGCAGCAACATCGATCACCGCATCCAAGGCTTCCTACCCTTCCTGCCCTTATCCTTGTTGGCCTTGGAGGCTGCTCGAGGCCTAAGCGGATATCCCTCGCAAGCAGCTTCTTCAGAAACACGTCGTATGCAGCGTGCTTAGCCATAACATGGGCCTGACGGCGTTGTTCCGAGCCACATCCAATGCCGACGGCATGCTGGATCATGCTAGTGCGATCGGAGGTTATACGTCTAATGCAGAAAGGGCAGGTCAATTTGCTGCCACGAAGGTACCGAATCTTCCCAGCCTCCAAATCACTCAGGACATGTCTGCTCTTCGCATCCCTCGACTCCTTTTCCATCTGGACATCGGCATCCTCTTCCTGCAAATTAGCAATAAAACAAAAGTTAGCACCGCACTCTAGTTACCAAAAAAATCATAGAATCACGTTTAATCGCAGTGAAATTAGCATAAAACCAATTGCGCTAATTTAATGAGGCAAAGATTAAGGGCATGAATCATAACTGAGGCAATGATCAGGTTCACGAAATGTGTTCAATAAAAAATTATATGATATTTTCTTTTTTTAGGAAGAATTGGTATTGAACCATATATATCATCTAGAATCAAATCCTAGAATCACTAACTTGCATGTATAAACCCTAGAATTCATAATGTGTCCAATGTGTCTGCGTGGCAAAAAATAACTAGACAAAATGAACATAGTACTACAAATCCAAGAATCCCTAACTTGTATGTATAAACCCTGGAATATCTAAATACAGATGCAACTACAAATCCAAGAATTCGTAACTTGCATGCACAAACCCTAGATAGATTGGTTTAGGGAAGCACCTCAGAGTACTCGTCGGAGACGACCTCCTCGAATGCCGGGAAGTTCTTGTAGGGGTCCCCCAGGTCCGACAACGCCGGGAACGCCTGCATCGGATCAGGCGATGGACTCCAACCGCCACCGCCATTGCTGGCAGCACCTGCGGCGACGACATCAGAAGTCGCGGCCGGAGAAGGCGATGCACTCGAACCGCCATGGTCGGCTGCTCCTGCGGCGACCGCGGTTTTCTCCTGCATCGGATCAGGCGATGGACTCCAACTGCCACCGCCATGGCCGGCCGCTCCTGCGGCGACCGCGGTCTTCTCCTGCATCGGATCAGGCGATGGACTCCAACCGCCACCGCCATTGCCGGCAGCACCTGCGGCGACGACATCAGATGCCGCGGCCGGAGAAGGCGATGCACTCGAACCGCCATGGCCGGCCTCTCCTGTGGTGACCGCGGTCTTCTCCTGCATCGGATCAGGCGATGGACTCCAACCGCCACCGCCATGGCCGGCCGCTCCTGCGGCGACCGCGGTCTTCTCCTGCATCGGATCAGGCGATGGACTCCAACCGCCACCGCCATTACCGGCAGCACCTGCGGCGACGACATCAGATGCCGCGGCCGGAGAAGGCGATGCACTCGAACCGCCATGGCCGGCCTCTCCTGTTGTGACCGCGGTCTTCTCCTGCATCGGATCAGGCGATGGACTCCAACCGCCACCGCCATGGCCGGCCGCTCCTACGGCGACCGCGGTCTTCTCCTGCATCGGATCAGGCGATGGACTCCAACCGCCACCGCCATTGCCGGCAGCACCTACGATGATGACATCAGATGCCGCGACGGCATTCTTCTGGTGCATCGGATCTGCCATTTCTCGTTAACCGCCTGGGTTTCGTGCTCGGCGGTTGGGAGAGAAATTAAAGGAGAGGGAGGCGATGCGGCCGGAACAAAGTGTTTTTTTTTGCTAGATTTGGGGCAGAATGGATGGGGAGGCAGGTGATGCAGGCAAAGGGGGGATTTATACCGAGTGCCGTTTCGAGGTCCCGCTGACGTGTGCGCATGCATGTCTCGCACGAGTCGGCGGATTTTGTCAAACAGAAAGTGATGTGATTTTTAGTCACTGCCCAATGGGGCCCATCACATGTCGGGACCACCTATCAGTGACTCTAAATATTCGACAAACTCAGCCAATCTCAATCGTCGCTCTCTTCTACGTGTATGTGTAGAAAACCGGACACCGTTTTAATTGTACGTGTACCCGTACAAAACTATCATGTGTACGCAGCCACGGTGACGAACATGTGTGTACGCAGCCACAGTGTGATCGAGTCCAGTTTCGGGGAGGTCAAGCGGGATCCGTGTTTAATTACAGTCATTTAACCTCTCCCGTAATTAGTTCCCGCTCGTTCATCTTCCTCGCCTGCGTTCACACACCTTCGTTCCACTCGATCAGTGTATTTTAAGAGGCCATATATTGCCATTTTCCCCCGGATCCCACTCGTTCAGCTCCTCATCTCCTTCTAACAAAAAGCTCCTCATCTCCCATCGATCCCACTTCCCCTGCCCGCCGCGAACACTTGCCATGGACGACGGCCAACAAACAACGAAGACTTACGAGGTCCCTACCCATCACGGTACCATGCTGGAGGTAGTGTACACCAACGAGGAGCATACCTTGGAGCATGTCCTCGATATTTACAAGGAATGGCTTGAGAGTGCGAAGCACAAGATCGTGGGCCTCGACCTGGAGTACACCCCCGGCGGTCGTGCCGTCGCGCTCGTGCAAATCGCCATGCGCAAGCACGTCCTCCTGTACCACTGGTGCAGGTCGTCGCAGAAAAATCATGGATGCCATTTGCTGCAAAAATTCTTTTCAACCAAGGAGATCACATTTGCAAGCCTGGACACGATGGGTGACAGGAGAGCTCTTATGGAGTCGGGCTTCAGTCTGCCACAGAACCATTTGGACATCCAATTGGATTTCAGGGGACACGGAGACAGAATTGGAATGGCTACTCTAGCGGGGGAGCTCATCGACATTTCCTACCACGACATGAAGGAGAACTTCCCAACAAGCCTTCATAAGTGTTGGGATCGGAAGACCCTTTGTCCACCAAGCATCGATTATGCAGCAGTGGACGGGTATTTGAGCTACGAGCTATACAGTAGGGTCCAAACCATGAAGGATAGTCTAGGTCCATCATGGCTAGACAAGTTCCTCCCCTTGCGCAAGAAGAGCAAGGGAACTCTAGTTAATTTGTAAGTGTTTTTAGCCATTGAATCATAAGTGTTTTTATTTGTACTCTGGTGTGTGTGCGAACAAAGTGGTGTACTGTCGTGCATGTTTGTTTACACATCACTACTTGTAGTTCATAAAAGTGCTCGGATTGTTTACTAAACAAAGTGGAACATGGAACACGAACACAAACAGAAACACGAACACAACATTCTGATAGTTAAACATGTAGTCGTCGTCTGAGTGCCGTTTCGAGGTCCCGCTGACGCGTGCGCACGAATGTTTCGCACGAGTCGGCGGATTTTATCAAACAGAAAGTGATGTGACTTTTAGTCACTGCCAAATGGGGCCCACCACCTGTCGGGACCACCTATCAGTGACTCAAAATATTTGACAAACTCAGCCAATCTCAATCGTCGCACTCTTCTACGTGTATGTGTTCAAAAGCGGACACCGTTTTAATTGTACGTGTACACGTACAAAACTATCATGTATATGCAGCCACGATGACGACCATGTGTGTACGCAGCCACGGTGTGATCGAGTCCAGTTTCTGGGATGTCAAGCGTGATCCGTGTTTAATTACAGTCATTTCGGGGAGGTCAAACTTACCGTCTACCCGTTTGACCGACGTAGAAAGGGGACCAGTGGACATTTTTGCTTGGTTGTGTTAGGGTAGACCATATATATGAACATGGGAAACCAAAAATCTTCACGAGATTCCCACCGATTCGCCCGAAGGGTGTGTTTCGAGCTCTAATAAGTCGATAAACTTACTAGGGAGGAAGTGATGCCGATGAAGCCGCCCACACTCCGGAGTAGGATCTCGGCCCTCTCAACCTCACACCACACTTGTATACATATGGTATTGCACCAACTAGGTTTTTGTGGGATTCTGATGCTCCAGAGCCCCGCTTCGGCGAAACCCAAACCCTGGTGGAAAAGGTCAAACTTCCCATCTGTCCGTTCGACCGTCGTAGAAAGGGGAGCAGTGGACACTTTTGCTTGGTTGTGTTAGGGTAGGCCATATATATAAACATGGGAAACCAAAAATCTTCACGAGATTCCCACCGATTCGCCCGAAGGGTGTGTTTCGAGCTCTAATAAGTCGATAAACTTACTAGGGAGGAAGTGATGCCGATGAAGCCGCCCACGCTCCGGAGTAGGATCTCGGCCCTCTCAACCTCACACCACACTTGTATACGTATGGTATTGCACCAACTAGGTTTTTGTGGGATTCCGATGCTCCAGAGCCCCGCTTCGGCGAAATCCGAACCCTGGTGGAAAAGGTCAAACTTCCCGTCTGTCCGTTCGACCGACGTAGAAAGGGGGCCAGTGGATATTTTTGCTTGGTTGTGTTAGGGTAGACCTGATGTCTACTACACGCTTCTATTCTTGTAGACTTGTTGGGCCTCCAAGCGCAGAGGTTTGTATGACAGCAGCAAATTTCCCTTAAGTGAGTAACCCAAGGTTTATCGATCTCAGGGAGGTGTAAGGTGAATGTATCCTCTCTCAAGCAACCCTGCAATTAAGATACAAGAAGTCTCTTGTGTCCCCAACACACCTAATACAATGGCTAATTGTATAGGTGCACTAGTTCGGCGAGGAGATAGTAAAATGCAAGTGATATGGACGTTAAAAGGTGATTTTGTAATTCTGTAATAAAAATGGCAGCAAGCAAACAAGTGACAAAAGTGACTAAAAATGGTGTATCAATGCTTGGAAACAAGGCCTAGGCTTCATACTTTCACTAGTGACTACTCTCAACATCATTAACATAATTAAACACATGATAGTTCCCACAAAAACACATGCATGGTAGACGTTACTCGGAGATCATTCTTTCGTGGATCAAATAGAATGAGAATTGCGTAGGGCTACGAAAAGCACACCTTAAAGTTTGTATTCCACATCTATGGACACTTCATGCTGCCACTATCCGCATCCAAAGATAGTACTAACAAACACCACAACCTATTTCTTGAATAGTCTCTTTCTTCAATAACACAAGCATCAAGAAACCTTATGATCTATTCAATCCAACAATAATAAAGAACAAACTCATGATTAAGATCCCTCTAATCTTGATGCATAGAGCCACAAATGGCACCCTCACTGTCACCGTGGTACCGTGATCACAATGGTGACTCCGCAAATTATACTACATACCACAACTTGAGCAACATCATATCCATTACACATAGGGAAACATCATGTATTCAACTATACTAATAAATCTCATGATCACAACGAGGATCACATCATGGGAAAGAGAGATAACCACATAGCTACTTGTATAAGCCTCAGCCCCGGTGAGGTACTACTCCCTCCTCATCACAGGAAGCAGCGGTGTTGATGCAGATGGCTTCGGCGATCGATCCCCGTCCGGGCAGGGTGCCGGAACAGGACCTTCTGAACCCCCGAAACTTGTCGGTGATGGCGGCGGAGCTCTGTATCGTCTTTGGGAAAATCCTTTGGGGGTTAGGGTTTTTTCATCAGGGATGATTTTATAGGCATCGGAGGCGGCCGAGGGGTTGCCCGAGGGGCAGAGGCGGGCTCTGGCCGCGGCCCCCCTTAGACCCGCGGTTGGGACCCGCCCCTGGCCTGTGGGTCACCCCCGGGGTCGCCCTTCTAGCTCCGGTCCTTATTTCTTCAATAAAAAATCGTCATAAATTTTTGTCGAATTCCGAGAATATTTCCAGAAGTAACTTTCTGCAACAAAATCAGCACAAAAACAGGGGACTGGCACTGGGCATCTTGTCAATAGGTTAGTCCAACAAAATGCATAAAATGCTGTAATATGATAGTAAAAACATGTGACAACATCACAAAACTAGCATGGATCAATCAAAAATTATAGATACGTTTGACACGTATCAGCATCCCCAAGCTTAACTCCTACTCGTCCTCGAGTATGTAAGTGATAACAAAATATTTTTTGATGAGACATGCAACCAATACAATTATGATCAAGATAGTAATGTACAACACATGATGTGAATAAGGTGATCCAAAACAATTGTCTATAGTTGACATTAAGCAAACAATGATTAACATACGCTAGCTAACAAATGCTAGAAACTTTTCATGAATAAGTGCGTTGGAGACATGGAACCATACATAAGGTTTAGAAAGAAGAATTGCAAATTATGTCTCTAATGTGAAGCATCTATCATTCTTCAAAGCATCCAAGTAGTCATTCATGAAAATAGCCAAGCTCGAGCCAGGTGTCCTAATCCATCTCCTTCACAGAGGAACTGTTCCGAAGTCTACTGAACTAGTGCAAGTAAGAAGTGGCTTTGGCACCAAAATGTTATGGCAAAGAGAATAATGATGGAGGTTTGGAAGGCCAAAAAGAAAGGCTCAAACAGTGGAGAGGGTAACCACAAGACAGAAGGAAGTCCCGTAGTTGACACTGTATGAGGAGTAGTGATTGCCATGCAACGGATGCACATAAAGCTATAAGTGTATGAAAGCTCTCCAATGGAACTAGTGGGGGTGCATCCAACTTGCTTGCTCATGAAGACCTAGAGCTCACTTGAGGAGGCTCATCCTTGGAATATACAAGCCAAATTCTATAACATTAATTCCCCACATAGTTATACTACTAAAATAACATGAGAACTATCTACAATGAAGTGTAGGTGCTAACTAGCACAAGTGTGGTAAAAACGATAGTAGTGCTGCTCCCTCTCTCTTTTTTCTATTTTTTTGGATTTTGGTGGCCTCCTTGGCTCTTTTAAATGCTCTCTCATTTGGCCTCTTTTTGGGCTCTTTTATTTTTCTCTCCTTTTTTATTTTTACCTCACTGTAGGAGCAACACTCTATATTACAAATGGATCGTCACACTTTTTGGTACTCATAACTCATAAAAGAAGGTATGCATGATCGAGCGTAGTGTGGAAAACATGTAGAACATGTGGCAAGCCACGCAGCACACTAACTCAATGATCAAACAAACTATATGGTAATGAAGAATGACATCAAGTCATGATGTAATGATGGATGTTGCATGGCAATGTATCTCAGAACGGCTATGGAAATGCCGTGATAGGTAGGTATGGTGGCTGTTTTGAGGGAGATAATTGGCTTATGTGTAGGAGAACAAGATGAAGTTCTCCCACGGGGTTGGATGTACTGGCGAAGTATGCACCAATCTCAATGTGAGAGAGGGCATTGCGCAGCACCGAAGAGGGCTAGCAAAATATGGAAGTGGAAGTGACAAAAACCAAAACTCAACAATGCATTTCATATATTGCAAACAACTAGCAATTTCAATGTTCCACAAATGGTTAGAAACACACCAAGAGGGATCGTGGCGGCGACGCAAGTGCCCCGTTGGCTTCCCCGACCGTTGCAGTAACTATCCACTAGGAACTTCTTTTCAACTGAGCAGAATTCATGATGCAAAAACATTGTTGACTTAGGTTGTTTTTAGTTAAGAAAGATACGGCTCCACACTCTACTAACACGTCTCCACTAATCAGCTCTAAAACCGTTAACCAACACATTTTAACCATTAGTTATTTTAATGCCTCAAAAATATTGAAGAGTATCAAATTATCCACATAGTGATCTACAAGACTATGCAGGTTTTTTTCTATTTCATACCACTACCACATGCATAGCATTTTATCGCTCTAACAAATCAACCAAGCAACCAAAACAACTCTCTAACAAATATAAGTGAATATCAAGAGAGTCTAACAACAACAACTAGCAGCCCTAAACAAGATAAAAGCTAAAAGCGAGATCTTACTAGCAAACAAACAGTAACTAAGAATACTCAACAAGATATAAGCGAAGCAAAGGCATATTCAAATGAAAAAGCGGAGCGTGTCTCTCTCCCACACGAATAAAGCTAGGATCCAACATATCACCAGAAAACAAACAAACAAAATTGAAAGCAAAAAGACGCTCCAAGCATAGCACATAATATGTAAAGTGATAAAAACTTAGTTCAACGAAGACGACCTCATGATAGTCGATGAAGAGGAGGGGATGCCTTGGGCATCCCCAAGCTTTGACGCTTGATGGTTCTTGATATTAAGAGGGGGTGCCATGGGGGCATCCCCAAGCTTGAGCTCTGATCCATCTTCAATTTCTTCATTATCCTCTCCTTTGGAACTTAAAAACTCCCTTCACACAAAACTTCTCATAAACTGATTAGAGGGTTAGTGCTCATAAATTAAAATGCACATGTGTTCAACTCAAGACAAATTTCAAACAACTTTATTGGGCATTAGCTACTGTTTACTAAGCCTCAATGTGGTAATCCTCCTCTAAAGTATCACATTTGACGATAGTAAAAGAGACGAATACAAATAAAAGCAGAATCTGTCAAAAACTGAACAGTCTGTAAAGATTAAATTTTTCTAGGCACTTCTGTAGCTCAAATCAGAAAACTCAAAACTAACGAAAGATAGATAAAAGTATCAGGCTTGCTGTCTAAAATATCAAAAAAATATTAATTTAGGGAATTTCTAGATTTTCGAACAGTGAAGGACAAACATCTGTTTCTGCACAGCAAAACAATACCTCGGACTTTCAATGCATTAGAGGCTAAACTTGGCACAAAAAACCAAAACAAAAAGATACAATGAAGTTTCTACAGGCAACAACTTCATGACTTCAAGAAAAGAAAAAACAAACTGAACGTAAAAGATGGGTTGTCTCCCAACAAGCGCTTTTCTTTTAAGCCTTTTAGTTAGGCATGATAATTTTAATGATGCTCTCATAAGAATAAGAGTTGGAACGCGAAAGAGAGCATCATGAAGCAAATATCAAACACATTTTAAGTCTAACTCTCTTCCTATGCATAAGCATCTTGTAAGAAAATAAATCATTGGGGCATAAAGCATTAAGCATAGGAAGGCAAAGCAAGTGCAACATTAAAACCTTCAACATAAAGAGGGGAAACTTCATAAGATGAAAATTTATATAACCATACTTCCCTCTCTCATAATAACTTTCAATAGAATCATAAGAAAACTCAATAGCATAACCACCACATAAAGCATTTTTCTCATGATTCACATGCATAAAAGTATTATTATTACTCTCCACATAAGCAAAATCTTTATTATTAGTAGCATTGAGAGTAGGACTATCATATAGAACTTGGACATGATAGACTAATTGTATATTAGAAGATGATGTTCAGTAGGAGAGTAATAATTATGACAAGTCTCGTAAGGATGATTAAAATTATTCTTTATGGCATAGTTATCATCACAATAATCATCAAAAATTGGAGGCATAATATCCTCATAAGCAAGGGGATAGTCATCTTTCCAAGCATATATTTTTGTAAACAAATCATCATGACTTTCAATACCAAAAGGATTTTCAAACCCATCATCCCAAGCTTGGGGTTTTCCACATTATGATTAGAAGAAACATGAATATTCCCAACAGTATAACAATTATCAATATCATCATTTTCAAAATTGGTGCCAAAAAGATTTTCAAGATGATAAGTAGTATTATTTTCCCAATGATGATCATCACAATAAGTAACAGGCATAACATAATCTTCTTCAATACTGCCTATAGACTTAACATCAAGATAATAATGAATACAATCAAGCGGATCATCTTCAATAATTTTTGATTCATACTCATTAGGAACAACCATGATGGGAGAAATATGCTTAGGGGATGATACCGTTTCCTCTTTCTTTTTAGTCCTCCCTCTCTTCTTCTTCTTCACCATCACCTTAGGAGGGAGTGGTTGGAAAGGAAGCTTCTCCACATAATCTGATTCATTATTAGAAAAGACAGGAGAAATTTGGGAGAATCTCTCCCTTTCATTATTGGCAACATAAGAAACATTTTTTCCTTTTATACTCTGGTGAAGTGCTATACTTTCTGATTTTTGCAATGTAAGCATTGTCACGGCAATTCACAACACAATAATGATAAGCTCCCTGAGAATGCTATTCGTCCAANCATCGGATGGCCTGGTCCTTCTCGAGCATTTGGACCTGCTCCTCGCGCCGCTGCAGCTCTCCTCCGCGCTGTGTCAGCTCCGCCTCGCGCACTGCCAGATGGCCCTCGCGAGCCTCCAGCAGCTCGCGCTGCTCCTTCAGGCTGGCCCGCGTGTTCTCGGACTCGGCAGCAAGTTGCTGCCGCGCGGCCGCCAGCTCTGGTGCTTGGAGGCGGTCCTCCGCGTCGAGCGCCTCCCGGTCGGCCGTCCAGTTGGTCCATGACCTCCTGGCGCCCTCCCGCTTGACGCTGTCGCGGGTCTCCTTGGCGAAACGGAGGGCCTCCTGGCGCTCTGCCTGGGCCGCCGCGTCCTGGCGGCGGCAGGACTCCACCCTCTCTTGGAGGAGGGACCAGGCCTCGCCCAGCCTCGCTCGTTCCGCCGCGATGGCGGCCTCCTCCCTGATGAGCTCGTCCCCCACCTCGCCAAGGGCTTGCAGGGCCCGATTGACGACGACCCGGCGGCGAGCCGCCCGCGGCTCCTGCCGCACCAAGATTCCCGCACCACTGATGGGTGCGGAGGCCTCGATCCTTGTCGAGGCGCCCGAGGCCTCCTGCCTTGGGCTCACCGCCGTTTCTGGAGCGGCCAGGGGGCTTGTGGGGGCGCCTCCCCTGTCGCCCGCTTCAAGGGCTCTCTGGGGGCTGGGCGTCCTCTCGCCCCCAGTTCCGGCGCTTGTGGGCTCCGGAGGCCCCTCTGCCTCTTGCTCCTCAGGGGCACCGCCTGCCCCTTCTGCGGCGGCCGTGTCCGCCGCGGTGGGTGCGTCCTCGGCCCCCCTCGAGGGAGCCTCCTCCTCCTCCCCTGGAGGATGCTCCAGGACGATCTCCTCGTCCACCCTCTCCTCCTCTGTCTCCTGCTGGACAAGAGGAGAGGCCGCCCTGGTTGGTGGCGGCGGCGCCGCTCCTTCAACCTCCTCAACCACGCGGTGCGCCACCGCGGGAAGAGTCACCACCCGAGACGACGATGGCGCCGTCTCTTCAGCCACCTCCTCGGTGCGCTGCCCCGCCACGGGAGGAGCCGTTGCCCGGCCTGGCGACGGCGCTGCCTCCTCCATCACCACCTCCGCGCGGCGCTCGCTCGCGGGAGGAACAGATGCTTGCTGCGGCTCGCCCGCCGCAGGCGTCTCCACAGAGGCGCTGGTGGTCTCTCCAACCTTGTGGAGCCTCCGCCTCTTTGGCGCCGCAGGCTCCCTGAAAGAAAGACAAGTCTGAGGTCCTTCAAGGGGATCTTCAAGAAGTGAAACGACAAAGAAAGAGAAGAATCGAGACTTACCCGTCGGCCATCACCCACACCCTCTTCTTCACCCTGGGTGGCTGGGTGTTGCTTGCTCCGGCCTCCTCTGGAGGCACCCTTGCCTCCTCACGAGAAGCGCTCCTCGCTGTCGCGGCGCTTCTGTCGTGGACAGCCTTGGAGCGGGGCTCGCTGCGCCCACCCCCGCTGCCGCTCGTCTCCTTCTCCCCCTCAACGCGCTTGGAGCGAGCGACGTAGAAGGCACCCTCCTCATCGCTGGAGGAGAGCACCTGGAGGTCCACGTCGGCGGGAATGCTCCTCGAGGAGCTGACGGAGCCTCTCGAGGGGTTGGCGCCCCTCGCCCTTTCGTCCTCGCCAACAGGGCTGGCGCCTGTCGACGCCTCGTCTCCGCCCGCGGAGCTGGCGCCCCTCGAGGCCTCGCCCTCGGTGGGTGCGTCCTCGGCTCCCGAGTCCTCTCCGGCCTCCTCCGCCTCCTCCTGCTCCGGGGGCGCATCCATATTCTCCGGTTCCGCCGCCAACGGGTTGGGGCGGGGCCCGCGGTGGCCCGCGGGCACTATTCCCCACTCGTCGAACACCGGCATGCCCCGGCGGTGCTCCGCGATGCTCTCCTCGGCGAAGGCGATGAGCGGACGCGCGTCGTCCACGGCAGGCAGCGGGATCGTTGTCTTGGAGACGAAGAGGACCCCCAGGACTTGGCTCAGCACCTCAGGCTGGAGGCTGTCTCGGCTCAGCCTCATCGCGTCCATCTTGTCCTTGTAGCTCCACATTGGCTCAGAGTGCCATTGGAGGGGGGCAATCCGGCGCCTCAAGAAATCTCTGGCCACCATCTGGCCGGTGACCCAGCCTCGCGGACGCGCTGGATATAGGTGTACACCGCGTCGAGGTTTCGGCCGGTGAACTCTGCGCTTCCCCAGCGCGCCCACTTCGCCGGGGGCCCCTCAGGCACCTCCAGAAGGGGATTCCTCGTCTTGGCGTCGACGAAGAGCCACCGCTCGCGGAAGCCATCCACCTTCTTCGTCACCATGGTGATGGCGTTCTCACCTTGCCAAGCGATGGGGATGTAGTTCTCGCTCCTGGCGGCGGCGATGCGGAAGGAGACGCAGCCGAGGCGTTCGCCGCCGGCGCTGCTCCGGAGGGAGTAGAAGCTGCGGAAGAGCTCCACAGAAGGGCGAATGCCGATGTAGGCCTCGCAAAAGTAGGCGAAGATGGAGAGAATGAGAATGGAGTTGGGGTGAAGATGGAGCAAGTGGATCTGGTACGTCTCCAGAATCCCCAGAAGGAAATCGGAGAATGGCGGCACGAGGCCAGCGTATAGAGTGTGGAGGAAGACGGGATAGAAATCGTCGGCGAGCCTGCTGCCGCTTGGCCTCATCTCGGTGGCCCCGTGCTCGTTGGAGCCCGCCGCCACCATGTGACGCACCTTGGCTATCGCCGCCGCGGAGACGCGGGTCGGCGGCATCGCCGCCGTAAGGGCCGCACCGCGCAACGCCGCCGCCGACGCGCCGGCCGACGAGCCGGCCTGCACAGTGGCCTTGCCCTTCGCGTCGGCGCCTGCTTTCTTGGGTGCCATCGCTCGCCGGAAGGGAAGAAGACAACCGTGGAGAAGGAGTGCTCTGGGAAGAAGGAGAGCGTTTGGACGAAGTGGGCGGCGGAGCAATGGGAGAAGTGACAGGCGCAGTCTGCGCGCCCAGACTTTATTGACCGGGCGCCTGGTCGTGGCGGGTCCCACCACGACGCCCGTTGAAGCCGAGGAGATCGTGGCCGCGAGCGCAACCGTCGCGCTCCACGTGTCGCGGCCCTGGCAGGCTCTGTTGGGCCCTCGACGCTTCGCCTCCGTCGGCAACTCCGGCGTGCCCATCGTGGGCCCGGGGGCTACTGTCGGCACAGTGGAAACCAGGGTACCACGGGCCGGCCCGCCAGGGCCCAAGGGACTCTTCAGCCTGATTTTCGCTAAGGACCAGGCTTCGGCCTGTAGAGGCTCTCCAAGCCTGTCGAGTCTCGACAGGCGATCTCTCTACAAGAAGGCGCCTCAAGGCGCCATCAGGAATTCGACTAAGGACTAAGTCGCGAAGCTTGCCGAGGCTTTTCGCCGCGGCAAGGCTTCCTTCCTCCCGAAGCCAGCTCTGCCTCCGCGGCAGAGCGCACATGGGCTCTGCGCTTCCCGCAGAGTCGCTGGCGCACCAAAGCGCGATGACGACAGCGCTCCAGTTGCCGTTTTGATGAATAAAGGGGTCAACAAAGCAGCGGCAAGCGACGCGGACAAAGAGACTTGCCACTTTGGTGATAAGGGGACCGACTGCAGCTACGCTCCAACGGCGACGTCACCGCGGGACCCGTTCCACGCCAGCTGCGCCAGCCCACCGTCCTGGTTGGACGGTGCCTCTTTTCAGCTTTGGTGACGCTGCTCCCCTGCCGTGGACCGCGTCCATGGGCTCTACCTTTATGGTGGACTTCACCTTTATGGTGCACCGTGCCTCCTCCTTCGTCGGGATGTGGCAACCCTTCCCGCCCAAATGTTTGGGCGGAAGAGGACCAAGACGGCTATAAAAGGAGGGAGGGCACTCCCGTGCCAAGGGTTGGATTCCATTTTCCCTTTGGCTAAGGCAGATCTAGGGTTTTTAGCCATTGGCAGCCATCTCGAGCTCCACAAGCTCACTCTGTACCAAAAACCTCTACAAGCAATACATCCAAGCAGGACGTAGGGGTTTTACCTCCTCAAGAGGGCCCTGAACCTGGGTAACACCGCGCGTTCCCCTCTGTAGTGTTCTCCTCCAGCGAGCCCGACGAGCACCGTCGCCGTGGAACGTTGAGGATTGTTTGACTCCGTGTTCAGCCCCTTGCTCGATTCTTACCTCGTGGGATACGCCCGGTTCCTGGGCCTATTCTCCGACAGGTGCTTGAGCAGCGTCTGATCTCGGCACCCCTGAATGAAGTACTGGACGGCTTGGAGCTCGAGTACTCCCTCGCAGGAGTTGCGAAGGCTCGTCCACCGGGTGAGGTAGGCTCGGTCCGACTCGCCGTCCTTCTGCTTGCACAGCGCGAGCAGCTATGCGTTGCCAGGACGCAAGTAGGTGCCGGTGAAATTGCGGTTGAACACCTCCTCGAAGTCCAGCCAGCTGTTGACGCTCTCCTTCGGAAGGCTGTTGAGCCAAGTCCGTGCCGATCCCTGGAGCATGAGCGGCACGTAGCGCACGGCAACCCGCTTGTTGCCACCTGCGATGTTGACCGCTGTTACGTAGTCGGCGAGCCAGTCTTCCGGCTTCGCGGTGCCGTTGTACTTGGGTGTGTCCCTGGGGAGAGTGAATCCCTTTGGGAATCGCTCGCTCCGGATGCGGGGTCCGAAACAGCGATGAGCAGCAATGTCCTCTTCCTCGATGATGCTTGACAGCTTGAGCACGTCGATGCGGTGGCGTGCGTCGTCGCTGGTTTCAGGTCCTAGCGGCCCCAGGCATTCGTCGATGGTGACCTTGTGGCCGACTCGCTCCTTGACGTTCCGTCCGGTTCGAGGCTCGCTCCGGTTGCCGTCTTCGCGTCGTCCAGCCGGATCACGGCCGTGATCATGAGGATGCGAGCTCGCGCTCCCCTCGCGATGAACTCGTGGTTGCTTGTCCTTCGCCCTTCCGCGGCTCGTGGACGACGCCTCTGCACCTTGCTTGAACTTGCCGGCTGCATCGTAGCCTGGAGGCGGCTCATGATGCCCCTTGCTCGCCGTTGCCTCCGTTTCTCGTTGCTGCCGGTTGGCCGTGTTGATGAGTTGCCGCACCCGGCGCATTTATTGATGTAGTTCTTCGCCTTGGAGATAGGGTAGCTCGGCGGCCGCTGCTTCCGCCGCCCTCATGTTTTGCGTAGGACAGCTGTACTCGGGGAAGCTGAGGTCGGTGAGCTCATGCACCTGGCCGGCACGGTTCATGGCGCCACCAAGATCTCCTCCTTTGCGCCTGACTTCATTCAGCTTCTCCGCGTTGCGGTCCGCCTGCTCGATGCCGTGTGCGGAATTGTACTCGCGAATCGTGGCGCTGAGCCGGCGCTGCGTCGACGCGAGGTTTAGCGCCTTGTCGTAGATCTGCTGCCGCATCCTCTCGAGTTCAGCCGCCGCCTTGACTGGATCGGCACTCGGCGCGATGGGGGTGCTTAGCAGCTCGAAGTCGGCCTCCAGGTTGCGCTGGTAGCGCGAAGGTTCGCCAGCTTCATGAACGGTGGTGGTGACGGGGCCTCCTGCCGCCGCGTGCTCGACCATGTGCACCTCGGCGTAGACGTTGAGCTTGGCGACGTCGCGGTCCGCGTCGCCGGAG
Source organism: Puccinellia tenuiflora (assembly GCA_012064385.1). NCBI lineage: Eukaryota > Viridiplantae > Streptophyta > Magnoliopsida > Poales > Poaceae > Puccinellia > Puccinellia tenuiflora. The sequence goes on along the minus strand of QRDG01000893.1, from coordinate 478,763 downwards.
CTGAGATAGCCGAAGGCGGAGTCGTCGTTGCAGGTGCTGGCGTCGAAGATCGAAGGAGCCAAGCTCGAGTAGACCACCTCCGGGTACTCCTGAGCGGCGACGGCGACGTAGACGTGGAAATCGCCAAGGGTGACGATCGCTCCTCCGCTGGCGACGTCCACGTCGGCGAAGCTGCTGGTGTTGTCGAGGACGCAGCCGACGGAGCCGATGGAGAGCACGAGGCCGGAGACGATCCGCCGACCATCCACAGTTCGGGATCCCGCACAGAACGTGACTCCGTTCGCCGCGAGCCCCACGGTGGGCGCCAAATGTCGTGGTGGGTAGCACGGCATATCCATCAAAGACGGAAAAGAGTATGGGGCAGGCGACGATCGGATGCTCGCGCGGGATTGGGCAACAAACATGCAAACACACGTCAGTTACCCAGGTTCGGGGCCCTCCTCGTGGAGGTAACACCCCTACGTCCTGCTCTTCTTGTTCTTATTGATTGATCACAAATCGAGCTACAAAGGTTGCTCCTGGAGCTGTATGGCGGTGGTGCCGGCTAGAGATGTCCAGCCGGCTAGAGGTGGAAGACGATGATCTACGTATGTGTGTCTGGGTGTCCTTCCTTGCTTGCTTGCCTCGCGCAGGAGGCCCATGCACGCCTTATATAGGCAGCGTCTAGGGTTTTGGGTTACAAGGAGATTACACGATTGCCCCTATGACATCACTACTCTGGAGCCGGCTGGAGCTACATCATCATTACATTGTAGCTGTAGCGCCCGACAGGGGCTGGACGATCTGGGCCTACCAGTACGGACCGGTCGGTTGGTAGAGGCCGGCTGCTCTAGCCGGCCGTCCGCCTCCGGGTAGGCGAAACGGCTTGCTTCATCCGGCGGGCTTCAGGCGGCATGTTGTAGCCGGCCCATGTATTTCTCGAAGAAATGGTCCTCTTAGGGATATCCGGGGTTCATATCCCCGACAGCCGGCCCACAGGTCGGCCCAGGCCGGTTTGCAGACCGGGTCAGTGGCAGAGCAGGCCGGCCTCAGAGCTGGCCCAGACCGGGTGTTAGGCCGGGCCCAAGCCAGAGGCTGCCGGCCTAGCGGCCGGCCCAGACCGGTGCTAGGCCGGGGCGGCATCGGAGCCAACCGGCCCAGAGCCGGCCAAGGCCGGTTCCCCGGCCGGCGCGTCGGGCACGCACCCGTGCGGGTCAAAGTCACGACCGGCGCGCGCCGGCGCGGTGACCGCGGCGCGATGCCGCATGGACACGGCGAACGAGCGCGCGAGAGCAGGCGTAGGAGTGCAGAGTAACACGGCGCGTCGCGGGCTACCAGAGAGGGGCGGCGCCACCCAGTTAGGGTCACCGGAGTGACCTAGCCGTCGGCGACCCGCGGCGGATGGACGGCGAGCTACCACGCCTAACAAGCTAGGGGGGGGGGGGGAAGAGAGCTACGGGAATGTCCGGGAGGACGGTGGCCTCACCCTGAGCGCGACGGTACGAGCGGCGAGGTCGGGGGTGGCCGGAATCGTAGCCGAGCTTGCACGGCGGCGGCGGTCGTCGGCGGAGAAGAACGGAGCGGCGGCGGCGATTCGGGAGGCCCCGCGTCGATTCCTTCGACCCGGAGGAAGAGGAGGTTACGGCGGAGGTGACACCCCTCACCGATCCACGGCACCGCCTCCCTAACGGCGCCGATTCGTTGGTCGTCGGCGATGGCGACAGGGGCTCAGGGTGGCCTAGGGTTAGGTTTCCTTGGACCGAAACGACAGGGGAAACGGGGGGAGGGCGAATGGGGGAGCAGGTGGCGTCGATGAGGTCCACATGACCTCAAGGGGGCGAGTGGAGCGTCGGCCGCTGGCGCGGCATGGCGCCAGTGCCATGGCGCACAGTGAGGGAGAGGGAAGAGAGGGAAGCTGACAGTGGGGACCACTGTCAGAATTTTAAACAAATTCCAATTTTTTTGGTTTTCCTCTTTAGTTCAGCAACTTCAGGGATTTAAAAGAGGCATTAAAACATGTTTATAAAATCTGGGAAAATTCACATAGGCCCCATTTAAACTTGTAAACTTCCACAAAAATTTGGGAAGCAAAATAAAATGTCTTGGCCATGATTGGTTCACAGGTTTTAAAAGAAGGCATTTCTGAGATCTTCCAAAATTCATTTAACTGGAGTATTTAGACATCTCCAAAAATATTGAAATTATTCATGGAGACTCTCACAATCATAATGGGGCTCCCCACGATTTTAGTTTGAATTTTTGGAAATGTTGTACTGGGTTTCGAAAAGAGGGAAAGAATTCAGCCAAACTTGAACTCCCATGCCATTTCTTATTTGACACAATTTGAAAAGTGAAGAATTGTTATAAACTGCAAGGTTGGAACTTCCTCATCAATTTGGAAATTCATTTACTGGTTGCCAACTGGGCAATGCATTTGGTTGGAGTTTTTGGGAAGGGGTTGGCTTCCCATTGCAATTGGTTTCCAAAACAATGTGCATTGTTAGAAATGACAAATGCATAGGAATGCTATGATGCAAACAAAGAAACAAAAAGTGGAAAAATTCTTCGTATTTTTCAGTACCGAGCTAGGGCTGTTACACCCAAGATCATAGAAAACGGAGTCTTGATGAAAAACTTGTGCGTTTTCGGTTTTGGAGATTTTGCCGGTTCTTCCGTGTGGAAGGTTTCACTCTTCCAACCCTCTGCTCAATCTCCTTTTCTTGTTTTCATATTTTCATAGGGTAAGCTCTTGTCGTCCTCTTTCCAACAAAATTGGATTCACTCGATTCGGACTTCATTTGCAAAAGTTATGGCAGTTCTGGTTTTCTCTGTTTGGATCTACCCCGGAGAGGGTCCGGAGTCTCCGGTCACACCGGAGTCTCCGCCCCCAAGGACCCGGAGTCTCCGGTCTCTGTTTTTTCGCTGCCAATCGACTTTGTGTGGTGCGTCTCTGGACTGGGACCGGAGGTACCCCGGAGATGGGGCGGAGTCTCCGGCCCACCGGAGTCTCCGGCCCATGGGACCCGGAATCTCCGGCCCCCAGATTTTCTCGGCTGTTTTGCATCTGTGTGGTGCACCTCTGGATAGGGGTCCGGAGCTTCCCCGGAGGGTGCCCGGAGTCTCCGGCCTGACCGGAGTCTCCGGCCCCAAGGACCGGAATCTCCGGCCTCCCCGATGACCCAGCAGGCCGGAGTCTCCGGTCACTTACTTCGGAGTCTCCGGCCTGGATAGGCTCCAACGGCTAGTTTTTGGGGGAGGCTATAAAAAGCCTCCTTCCCCCCCAAAACCTGGTTACACACCTTGCTCACTTGTTGTTGCTCTTCCCCTTTGTTCTAATCCTTGTGAGCTTGATTCCTCTCTTCCCCTCCAATGATTCTTGCCCAAATTTAGGGTTTCAAGAGAGGAGATCTAGATCTACCATTCCACCAATCAAAATCTCCTCTAAGTGAGGGGAACCTTGTGGATCTAGATTTGGGGTTGCTTTGTGTTCATCCCCTTTGTTCTTCCTCTCTTATTCCCCCCAAAGCATTTGTTGCTTGGTTGGAATTTCAGAGTGAAGGACTTGACCACTTCGTGTGTTCTTGCCTCTTGCATTAGTTGCATCGGGTTGCTCTCTCCACGGTGATACGTGAAGTTGAAGGTTGAGAAGCTTGTTACTCTTGGGTGCATTGTGTTCCCAAGAGCTTGTTGCCTCTTGGGTGCATTGTGTACCCTAGACGGTTTGGAGGTGCCGCGAAGGCTTCGAGTTGTGAAGCTTCGGCACGAATTTGGGAGCCCCCAATTGAGTTGTGGGTGTGTGCCCCAAGAGAAATTGTAAAGGGCTCCGGAATCCGCCTCGAAGGATTCCGATAGTGGAAGGTGAACCAATCCCTTGGGTGAGGTTCATCGGAGAATAGGGTGAGGCCTTTGTGGCATCTTGAGTAGGCCTCTTGTGGCGAGCTCACACCCCTCCAACGAGACGTACTCCCTTAACAAGGAGGAACTCGGGAATACATCCTCGTCTCCGCGTGCCTCGGTTATTTCTATACCCGAGCTTTACTTATGCAATTTACATTGTGATAGCCTTCGTGCTTGAAGTTCATATCTTGCTATCACCTTGTTGCTTAAATTGCTTAGCATAAGTTGTTGGTGCACATAGGTGAGCCTAGTTATTAGGTTGTTGGCTTGTTAATTTAAACACATAGTTTTATTCCGCAATTATCAAGCCCCTAAATAGAAAAAGTTTTAATCGCCTATTCACCCCCCCTCTAGGCGACATCCGGGCATAGCTTGTTCTTTCATCAGGTCAACACTTTATAGGCCGATTTGTTCACAAAGTCCATTTTGTAAATATAATTCCATAAATTTTCAATTTGTTAAATCCACCTATCATGCATACGACGGCCACCAAACGTTTCCCGCCCACCCACCAAAATTTCGCGCCGGCTCCGAAAATTTCGCGGCAGGATTGCCCGCCCAATTGATTTTGTGTAGGGAAATTTACTTGTCGGCCCTCCCGCACACCACGGTCAAACGTTAGTGTGGAGGGTATTTTTGTAATCATGCCGAAATCCTCCTTATCCCCTCGGCCCTCGCTGAAAGAATCTACTTTTTCGAAACGAAAGCGTAGCCCCTCCTCTATTCCCCCTCGCCGTCCAGCTTGCCTTCCCGGTCTTACACCTTGCCGTATAGCTCGCCTTCCAGATCTCCATCGTCGCCGTCTAGGTCAGCCACCTCGCCGTCCAGATCTGCCACCTCGCCGCCCAGGTCGCCGTCCAGATCTGCCACCTCGCCGCCCAGGTCGCTGTCCAGATCTGCCACCTTGTCATCGTCGTGCTCGCCGTCCAGGTCTGCCACCTCTGTCCACCTCGTCACCAACCTCGGCGTACGTCCAGATCTGCCACCTCGCCGTTGTCATGCTCGCCATCCAGGTCTGCCACATCTGTCCACCTCACCGGTCTGCCACCTCGTCACAAACCTCGGTGTACGTCCAGATCTGCCACCTCATCTCCAATCTCGCCGCAACTTCGCCGTCAAGGTCTGCAACCTCGATGCCACGAGTAAAGATTGAAGGCGAGAAGGAACGCACTGAGAAAGATGGCCCTAAAGCCGCAGGCAATTATTCTCTCAAAATCATTGTTTTCGGCAGTTCGATGCAGTTACTCTCTACATAGTTTTCCTGTTTAATTGAATGCTTGATGCTTCTTTATTATCCTGCTTATGTTCGATGCAATTTATCTGTCTAAATTGTTTGATTGATGCTTCCTAATTAGTCTGCCAATGTTTGATGCAGTTTATCTATTTAAAGTTTGCCTGTTAATCGTATGATAGATGCTTATTTATTATTTTTATTATGTTTGATGCAATTAATCTGTCTGCATTGTTTGCCTGCTTAAGCGTTTGATTGACGCTTCCTAATTATCCTTCTAACGTTTGATGCAATCAATCTGCCCTTGTTTGCCTGTTTAATTGTATGATTGATGCTTTTTTTTATCGTGCTTATGTTTGATGCATTTAATCTCTAGTGACTTTTGCCTGTTTGATTGTATGGTTGATGCTTCTTTATTATACAACTTATTTGTGATGCAATTAATCTATCTACGTTCGTTGCCTGTTTGATTGATGTTTGCTTATTATCGAGCTTTGTGTTCCTATGGTTTTAGCAAGTGTTATACTTGTAGCTTACTTTGAGTTGTTTATTCATGTTAGGATCACCACTAAAGCCCATTGAAGAAGAGCGGCTCAAAACTATCATGAGAAACAATGCACGTCTACAAGAATTGGGTTTAAAGTCTTTAGCAAGTCTTATTGCATCTCCGACTGTATTCTCCCCCCAAAAGATCAAGAAGGAAGACTCTGACTCTGGATCTGATTATGATCCTAAAGGGGAATTGGATACCAGTGAAGCAGATGTGTCATGTCAATCAGCAGCCAGTGAGGACAATAAGCTGCAGGTTATTTCCTTATCTCGTGTCTACATACATCTGTGTCTTGTTTGCATGAGAAAATCTAAAACATCTTACATTCTGATACGGAGGGAGTATATACTTGTCATCTGCTAATTCATGACACACACGCTTAATGCATTGTCATCTGCTAATTCATTACACATGCTTAATGGATTGTCATCTGCCCGTTTTCATCTATTTTGTGTGCATGCTTGTAGTCTGCTATTTACATCTATGTTCTTTGCATGCTTGATAAGCAAACAAGAAAAGGATGTTGTCATCTGCTTCAGATGATGACAGCGATGTTACTGGAGTTGTCATGCTGGATAGTGGAAAGCATACTTTCTCGGAGAAAACCTATGTGGAACCAATTCTTTCAAAGTCTGAACTTGAAGCCCAACTTCTTTCTGAGCAAGCTGGGAATGCGAATCTGCGCAGTACAATTGCTGAATTGAAGTTAGCGAAAGAAGAATCTGAGCAAGTGAGGCTCAAGTTTTTAGTTGAAATGCAAGAAATGCAGAAGCAACAAGAAGAGCTAAAGAAGACGCAAGAACATGGGGCTGCCCTAATTCAGTTGCTGGCTGACCAATATATTGGTAAATGAAACTGTGAGTCTGAAGACTGTGAGGCTATGGCCTGTTGTAGTGTTGCTGAAAACTGAAGTTCTGTATGAGGTCTTGAAACTTGATGAATTTCTGTATTTGACGCCTGTTTTAAGGTTGCTTTGCTATGAAAACTTGATGAATTTCTGTATCTCACGCGTACGGAACGCAGAAATAGAAATCGAGCGATGATGTCAGCATCAATCTGCCACGAAAAAACAAACGTCATGGCATTGAAAAATCCGTCACGGATAAGTTAGGCACGTGGCATCATATGGGTGCACCACGTGTCACTATCTGATTGGGTTGTACGGCGACGAAAATATAAACGTCTCGACCACTTTAACGTCGCCACAAATTTCCGCGACGAACAGAAACGTCACGGATAGCCGCCGCGTGGCGTCGCGTGGATGGTCCACGTGTCGTTACCTCACAGTGATTCGCAGCGACGAAAAACACCTAGCCCCCGACGTACAAAATTCGTCACAGATAGGGGGAAACGTGGCTCCTTAGGGTTGGTCCACGTGTCACCATCGTGTTGTCATAACAGTGGCCGTAACAGTATCTCCGCATGACAGAAAAAACGTCACGACCATGATGACATGGTCAGCGTGGAAAGTGACGTCAGCAGACGGCGTTAACTACCGTCAGGGCACCGTTTGCCATGTGGCAATCATGAGTGACGAAAGAAAAACGTTGCAGCTTATTGGGCCTTGGGCCGAACGGTCGAGCCGCTCGCAACGTTTGCCTGAATGTCACGGGTGGCCTCGACATTTCCATGTGCACGTAAAACATCGCAGAATCGTCCTTGACAGTCGATCAGGGACTTTTTTCCGTCGCGTAAACCGTTGCGAATAAGGCCGAGCGACGTTTTGGAGCTCGTCCTCGACATAATTGAATCGTCGCTGATCTCCGGATTTTTAGTAGTGAGGATGGGCATCATCATTTGACTCCTTTGTCAAAGGGAACATCCCATTCTCAGCTTCTCCATGTGGCTCGCCACCACAAGTCATAGCATCTTCCATGCTCACGTCCTTGGTCGATGGAAAAATTCCACGCTCGACCATCTTGTCGTTGTCCTCTTGGTCACCATCTTGTAGTGGAGTGGACAATATGCTCGGTGAAGTGTCGTGGGAGGTGATGACCCACAAGTATAGAGGATCTATCATAGTCCTTTCGACAAGTAAGAGTGTCAAACCCAACGAGGAGCAGAAGGTGTTGACAAGTGGATTTCAGCAAGGTTTTACTACAAGCACTAAAAGAGAAATGTTTTTGGAGTTTTGATATAAAGAACAAATAAATAACAAGTAAATAAAAGAGTGTTACAATAATTGCAGCAAATAGCCCAATCCTTTTAAGATCAAAGGATAGGCTGGTTGTGTTACTTATGATGATTAAAACGTTCTCGAGGACACGTGGGAATTTCTGCCTAGCCATTTTCATTGCACGCCGTTGATTAATCTTCAATGTTTTGATAAAGGGCTGTGTGGGTGAACCTATGCTAATGCACCGCCCTTACTTGGACAAATACATACTTGTGATTAAACCCCTTGCAAGCATACGCAACTACAAGAAAGTAATTAAGATAAAACCTAACCACAACCTTAAACTCCGAGATCCTACACTCCCTAGTGCACTAGTTCGCGAATTGGGGTTTAGGTTTCTGTCACTCCTGCAACCCTACCATAGGCAAACTAAATACACCATGCATTCCCCTAGGCCCTTTGAAAGGTGAAGTATCATGTAGTCGACGTTCACATGATACCACTAGAGGAATAACACCACAACATATATCAAACCATTAAATATTACTCAACATTATGCGATTATTAGCAACTAGGCTTTCCCCATGTCCTCAAGAACCGAATGAACTACTCACAAGACATCATATAGATCATGATCAGAGGTGATATGAATATGGATAACAATCTGATTGTAATGATAATTCACCGGTAAAACTCTCAAGCATCAACTACAAGTGGTAATCAACACCCGGGATATGATTCCAATGAACTAATAACAACACAATGACAATTGCTACAGCGGGATGAGATGGGATGGCGGCGGTGATGATGGTGCTGATGGTGGAGATGATGTTGATGATGATCCCGATGATGCCCGGCGTGATGGCGATGACGATGGCGGCGATTGCCTCCTCCGAGAGGGAAATTCCCCGACAGTTTTCTCCCTTCCGGAGCTCTTCTTCTCTCTGTCTGGTTTCCGCCTCGTGGAGGCGGCGGAAAAATATTCGTCGATCGCCCCCGATGTTTTTAGGTCAATTGGTAGTAGTACGCCAAAGGGGAGCTGGAGGGGGGTCCCAGGGGGCAGGGGTGGGGCCGCGGTGGGCACCCGCCCCAGCTCCTGGAGGCTCCCCTATGGCCCATCTTCTGGCTCCGTGGGTCTTCTCTGATAAAAATGAGTTTCTGAATTTTTGGGGCTTCCGAAGTCAGGTATCTTGACAGGTACTTTTCCAGATGATTCCGGGCTCCGGCAGATGCATCCCCAATAATTGCAAAACATGCAAAATAAGGTAGAATAACATAAGTATTGCATCATAATATGAAATATATCGATGAATAAAGATAAATTATGATGTAAAATAGTGATGCAAAATGGACGTATCAACTCCCCCAAGCTTAGACTCCGCTTGTCCCCAAGCGAAAACTGAGCTCGGTAAACATGACCACAGGTTTATGGAGTGAAGTGTCGATAAATAAAGAATACGAACATGAAGTATCAATATTTACTCACCAAACACAAATACATTTTAAACAGCAACCTTTCTCTCATAAAGCTTCTCGAAGACAAGTAATGTAACTATAACATGTTAAGTTGAAGTAAAACAGAAACTTATTAAGCAATGGCAAACTGAGACTTCACTTAAGAAACACTTATTCTTGTCATCCCATATTTCAAGAAAGATCCATTTAAATGCTTCAACTATCAAGTCATCTTTCCACGAGTTGCAAATCATCGAGGCTGTATTCTTATGATAGAAGAGTTATTACTGACATAAGAAAAATGAACAACTGTCATGAGACATAAAAGACACAATGTAGATATCATACTCGCTAACATAATAGATCAACACTGTAAGTTTGCTTGTGGAAGATATAGGAAGTGGGTAAACTGACTCAACAATAAATAAAAGAGAGGCCCTTCGCAGAGGGAAGCAGGGATTAGTCATGTGCTAGAGCTTTTTGGTTTTGAAAAACAGAGTAAAAGCAATTTTGAGAGATGCATAATTCCGTCAACGACTTCACAGCAAAGAAACTAGCTAGTCCCCCATAACAAGCAAGGCTTTTAGACTTGTGAGAGCGACTGGTTTTAGAGGAACGAGTACATTCCTCTTTCTCCTTTGTTTCACCACTAACCAATGTTTGAGCTGATTACTCAGATTTTCATTGTGCGGAGGAGAATGGTGAGTTATATTTATATTTTGCAGCTGCTCTCGGGTTGATTCAAGTGAGTACGTAAACCATCAACACCAGGTGAAAGGGGGAAATGACCTTGCTTGTCACAAGTTATAAATCATGAGCTTAAAAACAGAGACACAAAAAGGAATATTTTGAAGGTTTTAAAGGTAGCACATAAAAAATTTACTTGGAATGGTAGGAAATACCATGCATAGGTAGATATGGTGGACACTCATGGCAGGCAATTTGGCTAAGGGATTGGATGCACGAGTGGACATCACACTCAGTACAAGGCTTTAAGCTAGAAAAGGCTTTATAGCAAACATGCAGTGTTGAGAGATGTAAACCAAATATGTTATCTAAAACAATATGCCAAACATGCAACATAAAGCTTATCATCACTGTCAGAAATAAATCTAATACAAAAGTGTGCAAGCTAGAGGGTTCACAAGCATGTAAGACATAAAGGATAGTATATTTGCAATTAAATTCCTCTTCTCTACTCAAGCATCAAGGTAATTATTGCAAGTTAAACAAAGTCATGCTTGCCAATACTGAATAAACTTCTATTCATACACTCAATGTCAAATCATCACTTACCACAAGACCAGCAGATGAGAGAGATTGCCATAATAAAATACAAAGTGCAGAAGAATAAAAAGATACTTCTCATTTATATTCCATTATAGAAAACCACACACCAACAGATACAAAGAACTCACAAGGAGTGACAAGACACACTGCATTACCATACTACACGATAACTTCTCTACTCATGATACGACTCACATGACTAAGAAAATGAAAGATAAAAGATAAAGATACTGGGGCACTCCCCCAAGCTTGGCACAAGCCAAGGGAGTGCTGTTACCCAATAGACGAATCACTCCCTCGGAGGAGACAGTGGTACTATAGCCAGAGGTGCCAAAAGATACTGAAGACGTCGGCGGAGCTCAAGATTCTCTGCCTCCAATATTGCAACTTTTGCTTTCAAGCAACGAAACTGCTCGCAAAATTGATCAGTCACTCTATGAGCCTCCGCCAGCAATGGAGCAATATGGGGATCCTGCTACTGTGGCACTGTTCTTGGAACATCATGAGAATAAGCACGTTGAGGGTTAATAGATCCCACAAAAGTAGGATTGCCTGGCCTTGGATTCCCAGTCCTTCCTCCCGGCTGGCATGATGCTTCCCTTCTCACTTCTTCCCGAACGTTGCGCTCCAGCTCCGCCTTCCTGGCGGCGATCTCCTCATCGGTTGCCCAGTTCATGAAGTCACCGCGGTTGATGTCCTGCTGGATCTGGCGAAGGCGCCTTGCTAAAAAGACATCTAGGTGGAGAATTTAGAGACCCTGCCAAGAAAAGCTCGGAACGAAAACACGATGGAAAATACAGGATACGCTCCTCGAAAAATTCGTGGAAATATATAGTCGAGGGTTTTAAAAATAAAAGGAAGGCAACGAGACTAGGCGGAGTCGGAGGCGGTGTCCAGGGACCAGGGGTGGGTCCCCACCGCGGCCAGAGGAGGGGCTGCGGCCAGGGGTCGCCCCTGCCTCCTGGGCTCCGTCTCGTACTCCGTCCGGTCACCGAATTTTCTAAAAATAAATAATATGAATTTTCTGGAATTTTCCGAAGTGTTTTCCTTACCGAAACAGTTACCTATTCATTTTCTGATTCTGGAGTCTTCCGGTATTTGGTTTCGATAAATTTCTCCGGAGGGACCACTTGAATAACGTCGGCATCTTTCTCCAAAGGATTGCCGGAGATATAGTGCTTGAGTCTGATACGTCCATTTTGCATCACTTTTTTACATCATAATTTATCTTTATTCATTGATATATTTCATATTATGATGCAATACTTATGTTATTTTATCCCATTTTGCATGTTTGGAAATTATTGGAGATGCATCCGCCGGAGCCTGGAATTAGCTGGAAAAGTACCTATCGAGACACCTGACTTTGGAAGCCCCAAAAATTCCAGGAAAATTCAGAGCGTAATATTTCGGGAAATAAGTCACGAAGCCAGAAGGGGGCGAAGAGGCGAGCAACAGGGAGAAGGGGCGACCCCCTGCCGCGGGCCCACCTAGGGCCACGGGTGGGGCCCGCCCCTGGTCCCTGTGGCCCCTCTCTGGCTCCCCTTCGACGTATTATTGACCCTTGACCAAAAAATCTCGGGGGCATCGGAGAGGAATTTTTCCGCCGCCTCCAGGAGGCGGAAACCAGACAGAGAGAAGAAGAGCTCCAACAGGGAGAAATCTGCCGAGGAATTTCCCTCCCGGAGGGGGGGAATCGCCGCCATCGTCATCGCCATCACGCCAAGCATCATCGGGATCATCATCAACCCCATCTCCATCATCAGCACCATCATCACCGTCACCGTCCCATCTCATCCCGCTGTAGCAATCGTCATTGTTTTGTTATTAGTTCATTGGAATCGTATCCCGAGTATTGATTACCACTTGTAGTTGATGCTTGAGAGTTTTATCGGTGAATTGTCTTTACAATCAGATTGTTGCCCTTATTCATATCACCTCTGATCATGATCTATATGATGTCTTGTGAGTAGTTTGTTTGGTTCTTGAGGACATGGGGAAAGCCTAGTTGCTAGTAATTGCATAATGTTGAGTAATATTTAATGGTTTGATTTATGTTGTGGTGTTATTCCTCTAGTGGTATCGTGTGAACGTCGACTACATGATACTTCACCTTTAAAGGGACTAGGGGAATGCATGGTGTATTTAGTTTGCTTATGGTAGGTTGCCGGAGTGACAGAAACCTAAACTTAATTCGCAAACTAGTGCACTAGGGAGTGTAGGATCTCAGAGTTTAAGGCTGTGGTTAGGTTTTTATATTAATTACTTTCTTGTAGTTGCGGAAGCTTGCAAGGGGTTTAATCACAAGTATGTACTTGTACAAGCAAGGGCGGTGCATTAGCATAGGTTCACCCACACAACACCTTATCAAAACGTTGAAGATTAACCAACGGTGCGCAGTGAAAATGGCTTGGCAGAAATTCCCATGTGTCCTCGAGAACATTTTAATCATCATAAGTAACACAACCAGCCTGTCCTTTGAGCTTAAAAGGATTGGCTATTTGCTACAATTATTGTAGCACTCTTTTATTTACTTGTTCTTCATTTGTTCTTTAAATCAAAAATCCAAAAACATTTCTCTTTTAGTGCTTGCAGTGAAACCTTGCTGAAAACTACATGTCAACACCTTCTGCTCCTCGTTGGGTTCGACATTCTTACATATCGAAAGGACTACGATAGATCCCCTATACTTGTGGGTCATCAGAGTCGCTGACCATTCACCACTTGAGGTTTGTCTCCGTCAAGACTGTTAATCTTTATAGCACCGGAACGATAAACTTCCTCAATGATGATTGGTCCTTCCCATTTAGAGAGCAATTTCCCTGCAAAAAATCTGAGACGAGACCTATACAAAAGCACTTTGTCACCAACATTAAATTCTCTTTTCAAAATTCTCTTATCATGCCATCTCTTTACTTTTTCCTTAAACAAACGAGCATTCTCATAAGCTTCATTTCTCCACTCATCCAAAGAACTCAATTTAAGCAATCTAGTTTCACCGGCAAGAATAGGATCAGAATTAAGTTGTCTAACAGCCCAATAAGCTTTATGTTCTAATTCAAGAGGCAAATGACATGCCTTCCCGTAAATCATTTTATAAGGAGACATACCCATAGGATTTTTATAAGCAGTTCTATAAGCCCATAAAGAATCATTAAGTTTCTTAGACCAATTCTTTCTAGACTTGTTAACGGTCTTTTGCAAGATTAGTTTAATCTCTCTATTAGCTAACTCAACCTGCCCACTAGTTTGAGGGTGATATGGTGAAGAAACTCTGTGATTGACATCATATTTAGCTAAAACCTTTCTAAAAGCACCATGAATAAAATGGGACCCTCCATCAGTCATAAGATATCTAGGTATGCCAAACCTAGGGAAGATAACTTCTTTAAGCATTTTTAGGGAGGTCTTATGATCAGCACTTTTAGTTGGTATAGCTTCTACCCATTTAGTAACATAGTCTACAGCAACAAGGATGTGAGTATTGCCATGTGAAGTGGGAAAAGGACCCATATATCAAATCCCCAACAGTCAAAAGGCTCAATAACAAGAGAATAGTTCATAGGCATTTCATTACGTTTACTAATGTTACCAACCCTTTGACACTCATCACAAGATGAAACAAACCTTTTAGCATCCTTAAATAAAGTAGGCCAATAAAAACCTGATTGAAGAACCTTATGTGCGGTCCTTTCTCCTGCGTGATTTCCCCCATAACCATTGTTGTGGCACTTCCTCCTGTTCATGCTTAGGAATACATCTCCTCAAAATTCCATCAACCCCCTCCTTGTATAAATGTGGGTCATCCCAGAAGTAGTGCCTCAAGTCATAGAAAAATTTCCTTTTCTGTTGATAAGTAAAGCTTGGAGGCAAAATTTTTGAGACAATGAAATTAGCATAATCAGCATACCAAGGAGCATCATGAGAGGTTACCTTAACGACATCAAGTTGTTCATCAGGGAAACTATCATTTAAAGGAATAGGATCATGAGGTATATTTTCCATTCTAGATAAATTATCAGCTACAGGATTATCTGCGCCTTTTCTATCAACAATATGCAAATCAAACTCTTGCAGCAAAAGCACCCATCTAATAAGCCTAGGCTTAGCATCTTTCTTTTCCATGAGGTACTTAATTGCAGCATGATCAGTATGAATAGTTACTTTAGAATCCACAATGTATTGTCTAAATTTATCACAAGTGAAAACAACTGCTAAAAATTCCTTTTCAGTAGTTGCATAATTCTTCTACGCACTATCCAAAGTTTTACTAGCATAATGAATGACATTTAACTTCTTATCAATTCTTTGGCCAAGAACAGCCCCTACAGCATAATCACTAGCATCACACATAATCTCAAAGGGTAAATTCCAATCAGGCGGTTGGACTATAGGAGCGGTGATTAAAGCTTTCTTAAGTACTTCGAAAGATTCCTTACAATCTTCATCAAAAACAAATGGAACATCCTTTTGAAGAAGATTAGTAAGAGGCCTCGAAGTCTTAGAAAAGTCTTTAATAAACCTCCTATAAGAACCAGCATGACCAAGGAAACTACGAATACCTTTGCTGTCCCTTGGATAGGGCATCTTCTCAATTGCTTCAATTTTAGCTCTCTCAACTTCAATTCCTCTCTCAGAAATTTTATGTCCAAGCACTATGCCTTCATTCACCATGAAGTGACACTTCTCCCAGTTGAGAACAAGATTTGTCTCCTCACATCTCTACAAATTTTTTTCTAGCGGACCTGCACTTAAAATATAGGCATGATCCCTGTGTATAGTGCAAATCCCTGGATCGAATCATTTGCACACACAGTTAAGATGAATATCACAACAGTGCATCAATTATTACATGAATGATCCAAGTACTTAGGAAAATATCCATTACAAATTGCATAGCTCAAGGCTAGCTCAAAGAGTAAACAACGGAAATAACTTTATTCATGGAGCCCTCATCAGCTTCATGCAGCCACAGGCGAGCATGTTGGTTGAAGACTTGAAACCCAACGTCGTTCCTTACTCATCGTCAGAACAACCTGCAACACGTAGGTTATAGACGAAACATTGGTCAGAACCATAGGAATGGATCTGGCAAGTGACACTTTATGGACTCATAGTGGGAAAACTCTAATAACCTATCTGCATATTTGGCTTGTGGAGTTTGAAGGCTGATTTGCATAAAGCCAATTTTTCCTATCTCTTTTCAAAACACTTTTTCATCTAAACGAGACAAGTATGGTATGACAACCATTGTCTCAACTACCCTTGTTGACCCATCAAAAATTTAACTTAGGAAATTGGAATGATGAGATCCTCCGTTGACGTCCTCGTCTAGCAGCTCAGAAATGTCCATAACCGGGGACACGGCTAAGTACTTAGATTGACACTCTGCAGAGGTTGTGCACTTTCACCATAAGACTCCATCAGCCCATTCTGACCTTGACCTTCTTGAAGTGAAAAGGAAAGGAGAGGATGGAGCCGAGACCGTACCGAAGCATTTCCCCGACCACTGCCGTCTCGTTCCACCTACATCCCCTACATCTGCTTGTCAAGCCGGGCCGGTTCCACGCAACATACTTAGTCAAGCCAGAGCCCATACGACTTATGGCTGCACGGTAAGCTAACTAAAACTCGGAGTAACATCGGTCTCTTTGTCCCTGGGTGGCCGTCCGCAAGTGAGCCAATCTCGGGTGAAAAACACCATAGACATGGCCCCGAGTAGCCACTCAACTATAAACCACCAAGCAAAGCCAAAATCCACCCAGGAGGTTCTTTAACTTAGTAGAAATTTTACTTTTAACAAAACAATTCTTTAGCATAGCATTTCTACAATTCTACCAAGTTATCATAGGTGCATCTAGACCATCTAGTAAGAAGGATAAAACTATTCTAAACAGTTTTAGCATAGCCATACTAATAAACCTATCATGCTATTTTCCAAGTAATGCTACAACATGCATATATCAAAATAATAGGACAAAAATATGCAAGTGTGCCACTTGCCTTGGCAACAAGAGTGGCAGGAATAGCAACCACCAAAGTCTTCGTGACCCTCCGAGTAATCTAACAAAATACAAAACACACAAATAAACATACAAATTCACACAAGTGACAATACAAAAATTATGCCATGCATGAATATGCAAAATTTACCACAACACAAAAGTAAAATAACTTTTAGTTCTCTGGTTGTTCTATATGCATGATGCCACAAAACAATTTTTAATAATTTACTTAATAGGAATAAATCCAAAACACTAAAACAAAGGTACTAACACAAATTCTAATGTTTCTGCATAAAAACATTTTATAAAATTTGGTAAACATTTCTACTGTACAGAGGACATCTAAACAAGAATTTAGCAATTTGATTCACTCAAAAAGGATTTGTAGAACTCGTTTTATGGCCTAAACAAGTTAATAACCATTCTGTAAATAACAAGTTCATGCACGATACAAAAAATAACAAAAACTATACTAATAGATTCTACTCATTTTTCTGAATCCGTAGACATCAAAATCACTGGATTTGGATTTGTGGTTCAAAAGATATGGAATTTACAAGATTGGATGAATTTCTGTCTAAAAACAGAAAAACAGAAAAAGAACTGGCGACGTGGCGCACTGTGATTGGACGATACCGGTTCGGTTTAAGTGAAATAAAACGCACCGCCGGATCAAGATCTAACGGCCCAGATTGGAAGGCCATAAACTAGCGGCGCTAGGGTTTCCCCGCGCGGCGGCGGACGGCGGTGGCGGCGCGGGCATGGCCGTTCCGGCGAAACTAGAGGGTTAGGGAGGGGGCTTCCAGTACCTTTGCAGAGAGGAGGACGAGGAGGACGTGGTGGCGAGGTCGTCGGCGTCGAGGCATCCTGGTTTCCGCGCAATCCCTCGCCGAAGTCGTGGAAGGCGGCGGCCGAGCGCGGTCGAGGTCGTCCTCGTCGATCTGGAGCACGGGAGCAAGCCAAACTTGTCAAAAAGGTGCGCAACGAAGAAAGAAAGGATGGGGAAGAGAAGAAATGGTGCGAGGACGCCGGACTTCACCGGAAATGGAGCTCAACGGCGGCGGCATGTGGCGGAACGGCGAGCTCGCGTGTAGGCAGCCTAAGGGCTCCCGGGTGGAGTGACTAGGGGCAAACGGGAGAGGAAGTGGAGGGGGTTAAGAGGGGCAAGGTGGGAGGGAGGGGGAGTGCGGCATTAAGCCGAATTCGAGTGGGATTTTAGTGCGGCCGTTTCGGCCATTGGCATGAACGGGAGAGAGAACGACGATGACGTCAGCATGACGTCATCCTTTTTTCCCCCTGAAATAGGCTAATATCTTTTAAAATAATAGCCCAAAAATTATGAAATAAATTTGTAAAAACTTGTAATTAAAATATTTACCAGAATAACCTATTTGCAAAATATTTTGAAGACTTTTTATTTACAAGTTTGCCACTAGTATTAAAATGGCCTTTATTGGCATTTTCTTATGAAAAAAATATTAATAAAAATATTTCTATTTTTAGGAAAAATAATTAATCATAAATGCACAAATGCAACAATGATGCCATGATATGCATGAATTGCAATTTTTAAAATTTGGGATGTTACACTTTTTCAAGATTATAGAGGCAATTGTCGAAAGAAGTTCCATAGACGGAGAAATCGTCCATGAAGACTTCCACAATTTCCTCACAAAAGCCATGAAAAATAGCAGACATGCATCTCTGAAAAGTAGCAGGAGCATTACACAAACCAAAAGGCATATGTCTATAAGCATAAGTTCCATAAGGACAAGTAAAAGTAGTCTTTTTTTGATCTTCATATTTAACAGTAATTTGAGAGAATCCAGAATAACCATCAAGAAAACAAAAGTGAGTATTCTTAGACAGTCTTTCAAGCATTTGATCAATAAAAGGCAAAGGATAATGATCTTTTCGAGTAGCCTTATTAAGCTTCCTAAATTCAATGCACATTCTATATCCTACAACCGTTCTCTGAGGAATGAGTTCATTATTATCATTAGCAACAACAGTCATACCTCCTTTTTTAGGAACACAATGAACAGGACTAACCCATCTACTATCAGCAATAGGATAGATTATACCTGCATCGAGAAACTTGAGTATCTCATTTCTTACAACATCCTTCATCTTTGGATTTAATCTTCGTTGATGATCAACAACGGGCTTCGCATCAGGCTCAAGATTAATTTTATGTTGACAAATAGATGGAGAAGTCCCTTGAAGATCATCCAAAGTATAGCCCATTGCAGCTCGATGTTTTCTAAGAACCTCCAATAATCGCTCCTCTTCTCTTCCAGAAAGGTTAGAATTGATAATAACATGATATATTTTCTTCTCATCTAAATATGCATATTTGAGAGTATCTGGGAGAGCTTTTAATTCAAAAACAGGATCTCCTTTTGGAGGCGTGGGCGTCCCCAATGATTCCATAGGCAGATCATGCTTTAGAATAGCCGGCTGTCTAAAGAAGACTTCATCAATTTCTTCCCTTTCCTGCATAAACATATCATTCTCGTGCTCCTCCATAAATTGCTGCAAAGGATCGTTAGGAGGCACAACAATAGAAGCAATTCTTTCAATAACAAGATCCTCATTAGGTAATTCTTTATCATAACAATGTCTAGCAAATTTGGAAAAATTAAATTCATACGGTTCTCCAGCGAATTGAACATAGACTTTTTCTTTCTTAAAATCTATAACAGCGCTACAAGTATTTAAGAAAGGTCTACCAAATATGATAGCACAAAATATATTTTTAACTGATCCCGAAACAAGGAAATCAGTCGGATATTTTACCTTACCACATAAGACTTCAACGTCTCTGACAATTCCTACCGGGTGAATGACATCTCTATTAGCCAATGTAATCTCCAAATCAATATTCAAGCTCACATGGCACAATTTCGCGCATTATTTCTTGATAAAGTGTATAAGGAATAGCACTTGCGCTTGCACCCACATCACATAATCCATAATAGCAATGATCACCTATTTTGGCAGAAACAACAGGAGTACCAACAACTTTTGCACTCTTATCTTGCCTAACAATGTTAGTAGCAGCTTCACAAAAATTAATAGAACCTCCATCGACGTTCTCAGTTACAAGATCTTTAACCAAAAGCTACTGGAGAGGCAATTTCAAGTTGTTCATCAGGTTCATAAGCTTTTCTTTCACTTTTATTGACCACATTAGCAACAATTGAGTGTTCTTTAATTCTTATAGGAAAGGGTGTTTTTTCGAAGTGGACGGCAGGTAAAATAGATTCAACCGTGTGCACAAGTATATCATTACTAGAAAGCACATCCTTTTTACAAACATCTTTAAAAGGTTCTTGATACTTATTCCACTTTTCTTTGGGGATATTAATATGATCAGCAAAGGATTTATAAATATCAACAACAATTTGAGAATCGAGCCTAAACTTAGTACTAAGCACATTGAAACGTTCAGTTTCCATGAAAGATTTAATGCAGTCATACTCATAGTTTATACCTGATTCTTTACCTTTGTCGACCTCCCAATCCTCCGCATTGCGATAAATCCTTTCAATGAGATCCCATTTAGCATTAACTTTCTTGTTTGTAAAAGATCCGAGAGAAGAAGCATCAAGCATTGATGACCCACAAGTGTAGGGGATCGCAATAGTCTTCGCGGGTAGTTTGACCCTAATTTATTGATTCGACACAAGGGGAGCCAAATAATATTTATAAGCCTTAGCAGTTGAGTTGTCAATTCAAACACACCTGAAAAGGATTTCTCTCGAAGCAATTTATCAGTAGCAACAGTGATTTGACAGCAGCTGTAGAATAGTAACAGCAGTAGTAAAATAAAGACAGCAAGGATAACGGTAAAAGTAATGATTGTAAACAGCGGGATTAAAACACCGTAGGCATAGGGACAGATAGACAGGCGTTGCATGAATAAGATAGCTCATGAAATGAACATAACTAGGCACGAAGCAAATAAACATATAAATAGCATCCAAGTATCAAACAATCATAGGCATGTATTCCTAATTTAGCCGTACGTGCTTGCAATAAGAACTTGCACGGCATCTTTTGTCCTGCCATCCAGTTTCAGCCGGGCCAATTAAGGAACAAATGGCAATTAAGGTGTTCCTTTTAATAGAACACCGGATCAAAACATTAACACAAAATGAATACATGTAACCCTCGAGTTGCCAACCATTCCCATCGATGTCCCTGTTTCTGTCACTCGGGGTCTCCGGTTCCGGTTGACAACAAGTGCATACAACTAGT
Organism: Puccinellia tenuiflora; assembly: GCA_012064385.1. NCBI lineage: Eukaryota > Viridiplantae > Streptophyta > Magnoliopsida > Poales > Poaceae > Puccinellia > Puccinellia tenuiflora. Next base: position 457,977 of record QRDG01000893.1, on the reverse strand, counting down.
AGATAGGATCCAAACAACAATTATACTCATGCAAACATAAGTGTTCATATCTGAAAACATGGCACCCGGGCCCAAAGTGACAAGCATTAAGCATAACTAGTTGTACCAACGACGATTAACACAAATAGAGGATATTAGGCATCGTGCCCTAACAATTTGGCATCGAATTACATGAGCAATCTTATTCAATCCCTTCCATCCCCTTGCCTACAGCAAGGAACTACTCACACATGGTGGGGGATGACATGGTTGGTTGATGAAGAGGCGTTGGCGGTGACGATGGCGGCGATCTCCACTCCGGCAGGGTGCCGGAACAGCGATCCTGGACCCCGAATTTAGGGTTCGTGATGGCGGCGGAGCTCCGTAAGGTTTCTGGAAAAAGTGTTCGGGGGCCTTCGTTTTTAGGTCGAGAGGGTGCTTATAAGCGAAGGGGGGTCACCAGAGGAGGTCCCAGGGGGAGGGGCGGCGTCCTGCCGTAGCCTGGCCCCCACCCGCGGGTGGGACCCGCCCCTGCTCCTGGGGTGGCCCCCCTCGCGGTCTTCTTGCTCCGTGACTCTTTTCCCTCAAAAATACTTTTTATAATTTTTCTGGAATTTTCCGCGAACTGCTGAACCCTGCACAAAAGAAAGACACCAAATGCAATTCTGCTGAAAACAGCGTCAATTCGGGTTAGTGCCAAACAAATTCATTAATAATCAGAGGCAAAACAATAGCAAAGTGTTTGGAAAAGTAGATACGTTTGCGACGTATCAAGCATATCCTTATCACAGCGTGATAGCCTTGCATAAAAATTGTTAACAATTATATCATTAGGAAGCTCATGATTGGGGCATTTGAGCATTAGAGATTTCAACCTCCCCCAAGCTTGAGCGATGCTTTCTCCTTCATGTGGCCAAAAGTTGTAAATATAATTTTTATCTTGATGAATTTCATGAAGAGGATAGAATTTAGAATAAAAGAGAGACATAAGCTCTTTCCAATCCATCAAATGAGAATTATCCAGAAGCATATACCAATCCATAGCTTTATCCTTTAATGATATTGAAAATAATTTCCTCATGATTACTTCTCTTGACATACCTGCAATCTTAAATAGCTCACACAATTCTTTAATATAAAGCAAATGATAACCCGGATGGACAGTCCCATCCCCTGCATAATGATTACTCATAACATGATCAATAATACCCATAGGTATTTTAAATGGATTAATTTGAGAGAGTGGGAACTTTTTTCCACCATCGGTGTGGTGGTAGAGTCACTCCCAAACAACATACTAAGTGAAGAGTGCTCCATAACGAAGCAAAGTAACAAATAGAAATAAAAACAACACCTACAATAAAAGCGTTCCTTACCAATTCCACTTACCAATAGCGCTTCACCCTGGCAACGGCGCCAGAAAAGAGTCTTGATGACCCACAAGTAAAGGGGATCTATCGTAGTCTTTTCGATAAGTAAGAGTGTCGAACCCAACGAGGAGCAGAAGGTGTTGACAAGTGGATTTCAGCAAGGTTTTACTGCAAGCACTAAAAGAGAAATGTTTTTGGAGTTTTGATATAAAGAACAAATAAAGAACAAGTAAATAAAAGAGTGCTACAATAATTGCAGCAAATAGCCCAATCCTTTTAAGCTCAAAGGACATGCCGGTTGTGTTATTATGATGATTAAAACGTTCTCGAGGACACATGGGAATTTCTGCCTAGCCATTTTCATTGCACGCCGTTTATTAATCTTCAATGTTTTGATAAATTGCTATGTGGGTGAACCTATGCTAATGCACCACTCTTACTTGAACAAATACATACTTGCGACTAAACCCCTTGCAAGCATCCACAACTACAAGAAAGTAATTAAGATAAAAACCTAACCACAGCCTTAAACTCTGAGATCCTACACTTTCGCGAATTGGGGTTTAGGTTTCTGTCACTCATGCAAACCTACCATAGGCAAACTAAATACACCATGTATTACCCTAGGCCCTTTGAAAGGTGAAGTGTCATGTAGTCGACGTTCACACGATACCACTAGAGGAATAACACCACAACATATATCAAATCATTAAATATTACTCAACATTATGCAATTACTAGCAACTAGGCTTTCCCCATGTCCTCAAGAACCGAATGAACTACTCACAAGACATCATATAGATCATGATCAGAGGTGATATTAATATGGGTAACAATCTGATTGTAATGATAATTCACCGATAAAACTCTCAAGCATCAACTACAAGTGGTAATCAACACCCGGGATATGATTCCAATGAACTAATAACAACACAATGACAATTACTACAGCGGGATGAGATGGGATGGCGGCGGTGATGATGGTGAAGATGATGTTGATGATGATCCCGATGATGCCCGGTGTGATGGCGATGACAATGGCGGTGATTCCCCCCTCCGGGAGGGAAATTCCCCGGTAGTTTTCTCCCTTCCAGAGCTCTTCTTCTCTTTGTCTGGTTTCCGCCTCGTGGAGGCGGCGGAAAAATATTCGTCGATCGCCCCCGATGTGTTTAGGTCAAGGGGTAGTAGTACGCCAAAGGGGAGCTGGAGGGGGTCCCAGGGGGCAGGGACCGCCCCCAGCCGCGGCCAGAGGTGGGGCCGTGGTGGGCACCCGCCCCAGTTCTTGGAGGCTCCCCTCTGGCCCATCTTCTGGCTCCGTGGGTCTTCTCTGATAAAAATGAGTTTCTGAATTTTTGGAAATTTTTGGGGCTTCCGAAGTCAGGTATCTTGACAAGTACTTTTCCAGCTGATTCCGGGCTCCGGCAGATGCATGCCCAATAATTGCGAAACATGCAAAATAAGGTAGAATAACATAAGTATTGCATCATAATATGAAATATATCGATGAATAAAGATAAATTATGATGTAAAATAGTGATGCAAAATGGACGTATCAGGAGGTCTTGAAGAACTTGTCTAAACCGGCAATGAACTCCTTCTGGATGGTCTTGACCTCGGCGTGGTCGGTCTCGAAGTCGACCTTGAGCTTGGCATGGTCGTTCTTGAAGTCGGCCTTGAATTTGGCTTGGTTGGTGTCGAGCTCGAACTTGAACTTGTCGATGTCGGACTTGAGCCTTGACGATGATGTCAATATCCGTCTTGGAGTGTGATCTACTCTTGGACGCCCTTTTGGTCATGGCACATGGAGGGGACATCATATGATGTGTACTTGCCGCCAACTTGCGTGTGTGAGTAGTTTCTTGATAGCGTGGCCCTTGACTCCTCATGGTGTTGTCGATGATGATCTTGAGTGGAAGTACATCGACGAAGATCCTCGACATTCATTGACGAGGACTCATGTGCATAGGCACTTTGCTTGGGACGCCATCTAGAGGGCGATGTAGCTTGACGACGTGGAGGAGAGCATGCCTCCTTGTCCTTTAGGAGAAGATACCTTGAGCTCCATCTTCTTATGTCATCATCTTCATGAGGTGAATAGCCTTGTCGAAGATCTTGAGATGATGTGTTTGCTTGATGACGGTGGCGGTCTTGAGTCCGTGGCCTTGTAGGTTGGCGAGGTGGGGACTCATCGTCAGTGACGTCATCAACATAATGTGTGGCGCCTCGTTGATGATCCTTGACGTGCCTTGATGGTGGGTTATGTGCATGGGCACTTTGCATATGTGCGTAGTAGTCAATGCGCGTCACCATGTCGTCCATTCTTGCGGTGTCATAGTCGATGTAGGGCTCCACCAAGTCGTTGGAGCTGTAGTCTTAGTAGTTCTCCACCGTGGCATTGATTCTTGTGGACTCGAAGTCAGTGTAGCGCTCCATGTCATGGGTGGTTGCGGCATCATAGTCGTAGTAGTGGTGGTGCTCCACCATGTGGTCCATGCTCGTGGAGGTGTAGTCGATGTCATGGTCCATCGTGTCATCCATGCTTGGGGAGTCATAGTCATTGTCGCTCATCATGTACTCATCATCATGGCCTTCGTAGGATGCTCCGCTCCCAACCTCACCAATTAGATAGTATTGGAACTAGTGGACCATGCCAAGAGAAACCGATACACAAGAATGCGGTGAGTTGAGTTTCAAAGATCCAAAATAAACTCCAAAACACACATGGCTTATGATTGGATAAGTATGGATTGTGGACAGCAAATGGAACAATCGGAAACCAAGATATTGTAAAGGTAAGTAGAGAACCACGATGACCATGAAGAAAATACAAGTTGATCGAAAGGATATGAGTGGAGCTCGTACAAACACATGATATGATAAGTAGGACTCGTGCAACCAAAAATGAGCTAGTGTACAAGATGTTCCTATAGAAGACTATAAGCTCAAGTTGCACAAGTACAAGAGAAACCAACTCGATTGCAATTTATTAGTTGGCTACAAGATTTGTACAAAGATACCACACCTAAAAAGTTTTCATCGAGCTTGCGCACTTCCTACAATAGATACGGCATTGAGGCTCATTCTTTCTTTACCTTTTCTTTTTATTTCTTTTTCTTTTTTTAATTCTTTTTCTTTTGCTTCTTTGCTTGCCACCAACAACTATAACAAGTATCGCATACAATGGTTGCTCGAAACACTACAAGGTATAAAATCTGCAAAGTATAAGCAATTATAGAAGAGCTAGTCTCAATAGGACATGGATATCGCAAAATGGATTGGCTCACAAAGGAATGACAAGGAGGAGAAGATTCGGAAATGTTATACCTTTCGTCCGACGATCATCAACCTTATGGAAGTTCCGTCCTTTCTCACGGATTTTGATGTCAATGGGTGTTGGTGCAACCGCAATGGTGATGTATAGCTTAGCCGTAGCTTCGAAACGAGCCCAAGAGCACCAAAAATGGAGTCCGTATGCAAAAGTTATGACAAAACAAAATTTGAGGATTGCTGAAATTCTGGACGAAAACGGGATTCCGTTTTGAAAGTTGGTCAACCGGCCTTGGGACCATAAATTTCTGGTTTGAATGGCCGTGTAACCGATATGGCATTCTGTTTGACCAGATCAAAACTAGATCTGAACCGAAAATTTTTCGGTGATGGAAGTTCGCCTCAAATATCCTCAAATCTGTGGGGAATAGATGAAATTAGGCCATGGGAACAAAAAGGGAGGTAGATCAACAATTATAGCAGCGGATCTATGGATCAAAACCTACCAAAAAGCACTCAAAATCTCCAAATCGAACCAAAAGCAATTTGGCGCTATTTTTTGTGGAATTTTCGAAATAGACAAAATCAAAGAAAAATTTCGGGGATTGGGGGTGGAAACAAGGTCAAATTCGTGCCAACCCTTGCTCTTGATACCATATGATGAAGGCTAAGCCTCTATGTTGGACCGATATTCACGGATTGATGAACGTGGAGAGAGGAAATGGGGAAGAACGCGAAGAAAATGATGAAGAACACACACAGAAGGCGATAACTCGTGAGGCCTACAAAGGTAAATCACCCGGCAACAAGCTGCCAATGGAGTAGCCTCCGGATGTAAAAACTCGAGTCAACAACACGCCAAATGAAATCGATTCCTCTTACCAGCCGGTCCATCAATCCAATAGAATCTGCTAGGGAAAGATTGGCTTGTTCTACTTGAATCACCCGGCGAAAGAGTAGTTACAATAAGAGGTACATCATCCTTCTCGGAGGAGTCCCATCGTGGGAAGGAGCATAGCTCAGCTCTCTAGTTCATTCTTCTCTAACCCTAGATATGAGAAGAGGGGGCTCTATTTATAGTGTAGGCCCAAGGGGGTAGGTGGGGAAGGGATACAAGGGAATATTCCCGTCTTGACACATATGTCAAAGGTCGGCCAGTCTGTAAGTTGGTCAGACCGACCTTGAAACTGGAATCGGCCGGTCTGACTGGCCCACAGACCGGAATGGCCCTCTGTTGGACCGGCGCTCAGACCGGCCTGGGAACCGATGTCGGCTCGTTGACCTACTCTGCGACCGACGCTGGCCTGTTTGACCAGTCTGCCAACCGACTTGGCTTCTTCAGCTTCGTCTTCGAGTCTCTGCTTCTTCCTCCTCTTCCAAGCGTGCACCTTGGATGACTTTAGTCCTTGGGCTTCCTTGGCATCTCCCCTCAGCTTTGTATCCACCGTGTCAAACCTATGAATGCAAGAGGGTAGGTGATCAAGTAGTATACCATCCAAAGGCGACGTATCGAGCCTCACATAGAGGAAGGAGTTCACCTTTGACATCCGTGGTGACGTGGTATGTGTTGGAATGCCTGACATAGTGATAGACGTGGGTTGGGCTGCATCATCATTTACCTAGGATTTGACCACAAGATGACATATTTGTTGTCTGCGTGACTGTGTTATTTTTTCCTTTCACAAGTGCCATACTTTCACAACTAAGTGAGCGACTCACGGTCATCCAACTTTGCTAGGGAATCAAGTAGCCCAAACTTCGTATTGACTAACTGCCCATGTGGAAGATGGACCAAAAAATATGCCTTTAGCTCATGCCGTACCTCACTTGTATATGGACAAAACAAATAGGGTCTGGTCCGCCTTCTCCATGGCTACAAATGATGCATGCGTTAGAAGCTAGGATGTGTTGACGATGAAGCTAAAGATCGCACTTGGTAGACAATCATGGGCAAAGCACCATAAAAAGATCTTCATTTTTTCGAGCAACTTGATGTTCGAGAGCTTTTTCCAAAGCTTTGTTTTCTCACCTGCTTCAGAGGGAAGTCTCAATGACTAGATAAACTCTAGCATACTACGAAATCCGTGGTCTATGAAATATTGTACGCAAATTGTACAATATACACATAGAAGCGGGCATGTTGCCATGATGCAATCAACTCTCCTACATTATGTTATACAGGGACTTGGTGGATCTTCAAAACAACGACATCCAGAAAAAAGCTTATGATAACTTCCTCATTCCACACACCATTGTCCACAGTTGCATTGAAATAGGAACAACATTGTAATTCATTCAGGTGGGGCTTCGGGATCCAATTATCCGCAAGAATCTTCGTTCCACGACAGTCACCAATACCCCATCGATTACAATGTTGGATTAGTTCCTCGCCAAATATAAAGTTTATTTAGAAAATACACCCAAAGGCATCTTATATATGATATTTATCAAGGAAAACAACAACTGGTACAAAGGAGAAACAACTCGACGCAACACACAACCAGTTAAAACAAAAATACAGAAAAAATCATACTGGTCATCTTCTTCTTCGATTCTTTGACGACTGCCAGAGCACATGCACTGAACAAGCAGAAAAAGACTAGGACACCTGCAAACACCCTCACCAACAAATTCTTGAAGCCCGCAATATCCATTTTTAATATTGTTTACACTCTCGTTTATTTGCTTTCACCATTAATAATGTCCCATTATAACTTTTATTGCTATCATCCACACTATATGCTTAACACCTTGTAGACTGGAAGCTTGATAACCTTACTGGAAGTTGGAGTCAAGATTGTTTTGTATTTGTGTGTAGGTACGATTAACTGAGTGGCATATTTTTGTTTCCTACTTGTTCTGCAACCTTCGTTCTCACTAAGGGAAACACTTGTCGTTGTGCAGTGTCATCCCTTCCACTAGGGATGCCCCAAAGCACCACAAGCTTGCAGTTGTTCACCACCAATCCAGAGGGTTTCGAGAAATAGAACTTTTCCACTGACCCAATCGAACGAAGAGATCGAAAATGTCGCACCACAGAGCAGAGAAAAACTTTCCTTGAATGACACACCAACTGCCAAGATCCAGATGAATCCAAAAACTCTGGCAACACCTACCCTCACCGGCCCTTCATCGACGCCGAATACGTTGACACGGTAGGGAGAGGTTGGAGAGGACTGATGGGTTGTGATGGTAGCGTTGGTGTTGCCCCAAGCGAAGGCGTGGATGTAGCAAGTAGCAGTGATGGGGGGATGCTTTCCGGGTAGGCCCATGGAGCCGGAAAGTGGACCCGCCAAGACCAAGGAGGCCCAAGCCGGGTTACACTTCAGGCAACATGGGCTGGACAAGGAACAAGCTGGCCAGCCCGTTACGAGTTAGCAGAAGGGAATGGACACGGCAAAGACTGGAGTCCCAATACAACCCGGAGTACCGACTTGGAAGGTGAAGACCTAGAGTAGGACCCCGTGTCGTGTGTAACTCGGCACAAGTTGTAAGTCCAGGGACCCGGCCGCCTTTATAAGGAGTCCCACGAATCCCGTAGTCGCCGACTTTCAAGTTAGAGAAGTCGGAACCTTGTAATCGATACCAAGTCCAAAGCAATAAAGAACAAGCAGGAAGTAGGTCTTTACCTCCATCCGGAGGGGCCGAACCTGGGTAAACTCTTTGTCCCCTCGTCGAGATTAACCAACTCCTGTGTCCTAGTCGCCAATGGACCCACAACTTAGCTTCCCGGAGGAAGTACTTGCCGTGACAACCCCACGACAGTTGGCGCCCACCGTGGGCCCGGTGATGAAAGGAGTCGAGATCATGGGAGAAGCTCGCCGAGGTATGGAGAAGCTCGCCATCGGCAGGGTCTACACCAACCAGTACGGCGAGACCAAGATCGACGACTATGGGTGGAGCCCGGAGATGGATGAAGTTGAGGAAGGCTACCAGCTCATCTTCAGCAAGATCAATGTGTTTGTTGGCATGGTCAATGTCTCAGGTAACCATGTTAATGGGTTGGATCATGTTTGAGAAGCAACAACTTTCATTGAGTCCGATGGAGAGGAGTCCGTCGGTACATCACAAGTCGGCATAGTTGCTGAACAAAAGGAGCCGGAGATGCTGCCAGAGCCGGGTTCAGAGCCAGATTATGACGCGGTTTCAGAATCAATTCTACCATTATTCGAAGATCGACTCGGATATGGAATCGAGGAGGAGTACGTGCAGTCACCAACACGTCCACGTCATGTTGGAGTGTACATTTCCGGACTAGATAACGGTGGAGAACGCGGTGGAGGGAGTCCGTTTGACCCCAACTTGCTGACAAAGGAGATCACGGCGGATAACACGGCGGCTCGTGCAGAGGAGTTGATCGCAGCTCGTGAAGCAATAGAGAAGCAGCTGGCAGATGTCGCAGAGGCAAATCGGAAGTTGGCAGCGGACCAAGCCCTTGTGTAAGCAGAACAAACTCGCATACAAGCTGAACAAGCTCGCATACAGGCAGAACATGAACGTGTACAAGCTGAAGCAGTAGCAGTGCGCAATCGCCAGCAGGAGCTCACGTCAATTCAGCATCGGAGGACTCGGAGCCGACTGCACGAAGGATTTCACATAAATCCAACCAATTTGTTTCAGACACCAACAGGTCCAGCTGCAAGAGCTGGAGGATCAGCACCTGGAGCAGGAGCAGCACCACCGCCACCACCACCGCCACCAGGAGGAAACAGAGGAGTCAGAACAGGAGCTGGAGCCAACGGACCACCCCCACCACTTGGAGGAAGAGTCGGCAGTATGGGTCCCCCACCGCAAAGGTTCCATACACCTGCAGGACACTACTCAAATCCAATGGATAACGTACACGCAGCAACCATGGTATTGGACAGAATTCTGCTTATGGAAAATCCAACGGGTTAGGAGGCACGACTCACCATAGAGATGTTAAAGACATCATTGGCTTAGCAAGATCTTTTCCCCAACTTCCCAGACGCTAGTAGACTTCATTCAACTCCGTATAACTACCGAACAAAGAGTCGGCACAACGAGTCTTATCCGGCCAGGTCGACGAGCGCAAGACGCCGCGAACTTGCAAGGAACCAACCGAATGGGCCGACTACTTCAGAAGCTCAAAGAAGAGTTGATGAGGCACGAAACAGGAGAGCTATCGCGGCCAGAGCCTGATGACCTACAAGTATAAGGGATCTATCGTAGTCCTTTTGATAAGTAAGAGTGTCGAACCCAACGAGGAGCAGAAGGTGTTGACAAGTAGTTTTCAGCAAGGTTTCACTGCAAGCACTAAAAGAGAAATGTTTTTGGATTTTTGATTTAAAGAACAAATGAAGAACAAGTAAATAAAAGAGTGCTACAATAATTGCAGCAAATATCCCAATCCTTTTAAGCTCAAAGGACAGGCCGGTTGTGTTACTTATGAAGATTAAAATGTTCTCGAGGACACATGGGAGTTTCTTCCTAGCCAGTTTCATTGCACGCCGGTGATTAACCTTCAATGTTTTGATAAAGTGCTGTGTGGGTGGACCTATGCTAATGCACCGCCCTTACTTGGACAAATACATACTTGTGATTAAACCCCTTGCAAGCATCCGCAACTACAAGAAAGTAATTAAGATAAAAACCAAACCACAGCCTTAAACTCCGAGACCCTACGCTCCCTAGTTCACAAATTAGGGTTTAGGTTTCTGTCACTCCTGCAACCCTACCATAAGCAAACTAAATACACTATGCATTCCCCTAGGCCCTTTGAAAGGTGAAGTATCATGTAGTCGACGTTCACATGATACCACTAGAGGAATAACACCACAACATAAATCAAACCATTAAATTACTCAACATTATGCAATTACTAGCAACTAGGCTTTCCCCATGTCCTCAAGAACCAAACGAACTACTCACAAGACATCATATAGATCATGATCAGAGGTGATATGAATAAGGGTAACAATCTGATCGTAAAGATAATTCACCGATAAAACTCTCAAGCATCAACTACAAGTGGTAATCAATACCCGGGATACGATTCCAATGAACTAATAACAAAACAATGACGATTGCTACAGCGGGATGAGATGGGACGGTGACGGTGATGATGGTGCTGATCATGGAGATGGTGTTGATGATGATCCCGATGATGCTTGGCGTGATGGTGATGACGATGGCGGCGATCCCCCCTCCGGGAGGGAAATTCCCCGGCAGATTTCTCCCTGTCGGAGCTCTTCTTCTCTCTGTCTGGTTTCTGCCTCGTGGAGGCGGCGGAAAAATTCCTCTTCGATGCCCCCGAGGTTTTTAGGTCAAGGGTCAATAATACGCCGAAGGGGAGCCGGAGAGGGGCCATAGGGACCAGGGCGGGCCCCACCTGCAGCCCTAGGTGGGCCCGCGGTAGGGGGTCGCCCTGCCCCCTGTTGCTCGCCTCTTCGCCCCATTCTGGCTCCATGACTTATTTCCCGAAATATTACGCTCTGAATTTTCCTTGATTTTTTGGGGCTTTCGAAGTCAGGTGTCTTGACAGGTACTTTTCCAGCTGATTCCAGGCTCCGGCGGATGCATCTCCAATAATTACCATACATGCAAAATGGGATAAAATAACATAAGTATTGCATCATAATATGAAATATATCAATGATAGTCGTGCACTCCCTGGTAACTTCCCGATTCCATCAGGGAAAAATCAGGAGCATGAGATATTCCCTGCCGTCGTAGGCATGTCAGTCGTCCTCTCCCTGGTATCTTCCCTTTACCATTGAAAGAAATCAAGTGCGCAGCGTCTCCTTGGTCTGGCGACGTGAAGCGGATTTTTCACTTTCGGCCAGTTCATGGCCAGGAAGCCACCTCTGCCTCTCCGCCGCGTCATACAAAATTTTCGGCTCCGCATCTACTCAGCGTAGGTTAATAACACTATCCACGTCAGATCTGTGAAGCAATTTTCCGCAGTCTTGGCAGCAATTGGTTCTCTCAGGCAAGCAATGTGGTCTTCTGTTTTGCATCTGAACCATCTGCTGATTCGATCAGGTAAATAAAGTAAAATTATCGTTTTACAGTACTAGATACATGGACGTGCTGTATACTTGCATTGATTCCCTCTCCCTACATGTAATTGTATTTCAGTTAATTTGATCCGATCAGGTAAAAACAGTAAAATTATCGTTTTACACTAATGGAGACATGGACGTGCTGTATACTTGCATTGATTCCCTCTCCGTACATGTATTTATATTTCAGTTAATTTAATTGCAAATAATCCGGCAAAACTTCAATACTCCCTTTGCACTGATTTTTGTTGTCCCTATATTTTTGCAGAGCACGGTGGTACAGAGTAGTATGTTCAGATTCGGATCAGTTATTGGGTTAATAAGATTCAAGGTCACCAGAATGATGTACGTATTTCTTTTAAATGTACCTTTTGTCAAATAATCCAATAGAACATGTATATATCGTAAGGAGAAAATAATACACAATGTTAGTATTTTCAAATTTCACTAGCCACCGGTGCAACGGGTTTTCCAATTTCACTATCTCATCTTTCACGGTAATAATATTTTTCTCAGTTCAAAATGTGTACTGAAAGAAAGCATATTTAAATACATGGTATAACACTATAAGTGTGTTCCTTTTCAATGGAGAAATATTCTCTTGCTGTCGAAAATAATTTTTACAAGATAATATAAAGTTAGTGCCAGTGTAGTTTCAGGAGTTGATCCATTTATTAATTTTCAAGTCCTACGAATGATATGGTATTTGTTTTGATTGGAAAATAGTTCTCTTGCTATTAGACAAAATTTGCACTGTAAGATACATATATAATTTCCAGCCGTTTAAAATTTGGAAAGTTAATCTGCCCATTGTTTTTTGTATCCTACTTTTCAAATTAAGTCGTTATAGGTATGCAAAAATAATTCATAGTAGATAAAAATGAAAATGTACAAATAACGAATTTCATGGAGTTGGGAAAAAATCGGGATTTGAAATGCTTTCAACAGTTTAGTATATTACGTTAAAATAATTTGAATAATGCATTAGTTACTGTGATTTGAAATATGCATCCAGCTTCAATACATTATCGATTTTCAACCAAATGTGTTCCTACATAATTATGAAATTTCTACATAACTTTTTAGTCCTTAATACTAATAGTGATGCAAAATGGACGTATCAACTCCCCCAAGCTTAGACTCCGCTTGTCCCCAAGCGAAAACTGAACTCGGTAAACATGACCACAGGTTTATAGTGTGAAGTGTTGATAAATAAAGAATATGAACATGAAGCATCAGTATTTACTCATCAAACAAAAGTATATCTTAAACAGCAACCTTTCTCTCATAAAGCTTCTCGAAGACAAGTAATGTAACTACAACATGTTAAGGTGAAAGAAGACAGCAACTTATTAAGCAAAGACAAAACGAGACTCCGCTTAAGAAACAATTATACTTATCAGCCCATATTTCAAGAAAGATTCATTTAAATGCTTCAACCATCCGGTCATCTTCCCACGAGTTGCAAATCGTCAAAGTTATATCCTTATAAAAGAGTTAGAATTGACATAAGAAAAATGAATAACTATCATGAGACATAAAAGACATAATGTAGATATCATGCTTGCTTAACTTCAAAATTCAACACTGTGGGTTTGCTTGTAGAAGGTAGAGGAAGTGGGTGAACTGACTCAACGATAAGTAAAAGAGAGGCCCTTCGCAGAGGGAAGCAGGGATTAGTCATGTGCTAGAGCTTTTTGGTTTTTAAAACAGAAGTAAAATGATTTTGAGGTATGCATGCTTTCGTCAACGACTTCACAATAGAGAAGCTATCTAGTCCCTCATGACAAGCAAGGTTTTTAGACTTGTGAGAGCAGCTGGTTCTTAGAAGAGCGAGTACGCTCTTCTTTCTCCTTGGTTTCACCACTGTCCAATGTTTGGGCTGATTTCTTAGATTTGCATTGCGCGGAGGAGAATTGTGAGTTATATTTATATTTTGCTTAAGCTGCTCTCGGGTTGATTCAAGTGAAGACGTAATCCATCGACACTGGGTGAAAGGGGGGAAATGACCTTGCTCGTCACAAGTTATATCTAGCTCTCTACTGCTCCCTCATGAGCTTAAAAACAGAGGCACAAAGAGAAGTATTTTGAATTTTTAAAGGTAGCACATGACAAATTTACTTGGAATGGTAGGAAATACCATGCATAGGTAGATATGGTGGACTCAGCTGGCAAGAAAGTTTGGCTTTGGGGATTGGATGCACGAGTGAACCATACACTCAGTACAGGGCTTTAGGATAAAAAGGCTTTAAAGCAAACAAATAGTGTTGAGAGATGTAAATCAACTATGCTATCAAAAACAATATGTCAAACATGCAACATAAAGCTTATCATCACTATCAGAAATAAATCTAATACAAAGGTGTATGAGCTGGAAGGTTCACAAGCATGTAAGAAATACAAGATAGTGTATTTGCAATCAAATTCTTCTTCTCTACTCAAGCACCAAAGTAATTATTGCAATTTAAACAAAGCCATGCTTATTGATACCGAATAAACTTCTACTCATTCACCCAATGTCAAATCATTACCTACCACAAGATCAGCAGATGAGAGAGATTGCCATAATAAAATATAAAGTGCAGAAGAATAAAAGATACTTCTCATTTATATTCCATTATAGAAAACCACACACCAATGGATACAAATGACTCACAAGGAGTGACAAGACACAATGCAAAACCATACTACAAGATAACTTCTCTACTCATGATACGACTCACAAGACTGCGAAAAATAAAAGACATAAGATAAAGATACCGGGGCACTCCCCCATGCTTGGAACAAGCCAAGGGAGTGCAGTTACCCATAGTGCTCGAATTTACGAGAAGGACTTCCTTCTCCATCACTTGTCGCCAAACTTCCACGGGAGGTGCTTCCCGTCAACGAAAGACGAACGAGTCTCTTCGGACCTGAAACTTGCAGCAGAGCTTATACGCTTAAATCTAAGTTCATACTCACACATTTGATTGTGAAGATTGTCGATCTGTGCTTGCAGATTAGCAGTCTCAGTCTCCAATAGAAAGATCTTCTCCATTAATTCATTGGTTTCTTGCTTGTGATGAGTGATAAGTTCAGCAACGATGCGGTGATTGACGCTCACTCCACGCTCAATCATCTCCTTGCACTTGAAAACCTCCTGCTCAACCTCTTCCAACCTTGTCTTCATGTCTCCTTCCTTCTTGGGGCCTTGAAGATCTTGTTTATGAAGCACACCATCCTTGAGCTGGAGAACTTGAGGATGCATCTTGACCTCAGCTAGGTAGGGGTTTATGACGTTCTTGACGAAATCGTCGTTGGAAGAGCTTGGAGAAGTCATCTCGACTAGGGTTTGAGCGAAAGCAATCTGCCAGAAAAGACTCGAAACGAAAACACGACGAAAACACAGGATACGCTTCTCGAAAAATTCGGGGAAATATAGCGAAAATTTCTGCAATAAAAGGAAGATGACGGGACTAGGCAATGTCTAGGGGCCAGGGGCGGGTCCCCAACGCGTCCTGGGGTGGGGCCGCGGCAGAGGGCCGCCTCTGCCCCCTGGAGTCCGTCTCGTACTCCGTCCAGTCTCCGAATTTTCCTAATTTTCGAGAAATAAATAATATGAATTTTCTGAAATTTTCCGAGGCACTTTCCTTACCGAAACAGTTACCTATTCATTTTCTGATTCTGGAGTCTTCCGGTATTTGGTCTCGATAAGTTCTTCCGGAGAGACCACTTGAATAACATCGGCATCTTTTCCCAAGGGATTACCGGAGATGTAGTGCTTAAGTCGCTGACCATTCACCACTTGAGGTTTGTCTCCGTCAAGATTATTAATCTTTATAGCTCCGGAGCGATAGACTTCCTCAATGATGAATGGTCCCTCCCATTTTGATAGCAATTTTCCTGCAAAAAATCTGAGACGAGACCTATACAAAAGCACTTTATCACCAACATTGAATTCTCTTTTCAAAATTCTCTTATCATGCCATCTCGTTACTTTTTCCTTAAACAAACGAGCACTCTCATAAGCCTCATTCCTCCACTCATCCAAAGAATTCAATTTAAGCAGCCTAGTTTTACCAGCAAGATTAGGATCAGAATTAAGTTGTCTAACAGCCCAAAAAGATTTATGTTCTAATTCAAGAGGCAAATGACAGGCCTTCCCATAAACCATTTTATAAGGAGACATACCCATAGGATTTTTATAAGCAGTTCTATAGGCCCATAAAGCATCATTAAGTTTTTTAGACCAATTCTTCCTAGACTTGTTAACGGTCTTTTGCAAGATCAGTTTAATTTCTCTATTAGTTAATTCAACTTGCCCACTAGTTTGAGGATGATACGGAGAAGAGACTCTGTGATTAATGATCTGTTGTGAGTAAAGGGGGGTTTTTGTCGTTCTCTCCACAGGGATCAAAATCTTATTGGTGCTTTTCCTTTCCAGAAGCTTGGTACAACGAAAAGGTGGGTTGGTGTTTTATGGATCTAGGCTAGTTCTTGCGGATCAAGCAACAGAGAATAAAAACGGTGACAGCACAGGGGAGGCTAAGGAAGATTGTTTCTCGGACAGCAAAGGGGAGGCTAAGGAAGAGTGGATCATCCAACATAACAAAACTCAGAACTTTAGCAAGATGGAGGCTAAGGAAGATTTCACAAGCAACAAAGTCACAACACGATTATAAAGTTCACATAAACAGAAGGATTCAGAGAGTTACAGAGAGTTTTCACCGAAGGGGTTGGAGAGGATCGAATCAGTTCGTCGTGGCGGCAGCAGAGGAAGCAGAGGCGGGAGGCTAAGGAAGATACAGACGAAGGAGAAGCAAGGAAGTAGACAGGGACAGATACGGATCAAGGGCTTCTTCTTTCCTCTCGTTCCTCGCGGATCGTCTTCGCCATGCTTCTCCAAAGTTCTTCCCTGTTCTTCTGTTCTTGCTCAGGGTGGAGTGGTTGGTTGGATCTTGGATCTGGTGATCTCGGATCTTGTGGATGCGGTGAAGTGGTTCGGCTCTCGGACGCTAGTTTTGATCCTGGCTAAGGAAGCCGCTTTATAGGCGCTGCGGAAGTGGCGAGAGGGCCGCGGTCGATGGCGTGGTTGGTGGCGAGGCGGGAACTTCCGCCGTCGCTTTTCAGCTTTTTGCACGGACGCACATGGTCTGCTCCCTGCTTTATCACCTTTTTGACTCTTCTGGTTTCTTCTCCTCCAAGATGATCAATTCCCTCCTTGCTGATTCAAACGCGTGCGCAGCGCAAGGGAGATACGCTCGCATACTTCTCTTCTGGCTTCGAGAGGTCCTGGCTTCGAGAGGTTCTGGCTTCGAGAGGTCGTGGCTTCGAGAGGTTCTGGCTTCGAGAGGTGGCACCCTCGCGAGGCATTCATCCTCACGAAGCGAAACCCTCGCGAGGCCTTTTTCCTCGCGAAGCGTCAAGCCCTCGGGAGGCGTCTTCTAAGCAACAATTTGAGTTGGAGATGAAGAAATATGTGCCTTGGCGCACTGATCTGCAAAAAGTGGATAACTGATGTAAAAAGCATTTAAAACCTTGACTGAACTTCTCAAATATGAGCAAGATTTGGGGTTTTGGATGTTGAAAAGATGTGCATAATTCAGAGTGATCAAACCCCCAGACCCAAACCTTTGCTTGTCCCCAAGTAAAGCAGATATGATGAATACAGTGCTCAACTTCTGCATACACATTGGATTCAAAGCAGTTTCTGCATACCTGGTTGCAATCTCTGGTTCAGAGTCAAGTTTCAATTAACAACTTTTATATATGTCTCAGTTCAGACACTTTTCGATCACCTAGATAAGACATTTGGCAGGGGAATTAAATGAAGTGATCCATGAAATAGCCATGAGTGTTAAGCGAATGCAAAGTCAGTGCTTCACCTGCTACCGTTCCCGAGAACATAGTAGGCTAATGCAAAAATTAAAGATGGGTTAGGATCATTGTTAACTGTCAGATTGTTTCAGTTAGTGCTTCACAGGTTACAATCCCGAGATCATAACTGCTAATGCAAAAATTTGCTTTCAAATTACTATCAGGAACTTCAGGTTAGTGCTTCACAGGTTACAATCCCGAGATCATAACTGCTAATGCAAAAATTTGCTCTCAAATTACTTGCTTCAAGTTAGTTTCACCGTTAGTGCTTCACATACCACTATCCCGAGATATTGGTAGCTAATGCAGAAATGCAGAAATGCAGTTAAAACATGGCTCTTCGAGGATCAACTTAATCAGTTTCAGAGCCACTTGCATTATGAAGGTATTCCAACAGATCTGAGAAGAGACATATATGAACTCTGTTTTGATACATGACTCTAACACAAGAGTTTGCAAGCATTATAGACAGAAACACTGCGAGATTCTCAATAGCATGAAAGATTGTTTAGGCAAAATTAAGCACTCCAAGAAACTTTTACTCGACAAGCAACTTCGAAAATATAGCCAAGAATAGATAGAAAATTTGTAATCATGGCATAGCAATGATATTTATGGTGTAACAGGATTTGTGAATTGGAATGTGTTCACCTGGTTTAAGGGTCGAATCCTCGAAAAGCATTCCTCGCGAAGCATCAAGCCCTCAAGAAGCTTTCTCTTGAAGCAGAATCCCTCGAGAGGCCTTTTTCCTCGCGAAGCGACTTTCTACTCTTTGCTTGCAGGGATCTCTGCCAACCTACTTCACTCTCTTTTATTCAACAATCTGAAAAACAAAACAACAAACAAAAAGGAAAAGGAACACACAAAACAAAAATAACTCTTGAAGGGAAATAATATATAAAAAGGATATCAGGCTGCCTCCCGATGAGCGCTTGTTTAAGGTCACGAGCCTGACCGTAGCTTCTTCTCACTGCTTCACAGCTTCAGAGGATGCATTGGGTACATCCTCCGACTCGTCATTCTCGCTTTCTTCAGGATCTTCAATGTCAATCTTCTCTCCTGCTAGGTAATGCTTCAGTCTCTGACCATTTACCTTGAAGGTACCTGCTGATGGGGTCTGGACTTCGAAAGTACCATTTCCCAAGTCCTTCTTCACTATGCAAGGACCAAACCATCTTGACTTGAATTTTCCAGCAAACAAATGCAACTTGGAGTCATAAACCAATACTTGCTGTCCAATGCTGAACTCCTTCCTGAGGATATGTTTGTCATGCCATTTCTTGGTCTTCTCCTTGTAAATCTTGGAACTTTCATATGCATCATGCCTCAGGTCCTCAAGCTCACACATCTGCAGTTTCCTTGCACTTCCAGCTTTCTTCATGTCGAGGTTTAGTTTCCTAATAGCCCATTGAGCTCTGTGCTCTAACTCGACAGGCAAATGGCATGCTTTACCATATACAAGCCTGAAGGGTGACATTCCAATAGGTGTCTTGTATCCAGTTCTGTATGCCCACAAGGTATCAGGTAATTTCAGGGACCAATCTGCTCTGGACTTGGACACAACCTTTTCAAGGATCTGCTTAATTTCTCTATTGGATAACTCAACTTGTCCATTGGCTTGAGGATGGTAGGGTGTAGTAACTCTGTGATTCTTCACACCATACTTGCTCAACAGCTTCTCTAGCTTACCATGCAGCCATAAGTCATATGGGCTCTGGCTTGACTAAGTATGTAGTGTGGAACCGGCCCGGCCTGACAGGTGGTGGTAGAGGTTTGTAGGTGGAGCGCGTCAGGACAGCAGTGGTCGGGAAAACACTTCGGAAAGGTCTCGTCTTCATCTTCTCCTTTCCTTTTCACTTCAAGAAGGGTCAAGGTCAGAATGGGTTGATGAGGTCTTATGGTGAACGTGCACAACCTCTGCAGAGTATCAAACTAAGTACTTAGCCGTGTCCCCGGTTACGGACATTTCTGAGCAAGCTGGACAAGGACGTCAACGGAGGATCTCATCATTCTAATTTCCTAAGTTAAAATATGAAGGGTGAACAAGGGTAGTTGAGACAATGGCTTTTATGCCATACTTGTCTCGTTTAGATGAAAAAGTGTTTTGAAAAGAGATAGGAAAAATTTGCTTTATGCAAAATAGCCTTCGAAACTCCACAAGCCAAATATGCATATAGGTTATTAGAGTTTTTCTCATATGAGTCCACAAAGTGTCACTTGCCAGATCCATTTATATGGTTCTGACCCACCTTGTTGCAACATTTTTAATGTTGCAGGTTGTTCTGACGATGAGTGAGGATCGTTTAAGGGTTTCGAGTCTGCAACCAACATGTTTCGCCTGTGGCTGCATGAAGATGATGAGGGCTCCATGAATAAAGTTATTTCCGCTGTTTACTCTTTCCAGCTAGCTTCGTGCTATGCAAAGTTGTAATCGAATATTTTCCTAAGTCTGGATTCGCCTGTAATAATTGATACATTGTTGTGATATTTCATCGTAAACTGTGTGTGCAAATGAATCGATCCAGGGGTTTGCACTATACACAGGGATCTTGCCTAATTTTAAGTGCAGGTCCGCTACAGATGGTATCAGAGCACTGTGTTGCCTGTAGGTTCGAAACCCTAAGTTTGGTTAGAAATAAGAAAGCCCATAGGAAAAAAAAATTCTCTGAGTCCAAACCTTTTCTGATGTCATTCTTGTAACCAACTTGTCTAAATTTCTTTCTAAGTATCTTATCTTGTTGTAGATGTCCAGCCTCATGGAAGCCATCAAGAAAGGACCGGAGATGACCATGACCCTGCAATGTGAGACTGAGTTTCCAAGTGCACTCAAGGATAACATGAAGAGCTTGGGATTTGAAGGAGAAGCTGTATACAAAGGATTTCCTTTCATGGATGAAGGTCAAGAATACTGGTGGGTGCAACTCCATTTGTACAAGAGCAAAGACGATGACCACAAGACCGAAGGATGCTGCATGTTCACCAACCCAATACTTCACACATCCTTCTTTGATTCAGCAAGAAGTGCAGCATGGGAGGCCATCGAGTACCTTGGAGCAAGACTTCGTTTTAGACTTCACAACACTCAGAAGCACCTTGATGAACTCAAAAAAATGGGTGAAGAACTCGATGCACTCAAGAAGGAGATAGAATAGACCACCACTTCACTAGAATAATGAGTTTTCCGATGCTGTATTGATCTACCAACTTGTGGTATGGCAGTACTGTCGCTTTTGTTTTTCAGAACCTTGGTGTGTTTTTCCTTCCAAACGACTAGTTCGTTTCTACCAAAAAGTTTGTGTTGAACTTTTGATTGATTGTTGTCTTTGGCGTTAACTGTTTGTATGGGTAGGAGTATTTCTCATAGATCTGTCTATCTTTTGCTCATCTATGCTAAAACCCACAGATGCCTCCTCGACGTGATTCCAATAACAACACCGACGCTATGCTTCAACAGATGATAGCAGCTCAGACTCAACTGATGACCATGATGGCTCAATTCATGAAAAATCAGAATGCGCCGCCACCACCACCACCCCCCCCCCCAATTGGACAGGCTTGAAAGATTTCTGAAGTTAAGGCCTAATAAGTTCTCAACTGCAACTGAACCTATTGTGGCAGATGACTGGCTTCGTTCTGTGCACAAGGACTTGGTGACTTGTGAGTGCACCGACACTGAGATGGTGAGATTCACAGCTCATCTGTTGGAGGGGCCAGCAGCTCAATGGTGGGAAACCTATCAAATCACCCACCCTCTCAATGGCTTGACTTGGGAGACTTTCAAGGAAGGCTTTCGTAATGCCCATATCTCATCGGGCATTATGAACTTGAAGAAGGATGAATTTCGGAACCTGAGGCAAGGGAACAGGACACTTAAGGAGTATATGGATGATTTTCTCTCGTTGTCTCGTTATGCCCCTGAAGATATTGACACCGATGCCAAGAGGAAGGAAAAATTCCTCAAAGGAATGTGTGACGAACTCAAGATCCCTTTGACAGTCGCATACGCCCCGAACTATCAAGCCCTCCTAAATCAAGAAATCGCATTGGAGGATAATATCAAGAAAGCAGAGAACAGGAAGAGGAAGTACAGTGGCAGCAAGTACAACTCAGAAGTTGTTCAGAAGAAACCACATTTCCACGAGAACAATGGAGGGCACCACAACCACAAGTATGAGAATAGCCGCAATCACCATGGCCATAACCATAATGGTGGATTTAAGGAAAGCAATGGAGGCTTCAGGTGAAATGGACACACTGCTCCCAACAACAATGGACATCACCGTCCAAATACTGCACCCAAGAAGGATCTCAGCCACATCACTTGCTACATTTGCAAGAAACAAGGGCACTATTCAACCGAATGTCCCGAAAAGAAGACTGCAGAAGTTGTCAAGCCAAATCCTTTCGACAAGGGATATGTGAACCAAGTCCACCTGGAAAGAGCATACAATGAGCCTGGTATGGTAAATGGTACATTTAATCAAGCATCTAGTTTGAAGTCTAACATTCTAGACTACCAACAAAAATTTCTTTTAAGATTGGTAGCCCACCCAAATGTCAAAACCCCGAGTTTTCAAACCCATTATTTCTAGCCTCTTCGAATCTCGGGACGAGATTCCTTTTAAGGGTGGTAGTATGTAACATCCCAAGATTTTCAATTTTTTGAAAAATCAGAAAAATCAAAAACTTTTTGAAAATTATTATATTTTGTTTTGGAAATCCAAAATCATGCATGCATTCATCTTTTTCTTGGCTTGTTGCATTTGAAATTTCAAAAGTTGGAAATTCTATTTCCACTTTAAACCCTATTTGAGAAAATGATAAAAAGGGGCCTATTATGCTCTCTTAAATATTTTGACTTTTATGGATGTATTTGAGGGCCAAACATTGTGCCAAAGTGTTCTAATTGCAATAAGTTCACTAAAAAGTATGTTCTCAAATTGTTTGAAAAAGTTTTAAATATATTTTGATCTTGGTTTAAAAATTTGTGATTAATTATTTTGCCCAAAAACAGAAATAATTTTATCTATATTTTCTTGTAAGAAAATGCCAATGAAGGCCATTTTAATGCCAGTGGCAATCTTGTAAATAAAAAAGTCTTCAAAATATTTTACAATTAAGTTATTCTGGTAAATATTTTAATTACAAGTTTTTACAAATTTATTTCATAATTTTTGGGCTTTTATTTTAAAAGTTATTAGCAATTTCAGAAAAGGTTTAAATCAAAAAAAAGGATGACGTCATGCTGACGTCATCGTCGTTCTCTCTCCCATTCGTGCCAATGGCCGAAACCCCCGCACTCAAATCCCACTCAAATCCGGCTTAATGCCGCACTCCCCCTCGCCTCCACGATGCCCATCTTAAACCCCTCCCTCTCCTGTCCATTTGCCCCCTCCACTCACCTCCCGAGAGCCCCTAGGCTGCCCACAATCGCGCTCGCGAGTCCGTCGTTGCCGCCGGCGGAATTCGTCGATTCCGGTGAAGCCCGGCGTCCCCGCGCCCTCTCTCCACCTCCTATCTTCTTCTTTTTCTTTTGCGCTTCGTTTTGACATCGTTTTGCCCGGTCCCGTGCCTCAGATCGACGCGGGCATCATCGACCGCGCCCGGCCGCCCGCGGGAGCAACTCCGCCGAGGGATTGCTCGGAAACCAGGACGCCTCAACGTCGACGACCTCGCCAACACGTCCGCCTCGTCCTCCTCTCTACAAAGGTACCGGAATCCCCCTCCCTCACCCTCTGTGCACGCCGAAACGCGCATGCCGCGCCGTCGCCGCCGCCTCGGCTAGGGTTCCGGCCGGCCGCGCCGCCCGCCTTAGGCCGATCCATCCTGGACCATTAGATCTTGATCGGACGGCCGCGTTTTATTCTTTTAAAGCGAATCGGTACCAGCCAACCAGTGAGCACCACGTGGCCATTTCTTTTATTCTTTTCTCTGTTTTTCTGTTTTTAGGCAGAAATCCATCCAAACTTGTAAAATTCATATCTCCTAAACCACAAATCCAAATTTAGTGATTTTGATGTCTATGGATTGAGAAAAATGAGTACAATCCAGTGGTATAGGTTTTGTTAATTTTTGTATCGTGCATAAACTTGTTATTTGCAGATTGTGTTTTAACTTGTTTAGGCTATAAAATGAGTTTTACAAATCCAAATTGAGTGATTCAAATTGCAGAGGCTTTGTAATGATGTCCTCTGTCCAGTAGCATGTTCATCATATTTTATTAAAATGTTTTTATGTAGAAACTTTAGAATTGGTGTGTTTGCCCTTATTTAGGTGTTTTGGATTTATTCCTAATAAGTAAATTATTAAAATTTGTTGTGTGGCATCATGCATATAGTACCACCAGAAAACATAAAGTAAATTTATATTTGTGTTGTTATAAATTTTGCACATTCATGCATGGCATAATTTTTGTTTTGTCACATGTGTGGATTTGTATGTTTATTTGGGTGTTTGCAATTTTGTTAGATTATTCGGAGAGTCACGAAGACCTTGGTGGTTGCTACTCCTGTCACTCTTGTTGCCAAGGCAAGTGGCACACTTGCATATCTTTGTCCTATTAATTTGATATATGCATGTTGTAGTTTTTACTTAGAAAATTGCATGATAGGTTTATTAGTATTGCTATGCTAAAACTGTTTAGAATAGTACTCCTATACTAGTTGGTCTAGAATCCTATTATAACTTGGTAGAATTATGGAAATGCTATGCTAAACGTTGTTTTGTGAAAAAGTAATATTCTACTAAGTTAAAGAAACTCCTGGGTGGATGTGGTATGTGGATGGAGGTTTATAGTTGAGTGGCTACTCGGGGCCATGTCTATGGTTCTACCCGAGTATGTGCACTTGTGGATGGCCACCCAGTGACAAAGAGACCGATGTTACTCCAAGTTTAGTTAGCTTACCGTGCAGCCATAAGTCATATGGGCTCTGGCTTGACTAAGTATGTAGTGTGGAACCGGCCCGGCCTGACAGGTGGTGGCAGAGGCTTGTAGGTGGAGCGCGTCAGGACGGCAGTGGTCGGGAAAACACTTCGGAAAGGTCTCGTCTTCATCTTCTCCTTTCCTTTTCACTTCAAGAAGGGTCAAGGTCAGAATGGGTTGATGAGGTCTTATGGTGAACGTGCACAACCTCTGCAGAGTATCAAACTAAGTACTTAGCCGTGTCCCCGGTTACGGACATTTCTGAGCAAGCTGGACAAGGACGTCAACGGAGGATCTCATCATTCTAATTTCCTAAGTTAAAATATGAAGGGTGAACAAGGGTAGTTGAGACAATGGCTTTTATGCCATACTTGTCTCGTTTAGATGAAAAAGTGTTTTGAAAAGAGATAGGAAAAATTTGCTTTATGCAAAATAGCCTTCGAAACTCCACAAGCCAAATATGCATATAGGTTATTAGAGTTTTTCTCATATGAGTCCACAAAGTGTCACTTGCCAGATCCATTTATATGGTTCTGACCCACCTTGTTGCAACATTTTTAATGTTGCAGGTTGTTCTGACGATGAGTGAGGATCGTTTAAGGGTTTCGAGTCTGCAACCAACATGTTTCGCCTGTGGCTGCATGAAGATGATGAGGGCTCCATGAATTAAGTTATTTCCGCTGTTTACTCTTTCCAGCTAGCTTCGTGCTATGCAAAGTTGTAATCGAATATTTTCCTAAGTCTGGATTCGCCTGTAATAATTGATACATTGTTGTGATATTTCATCGTAAACTGTGTGTGCAAATGAATCGATCCAGGGGTTTGCACTATACAAAGGGATCTTGCCTAATTTTAAGTGCAGGTCCGCTACAACTCCCCATACATCAAACAGTTCAACTTCAAGAATGCCGTGCTGAGGCATTTCATTCCTTCTCGAGATTTTCCCAGTTCTCTGGCAGGGATCACACTGCTTGACAAAATCATGAACATCTTTGAACAGGTTGGGCCAACAAAATCCATCTTGAAGGATCTTTGCTTGAATTTTCATTACTCCAGCATGGCCTCCATACATGCCAGAATGGCATTGGAACATCACATCATGAGTTTCTTCAGAGGGCACACATCTTCTCACTATACCATCTGCACAATGCTTGTAGAGGAATGGTTCATCCCAGTAATAGCTCTTGGCTTCATGCATGAATTTCTTTTTCTGCTGGTAGGACAAATCAGCTGGCATAATTTTACACTCTAGGTAGTTTACAATGTCAGCATACCATGGAGTCTTGGCTTCTCGCGAGACGTCAACCCTAGCGAGGTATCCCTCGCGAAGCATTTCCTCGCGAAGCATCTCCTCGCGAAGCTTGAAGAGTCAGATCGTCATGAGGCCTCCCTCGTGAGGCTTCAAGAAGCCCTCGCGAGGCATTTACTCCCATCAGTTGCTCTCCAGGGATTGAGCATCGCTTAAGAAGTTTGACAAGCGTGACCAAAAATCAATTTGGTTTCATGCCTGGAAGGTCTACCATGGAAGCCATCTTCTTGGTACGACAACTTATGGAGAGATACAGGGAGCAAAAGAAGGACCTCCATATGGTGTTCATTGACTTGGAGAAGGCCTATGATAGGATACCACGAAATGTCATGTGGTGGGCCTTGGAGAAACACAAAGTCCCAACAAAGTACATCACCCTCATCAAGGATATGTACGATAATGTTGTGTCAAGTGTTCGAACAAGTGATGGCGACACCGATGACTTTCCAATTAAAATAGGACTGCACCAAGGTTCAGCTTTGAGCCCTTATCTTTTTTACTTTGGTGATGGATGAGGTCACAGGGGATATACAAGGAGATATCCCATGGTGTATGCTCTTTGCGGATGATGTGGTGCTAGTTGATGATAGTCGGGCGGGGGTTAATAGGAAGTTAGAGTTGTGGAGGCGGACTCTGGAATCGAAAGGCTTTAGGCTTGGTAGAACTAAAACTGAGTACATGAGGTGCAGTTTTAGTACTACTAGGCAGGAGAGGAGGAAGAAGAGGTTAGTCTTGATGGGCAGGTGGTACCTGAGAAAGACACCTTTCGATATTTGGGGTCTATGTTGCAGAAGGATGGTGATATCGATTAAGATGTGAGCCATCGGATCAAGGCGGGTTGGATGAAGTGGCGCCAAGCTTCTGGCGTCCTCAAGAACCAAACGAACTACTCACAAGACATCATATAGATCATGATCAGAGGTGATATGAATAAGGGTAACAATCTGATCGTAAAGATAATTCACCGATAAAACTCTCAAGCATCAACTACAAGTGGTAATCAATACCCGGGATACGATTCCAATGAACTAATAACAAAACAATGACGATTGCTACAACGGGATGAGGTGGGACGGTGACGGTGATGATGGTGCTGATGATGGAGATGGTGTTGATGATGATCCCGATGATGCTTGGCGTGATGGCGATGACGATGGCGGCGATCCCCCCCCTCCGGGAGGGAAATTCGCCGGCAGATTTCTCCCTGCCTCGCAAGGTTGGCAACTACGAGCCCAATATGGATCCGACTTCCTGGCTCAACAGTTACGAGATGGCAATGAGTATTCGCAATGCAACTGGAAATTTGTGTGCAAAATTCATGTATCTCATGATGGATGGAGCAGCTCAGGTTTGGATGAGAAATTTACCCCCTAGGTCAATCAACTCGTGGGAGCAGTTGAAGGCCGCTTTCATTCAAAACTATCAGGGCACTTGCAAGAAATTGAGTACCATTGAGGACTTGGAGAGATGTGTCCAGAAGAAAGGAGAATCTGCAAGGCACTGGATGAAACGAGTCTCAGAGATCATCAATTCTTCACACGGACTCCCACCAATCTCTGTGTTGATGGCTATGGAGAGGAACTGCACCTTTAATCCACTAAGTTGGAAGCTAGGGCGTATGAAGGACAGTCTGAATCAAGGCATACCTATTTCCATTGGAGATATTATGGCAGGAGCTAACAAGCATGCCGCCACAGATAAAACTAAGGATCAGGAAGAAGTCGGAAAGGGCCAAGGTGGTAGTGGCTAGAATCAAAACCAGAATCAAAATCATGGAGGGACTAAGCGGCTATACGATAACTCCGACTTAGTAGCTAGCACCAACTCTGGGAACAGACGCAGGGACAACAATTCTCAAGGGTACCAGGCACGCAGGCCGACTCCTCAAGAAGTCCTACAGAGTCCGTGTCCTCGCCATGCCAACAATAGCAGATGCGGACATACCCTAGAGCAATGTGTCGATCTGCAGCAGTGGAGAAACAACCCGGCAAACCGCGACAACAATGGAGGTAGAAATGACAATGGAGGACCTAGCAACCATGGCGGAGGAGCCGGAAATAACCCAGGATCCAACAAGGGTGGAGGACACCAGCAAGGAAGTCATGGAGGCTTTCAGCAGAACCCTAAGCAGCTTCATGATAACCAGGGACAGTACTACGTAGCAACTCGGCTGCATCACCCGAGTCAAGGTAGTTATCATGTTTTCACCACCAGCACCTCCAAGCGAGCAAGGAAGTTGAAAGTTCACGCGGTCAATGTCGTGGAGCCGGCAGTACCACATTGGCTAAGGTGGTCAGAGCAACCAATCACTTGGAGTCAGGCAGATCACCCGCCAAGAATTGACGACCCGGGGCAGCTAGCCTTGGTGGTAGCACCACAAGTCGGAGGATATATGCTTAACAAGGTACTCATGGATGGCGGTAGCAGAATCGATATATTATACTACGATACATTCAAGAGGATGAAGTTGCAGGACAGACAACTCATACCCACAGAGACAGTTTTCCATGGGATAGTACCGGGGAAGTCGGCAAAGCCCATTGGTAAGATTTATCTGGAAGTCGCTTTCGGCACCTTTGAGAATTTTCGATCAAAAATTTTGCCTTTTGAGGTTGTGGATCTCCATAGTCCATACCATGCTATCTTTGGACGTCCTGCATATTTCAAGTTTATAGCAAGGCCGTGTTACATATATTTGAAGTTGAAGATGTTGGGACCGAAAGGAGTCATCACAGTCAATGGTAGTAAGCAGATGGCACTTGAGTAAGAGCAGGGAGATGCAGCTATGGCAGAGACGGCTTGTGCCCAAGAGGAGCTCAAGTTCTATAAAGCACATGTAGACCCGGAAGACAATACAGTGCTCAAGAAACCGGCAACAGAGGAAAAGATGAAATTCAAGTCGGCTCAAGACACAAAATAAGTTGATTTCGTCCCCGGTGACTCCTCCAAGCGGTTCACCATCGGGGCATACTGATGGGGGATACTTTACAGGTAGGCCCATGGACCCGGAAAGTAGACCCGCCAAGACCAAGAAGGCCAAAGCCGAGTCACGCATCAAGTCGCATGGGCTGGGCTGGAGACAAGCCGACCAAGGCCCATGACGGAAAAGGGACCCGCCAGGAAGGAGTCCAAGTACAACCCGGAGCTCTAACTTGGAAGGCCAAGATGTAGAGTAGGACTCCGTGTTCAAGTATGACTCAGTGTAAGTTGTAAGTCCAGGGACCCGGCAGCCTTTATAAGCGGGGTCCTGGACCTTAGATCGGAGAGCCTAAGCAATTCATAGTCGCCGACTCCCCAGAGAGGAGCCGGAGCCTTGTAATCGAGAATCCACCCAATCAATAAAGAAGAAGCAGGAAGTAGGTCTTTACCTCGATAAAGAGGGGCCGAACCTGGGTAAATCTGTGTCCCTTGGCGAGATTAACCTCTCCTACGTACTTCGTTCACCAATGGCCCCAGAACTCACCTTCCCAGAGGAAGGACTTGCCGTGACAACCCCACGACAGTTGGTGCCCACCGTGGGGCAGGTGATGA
This sequence comes from Puccinellia tenuiflora, assembly GCA_012064385.1. Taxonomy (NCBI): domain Eukaryota; kingdom Viridiplantae; phylum Streptophyta; class Magnoliopsida; order Poales; family Poaceae; genus Puccinellia; species Puccinellia tenuiflora. Next base: position 428,718 of record QRDG01000893.1, on the reverse strand, counting down.
GAGGAGTCGAGATCGTGGGAGCTGCTTGCCGGGCCATGGAGAAACTCGCCATCGGGCGAGTCTACACTGATGAGCACGGAGAAACCGAGATCGATGACTCTGGCTGGACTCCAGAGATGGGGGAAGTCGACGAGGGTTATCAGCTTGTCTTTGGAGGGATCAACGTGTTTGTCGGCATGGTTTGCGCATCAGGACTTCGCGCTAACTCGGCGGAATCAGTATCAGAGCCTACAGTTGTTGTCGAGTCCGACGGCGAGGAGTTGAAAGAACAAACTATGCCCGGATGTCGCCTAGAGGGGGGGTGAATAGGCGATTAACACTTTTTCTAATTAGGCCCTTGATAATTGCGGAATAAAACTATGTGTTTAAATTAACAAGCCAACAACCTAATTACTAGGCTCACCTATGTGCACCAACAACTTATGCTAAGCAATTTAAGCAACAAGGAGATGGCTATAGATAAACTTCAAGCACGAAGGCTATCACAAGTAAATTGCATAAGTAGAAGCTCGGGTATAGAAATAACCGAGGCACGCGGAGACGAGGATGTATTCCCGAGTTCCTCCTTGTTAAGGGAGTACGTCTCGTTGGAGGGGTGTGAGCTCGCCACAAGAGGCCTACTCAAGATGCCACAAAGGCCTCACCCTATTCTCCGATGAACCTCACCCAAGGGATTGGTTCACCTTCCACTATCAGAATCCTTCGAGGCGGATTCCGGAGCCCTTTACAACTCTTCTTGGGGCACACACCCACAACTCAATTGGGGGCTCCCAAATTCGTGCCGAAGCTTCACAACTCGAAGTCTTCGCGGCACCTCCAACCGTCTAGGGTACACAATGCACCCAAGAGGCAACAAGCTCTTGGGAACACAATGCACCCAAGAGTAACAAGCTTCTCAACCTTCAACTTCACGTATCACCGTGGAGAGAGCAACGCGATGCAACTAATGCAAGAGGCAAGAACACACAAAGTGATCAAGTCCTTCACCCTCAAATTCCAACCAAGCAACAAATGCTTTGGGGGAATAAGAGAGGAAGAACAAAGGGGATGAACACAAAGTAAACCCAAATCTAGATCCACTAGGTTCCCCTCACTTAGAGGAGAATTTGATTGGTGGAATGGTAGATCTAGATCTCCTCTCTTGAATCCCTAAGTTTGGTCAAGAATCATTGGAGGGAATGAGAGGAATCAAGCTCACAAGGTTAGCAACAATGGAGGAGAGAGGAAAACAAGTGAGCAAGAAGAGCAACCAGCCCTTGGGGAAGAAGGGGGCTATTTATAGCCTCCCCTAAAAACTAGCCGTTGGAAAACCGCAGGGCCGGAAATTCTGGGTTAAAGTGCCGGAACTTCCGGCCGGGGGCCGGATATTCCGGGGCTTACACCGGAATTTCCGGTGACCCGGAAATTTCCGGAGCAAACCTCCCGTGCAAAGTTCCGGACCCCCACCCGAGAGAAAACGCAAAAACGACTTAGCCAAATTTTACTTGGGTCGGATATTCCGGACCAAAGGCCGGAAATTCCGGATCCCCGGAAATTTCCGAGGAAACTTCCGAGGAAAAATTCCGGACCCCCTCCAGAGAGAAAAGCCAAAAAGACTTAGCCAAAAAAGCTCAGATGAAAATATGGGCCGGATATTCCGCCCCTCAGAAAAACTGCAGAATGAGCAATATGAAAAAGGGCATATCTTTTGCATCCGGACTCCGTTTTCGATGATCTTGGGCTCGTTGGACTCGCAACGAAAAGCTCTACAAGATCATGCAGAGAAACATCATTGTCCATCACATGAGGAGGAGGTCAAGATAAAACCAATTTTGTTGGAAAGAGGACGACAAATGCAACCTTTGTAAATGGCAAACAAGCAATGGGGATTTTGTAAAGAAATGGAAGAGATAAATCTTCCGTACGGATGAACCGGCAAAATCTCCAATACCGAAAACGCAATAGAAGACGCATACGATAACCGTTTTTGGTGAACTTAGCCTTGTCATGACGAGCACGACAAGAACCAAGATCACACCACGATAAGAGGCAAATAAGAACCAATAGAGATGATTGCATGGATGCAAAGGTTTGTGCTCTCTACGACGATACGATCCCGATATCCGGTCGAGAGCCCCTCTTGATAGTACGGCTATCTATCCTATAACCCGGTCTCTCACTAAACATCATGAGACCGGTAAAATAGAAACCCTATCAAGAACATACCTTTGCCTTGCGCATTAATCCACTTGAGGTCGATGGAGACGATCTTCATTTCCTCAAGACGAACCATCTTCTTGATTGCGCTTTGCTTGGTGAAGATTCACATGTGGCTCCCCCATACCCCAAGATGGGAGAAGCACCTCTTCGGCATATCTTCACTTGGCCTTTGACTTGATGACGAACACCTTGGCCTTGATCAACCAATGATCTTCTTCCCTAAACCTTGACTCCAACACATGGAGAACAAGCAAGACCTTGACTCCAACAAATGGAGACAAGCAAGCAAATGGGCACCTACAAATATAGCTCAATGCAAATATTAGTCCATAGAAATTGTCATTAATTACCAAAACCATGCATGGGATCAACCATGCACTTTCAGGAGTCGGTCGGCACATCAGAAGTCGGTATCATCGCCGAGCCAGAGAAACAACTTGCTGTCAACCATGAAGAGGAGTCGCTGGCGGAGCCATGTATGGAGCCAGATTACGACGCCGATTCAGAGTCTATCTTGCCCTTGTTCGAGGATCGGCTTGGGTATGGAATTGAGGAGGAAGATTATGCGGAGTCGCCAGTACGCGCCCGCGTCGTTGGAGTCTATATGTCTGGAAACGGCGGAAATCAGTTTGATCCAAGTCTACTGACAAAGGAAATCAATGCAAGCAATGCAGCAGAGTGGGCGGCTGAGTTAGCCAGTGCTCGTGCTGTGTTAGAGAGGCAGCTAGCAGAAATCACAGAGGCAAATCGCAGACTGGCGGAAGAGCGGGCCCGGGTCCAAACTGAGGCCCAGGTTGTGCGGAGTCGCCAGGAAGAACTTACCTCAATTCAACATCGCAGAGCGAGGAGTCGTCTGCGTGGCGGAGTCATTGTCAATCCAACTGCTTTGTTCAACACACCCAATGGTCCAGGCGCAGGAGCCGGGCTAGGGAGTTCATCAGCTGCAGGAGGCGGCGCAGGAGGAGGAGCAACACCACCACCACCACCTCCAGAAGGACCCGGCGGCAACGGTACCAGCGGACCGCCACCTGAAGGAGGAGTCGGAGGAGGATCAACAGGTGGTATGGGACCTCCACCTGGCAGGTTTCGTACTCCAGAGGGGCATTACTCTAACCCAATGGACAACGTTCATGCGGCAACTATGAGACTAGAGAACATTGAGATACCAGAAGGACCAGCGGGACAGGAGACCCGCCGTGCTATTGAGATGCTAAAGACAGCAATGACTCAGCAAGCTCTTTTATCCAGTGTTTCCAGCTGCAAGTAGGCTGCACTCGACACAGTTCAACTCTGGCACGAGGAGTCGGCATGATGAGTCTCACCCGGCCAACTCTACAAGCGCAAGGCGCCGTGAACAAGAGAGGAACAGGGCAAACATACCAACTGCCTCACGAGCTTAGCTGGTGGTTGATGAAGCGAGACAGCGACGAGAGAGGGAGGCGGCCAGGGCTCGGGAGGCTGAGAGGGATAGAGCCCTAGCTGGTGCAGATAACCAGCCTCAGCCAACCCGGGCGCACACAGAGGTGACTTTTCATGGTACCTCTCCTTCACTAACAGGACCAGAGTGCCTGTCAGATACCATCAGGTCCGAGTCCTTCCCCAGCGACTTCAAGGAGCCGCGCAAAGTCCCCAATTACGAGCCCAACATGGACCCGACTTCTTGGTTGGGCACATATGAGATGGTGATGAGTATCCGCAATGCCACAGGTAATCTGTGTGCTAAATTCAAGGTTTGGATGCGCAACTTGCCTCCTAGATCAACCAACTGGTGGGAGCAATTGAAGTCGGCTTTCATACAGAACTTCCAGGGAACATGCAAAAAGCTTAGTACCATAGAGGACTTGGAGCGGTGTGTTCAGAGAAAGGGCGAGTCTGCAAGGCATTGGATGAAGCGGGTGTCGGAGATCATCAACTCATCGCAAGGACTCCCAACAATTTCAGTGCTAATGGCAATGGAGAGAAATTGCAGCTACAATCCCTTGAGCTGGAAGCTGGGTTGTATGAAGGAGAGCCTGAATCAAGGTATTCCCCTTACGATCGGCGAAATCATGGCAGGTGCTAATAAGCACGCTGCCACAGACAAAACAAAGGATCAGGAGGAAGGGCCTAAAGGACATGGTGGCAACGGTCAGAACCAGAACCAAAATCAGAATCAGAACCAGGGAGGTAACAAACGGCCATATGGAGACAACTCTGACCTGGTAGCTAACACAAACACTGGGGTCAGGCGCAAGGACAACAATTCTCAAGGGTACCAGGGGCGTAGGCCAACCACAGAGGAGGTTTTGGCGAGTCCATGCCCTAAACACGCCAGAAACGGGAAGTGTGGTCATACCTTGGGACAGTGTGTGGATCTGCAGCGTGCCAGGTTCCCGGGACCAGGAAATAGAGGCAACAACAATGGATACAGAGGAAACAATGATGGTGGAGGACCCGGCAACCACGGTGGAGGAGCCGGCAATAACCCTAACCAACCCCAAGGAGGAGGTAACCAACAGGGCGGGTTCCAGCAGAACCCGAAGCAGCTTCATAAGGACAATGGGAAGTATTATGTCACAACTCGGCCACAGAACTCGAGTCATGGCAATTACCATGTCTTTACAACAAGCACGTCCAAGCGTGCCAAGAAATTAAAGGTTAGAGCTGTTAATGCAGTGGAGCCGGCAATCCCACAGTGGCTCAGGTGGTCAGAGCAAACCATCACATGGAGTCGGGCAGATCATCCACCAAGAGTCGACGACCCAGGGCAGCTAGCCTTGGTGGTGGCACCTCAAGTTGGGGGCTACACATTGAACAAAGTGCTCATGGATGGTGGAAGTAGTATCAACATCTTATATTATGACACATTCAAGAGGATGCAGCTGCAAGATAGGCAGCTAATACCCACTGAGACAGTTTTTCACGGAATCGTACCAGGGAAGTCAGCCAAGCCAATCGGTAAGATTTACCTTGAGGTTGCTTTTGGCACAGTGGAGAATTTTCGTTCAGAGATTATGCCTTTTGAGGTAGTGGATCTCAAGAGTCCATACCATGCTCTCTTTGGTCGACCAGCATACTTTAAGTTTATGGCCAGACCATGCTATGTTTACTTGAAGCTCAAGATGCCAGGTCCAGCAGGATTCATTACAGTCAGTGGCAGCAGACAGATGGCATTGGAGTGTGAACAAGGAGATGCGGCTATGGCCGAGATAGCTTGTGCTCAAGAGGAGCTGAAATTTTACAAGGCGAACGTGGACCCGGAGGACAACTCGGTCCTTAAGAAGCCGGCCACAGAGGAGAAGATGAAATTCAAGTCAGCTCAGGACACAAAGCAAGTCGACTTTACCCCTGGTGATTCTTCCAAGCAGTTCACCATTGGGGCACACCTCTCTGATAAATAGGAAAGCGCGCTCGTCGAGTTCATCCGTGAGAACCGGGACGTCTTTGCATGGAAGCCATCGGACATGCCAGGAGTCCCGAGAGAACTCGCCGAGCACAGCTTACATGTTAACCCTAATGCAAGACCGCTTAAGAAAGGTCTGCGCAAGTTTCACGATGACAGCAGGAAAGCCATTGGAGAAAAGGTGGCTCGGCTCCTCGCAGCCGAGTTCATCAAGGAAGTCTTTCACCCAGAGTGGGTAGCCAATCCAGTGCTAGTGCCAAAGAAAACAGGAGAGTTGCGGATGTGCATCGACTTCACGGGTCTTAACAAGCATTGCCCTAAGGACCCGTTTGTGTTGCCTCGTATCGACCAGATAATCAACTCCACAGCGGGGTCAGAGTTACTTTGTTTCCTAGATGCCTACTCAGGGTACCATCAGATCAGACTCAACATAGAGGATGAGCTGAAGACATCTTTCATCACGCCCTTTGGAGCATTTTGTTATACAACAATGCCCTTTGGACTCAAGAACGCAGGAGCTACATATCAGAGGTGTATCCAGAATTGTTTCAAAAAACAGATTGGAAGGAATATTCATGCTTATGTGGATGATGTAGTTGTCAAGTCTCAGAAAGCCGACTCTCTGATAGCAGACCTGACAGAAACCTTTGATAATCTGCGCAAGTACAAGATGAAGCTCAACCCAACCAAGTGTGTTCTTGGAGTCCCTGTAGGCAAACTCCTTGGCTTCATTGTTTCAGAGAGAGGCATTGAAGCAAATCCAGAGAAAATCAAGGCTATTCACAACCTGCAGAAGCCGACTTGTCTAAAGGACGTTTAGAAACTTGCTGGTTGTGTGGCAGCTCTAAGCAGATTCATCTCAAGACTCGGAGAGAAGGCGGGTCCTCTCTACCGGCTCTTGAAGAAGTCAGACAAATTCATATGGGACAAAGAAGCCGACGATGCTTTTGAGGGCTTGAAGAAAACCCTATCGTCAGCACCAGTGCTTGCAGCTCCTACAGATAAGGAGCCCATGCTATTATATGTGGCTGCCAATGAAAGGGTGGTCAGTGCAGTAGTAGTCGTGGAACGATCAGAGGAAGGAAAAGAGTATCCAGTACAGAGGCATGTTTATTACATCAGTGAAGTCCTCACAGAATCAAAGCAAAGGTACCCTCAATGGCAGAAGTTAGTCTATGGAGTTTTCCTTGCAAGTAGGAAGCTTAAGCATTATTTTCAAGAGCATCCAATCAAAGTGGTGAGTTCAGCACCGCTAGCCAACATCATACGCAATAGAGATGCAACAGGTCGAGTCGCCAAGTGGGCAATCGAGTTGGGTCCTTATCATATCACATATGAGCCTAGGACAGCAATCAAATCTCAAGCTTTGGTCGACTTCGTCAATGACTGGACTGATTGCACATCTTCACCAAGTTCACCTTGCACCAAATATTGGACAATGCACTTCGACGGATCCAGACAGCTAGAGGGCTCAGGAGCCGGCGTGGTTCTAACTTCACCAAAAGGAGATAAGTTGGCATATGTCCTTCAGTTGCATTCTGACCGTACAAACAACATGGCAGAGTATGAGGCTTTGCTACACGGCCTGCGTTTGGCCAAGGAGATGAACATCAAGCGTATCAGGTGCTTTGGAGACTCGGATCTTGTAGCTCAGCAAGTATCTGGAACCTGGGACTCGAAGGATGCAAACATGGCGGCTTATAGAAGAGCAGTCGAATAGATAGCCGGGTTCTTTTCTCGTTATCAAGTGGAGCATATTGACAGACGGAAGAACGAGGCCGTAGATGCGTTATCACGACTCGGCTCTCGTCGAGAGAAAGTACCCCCAAATGTATTTGTGGATGAACTTCACCACCCATCAGTCAAGTTGCCCTCAGAGGAGGAGTTAGCTTTCCCAGATCCAGAGTCGGCACTTGTGGCAGCAGTACGGGCAATCCCAGCATGGACAGAACCCTACCTGGCATATCTCCTACGGGGTGAGCTCCCAAAGGATGAAGTCAAACGGAAACACCTTATCAGACGATGCAAGTCCTACACAGTCATTGATGGCGAGTTGTACAGAAGGAGTGTCACTGGAGTCTACCAGAGGTGTGTGTCTCCAGAGGAGGGCTGTAACAGCCCCACTTTTGGACCCTGAAAATATGAGTAAAATTTTCACTTTTGCATCTCATTTGCATCATGGCATCCTCATTCAAATTGCTTCACATGAAATAATAAGGGAGCAACAATTGAGAACCCAAGGTGATGATGTGAGTGGTGAACAAAATTGCGAAGCAACTTAACATATTTGTCCAGGAAGTTCCAAGAACTACCAATATGATTTTTGCCAAATTTAAATGCTTTAGCAAAATCAAATAATAAAATAAAGCCCTAAAATGCAAGAGGGCAATTTCTGAAATGTTATCACATGAAATATTTTTCAAATGGGCTGCAAATTTTAGCACAGGTTCCACATAATATATGGAGGCCCTGTAAATTTTTCCAGAATTTTTAAAAATGTTTAAAGGCCTCAATTAAATACAAAGTGCTACTGAAATTTCTGAAAATTAGGAAAAGGAAGGATCCCTGACAGGGGGGTCCCACTTGTCATCTCCCCCTTTCACTGTGGCGCCAGGGGGAAGCACTGGCGCCATGGACGCCGTGCGCCCGTGCCCTCCCCTCGCTCCCCTCGCGCCTGGCCCCCTCCTGGAGGATAAAGAGGCCGCCCTCGACCACCTGCTCCTCCTCCCCCTCCTTTTTCCCCCTGCTGCAGGAACCCTAGCCGCCGCCATGCCCGTATCTTAGCTGGACGCCGCCGCCGCATCGTCGTCGACTGGAGCTTCCCAGGGACCAGCTGAGGACGCCATCGTCTTCACCTCGTCGTCTTCGTCCTTCGGCTTGGAGCAATCGGGGATTGGAGCCCGGGAATCGACGCGTGCATCTCCGGCTTCTTCCCCACGACCGACGGCCGCCGATCTCAATCGCCGCCGCACCGGCCTTCCCCCTTCACCGACGAGCATCTAGACGAGCTCAGGGTGAGCTCACGGTCCCGACGGGCACCTCCTTGCTCCCTCTCTCCCCCGGGTTCGCCGTCGCGTAGTTAGGCCGAATCGCGTCGCCGCCGTAGCTCATCGCCGACGCCCTTCCCGGCGACCATTTGGTCCCTGTCGCCGCCACCTAGATCGCCTCAATGCGTGGATCGCAACCCTCGCCTCTGTTAGGTCTAGAACTCACGAGATCGACGGATCCGTCCGCGGCTTGCCGCCGGCCGCCGCGCGCTCGCGCCGGTCCTGGCATCCACGCCCAGGTCAAACCTGGCGGTGGGCCGGCCGGTCGACGTGGCTGCCACCGTGGCAGCCGGCCCACCAGTCCGTGGCTCTGGCTAGCCACTGGCCCGGTGCAAAAGCGTTCGGCCAAATTTCTGGAATTAAATTCAAAAACAGAAAATGATGTTGAACTTCAAAATGGCATATCTTTTGAACCACTTGTCCAAAAATTGCAAATAATATGTCAAAATGCTCAGCACTAAAATGTCTATCTGTTAGTACCTTTGGGTAATTTAATTGGTCAAAATAAATTGCCTTTACTTGCTGAATACTACAATGGCAGAAATAATATTGAAATTGTTAATTCCATAACTTGAGTTCTATTTGTCCAAAAATTGTGTTCAATAGCTCAAAATGATCAGTGGACAATAAGCTATCACTTCATGTCATTTGAGAGAGTTGGGGAATTAATTTTTAGTGCTGTTTACCACAAATTGCTAAAATGGCAGATTTAAGTCCCGTTTTGAATAATTCATAACTTGGTGAATAATACTTCAAAAATTGCAAATGATATACCAAAATGACCAGCAAAGCAAATGCTATCTACCTATGTTAATATCACAGCATGCAAATAACTTTTACTTTGATGTCATTTTCGAATTGGTTAAAATGATTTAAATTGCTTAACCGTTTAAATCACTATTTCCTCACCGTTAATCGGAAAAATGCAAACAAGGTACCAAAACGATCAGTGGGTTAATATCTATCAAATAATGTCATTTTCATGCATATTTACCTCATATTTCAGTACTGGACATTTTGGATATTCACCTAATTCACTAAGTTAAAGATGGAGTTTTAACCCGTTAATTGCAATATTTATTTTAGGGGTTCCATTTAACTTGTGGGAGATGCCCAATACCTTTCCAATGCATAATATGACCATATCATCATGATTGTGCATTGCACCTTGTATTCTTGTTATTTATTTTCCTTTCTTGTGTTGTTTGTGTTTCGGTAGATTCTGGAGTCGAGGTTCCACCACAATACCTTGACAACCAGCGCGACCAGTACTACCAGCAAGGCAAGAGCTAACCTAACCTTCTTGGCATATCTCATATTACCCAAGTATTTTATCCACCATACTATTACTGCATTCGATTCTGGTGACAAGTTTTGGTCAGTGTATAGAATATCCTATCACTTGCATGTTCCCTGAACCATTATCTGTTTCCCCTCCTATGAACCATAGGTTGAAGTGTTGGCCTGAGATAATTCATATCTGTTGTATGTCATGCTTAGATATGCTTAGCCATGCTTAGTCGAATGCTTAAGTTGTCCGTTGATTATTTCCATACTTGTGAAGTGAATGGAATGTTCGGACAGTGGTGGAAACTTGTGTTGATCTTTAATTGCTAAGAAGGCTGGGATGAGTTGCCATCAGGGATGGTGTTTTGTCTCGTTCTGGCCCCTAGGTGCGAGTTCTTTACCTCTTGAACCAAGACTAGCGTGCTTCCAACGGTGGGGACATATGGAATCCCCTTTAACTGAATAATTAGTACGGGCGTATCCAAGGGTCCTCTAGTTTGCGCTTTCCATTTGCGAGTGTGTGGCTGGTGATGAAAAAGAAGATGATGATGATGATGGTGATAGGAGTGGCGATGGGGCAGGGTGTTGAAATAGGCGCTGAACTTGTCCTGTCGTCACGATGACCCTTGGATAGTCCCATGCTTTGTAAAGGTTTAACCGCGCCCGCCCTGCCGGCTTTCCCCGGAAGAGAGCTAATAGCTAGGCAAGGGGTCGGACGGTACCGGTGGCTAAAAACAGTACACCCCTGCAGGGTTTAATCTTTTCGAAAAGCCGTGTCCGCGGTTATGGACAACTTGGGAATAGACGATAAGATCATAGAAAACCTTAACCTTAATTGATATGGCAGCTAAAGGTTGCATAATCAACGTGTGATAAAGGTTCATTTCCTCGAGGGTGATTCGAGGGAGTGCCTTGGTGGAGATAAGTAGTGTTTCTGAATACAGTAGGTTCCCCGTGAACCGAAGAGAAAAGTGTTACCCTCTTATCCCCTTATGAAAACCTTCTGATTAGACGATGCCATGAGTCCTAGTCTTCGGAAGGAAACAAAACTAGCTTTATGCAAAACAACCACTTATATAGCTTTGCAGCCTCCGTCAGCATCGGGCCTATATCGCCCTACTAATTCTTGCGAGTACGTCGTACTCAGCCTTGCTTTGTTGCTTATTATTTGTTTCAGAGGAGGACGCCACCGAACTGGAAGGTGGGTTCTACGTTGACTTCGACGAGTAGTCTGGGGTTCCCAGGTGGCAGCTTGGGACGTCATGGAACAGGCTGGCACAGGATGTTTATCTGTAGGCCTCTTAGGCCATAATTTGGATCTTGTTGTTTAGACAACTTTAATTTGCTTCCGCTTGTTGTAATGATGGGTCAGTGACCTCTGATGTGTCATTTGCTATCTTTCTCAATTATATGAGTTGAACTATGATATCTTTGTGTCGTAGAGTCTGTGATGTGCCAGTTCGTTCCACAAGTCTCGGTCTCTTTACTATACATGGAAGCGATGTCTGAGCTTATGGCATGATTGAGGTGTTGTGTGCCGATGATCCATTCCGAGCACACCTGCCAAGGAGTATTGGCCTGGGATTGGTAAACCCAGTAACCCTCAATTGTGTAGCATGACTGGTTACACAACGTTCCACTGTATAGTTCTGGGGTCGGGGCGCTACAAGGGCAGGTAAATACTGCAAGAGATTCATGCAGGTGATTGTGGTCATCATGCATCCACTAGATCCTTGGTGTCAAAAGCTTTTAGGCACGGGTTCTTTTGGTTAACAGCACATCTGGACGCAGAAAAGATAGTGCGAGTTTGTGATGGATGTCAAAGGTACGCAAGGCAAGACCACGTGCCAGCCCAGGAACTCAGAACTATTCCTATCACTTGGCCGTTTGCAGTTTGGGGGCTTGACATGGTGGGTCCTTTCTCAAAGTCGCCCTGTCAGAAGACCCATCTACTAGTAGCAGTTGACAAGTTCACCAAGTGGGTGGAAGTCGAACCCGTCAGCAGAGTCGACGGAGCATCAGCAGTGAGATTTTTCAAGAAAATAGCAACACGCTTTGGATATCCTCACAGCATCATTACAGATAATGGTACCAACTTATCAGTTGGAGAGATGGCCAAGTTCTGCGGTGAGAACAACATCAGACTCGACCTAGCCTCAGTGGCATACCCACAGTCCAATGGACAAGCAGAGAGGGCAAATCAGGAGTTGCTGAAGGGAGTTAAACCTCGGCTCCGAGTCCCCTTGCTAAGAGCCGCCGGGTGTTGGGTTGAGGAGCTGCCAGCAGTACTCTGCAGTATAAGGACGACTCCTAACAGATCCACTGGCTTCACACCTTTCTTCATGGTGTATGGAGCAGAAGCCGTCCTGCCTAGCGACTTCCTGCATGACTCGCCACGAGTCGCCAATTATGTCGAGACAGAGAATGAGCTCGCTCGCCAGGACTCGGTGGACGCACTCGAGGAAGCAAGGGAGTTAGCCCTTGAGAGATCAGCAGTTTATCAGCAGGACTTGCGGCGATATCACGCACGCAGAATCAAGACTCGGACTTTCTAGGAAGGCGACTTAGTGCTTCGCCTTGTCCAAAACAGGGAAGGGATGCACAAGTTATCTCCACCATGGGAAGGACCGTTCGTCATAAGCAAGAACTTGCACAATGGGTCGTACTATCTAATGGATGTGCGAGAGCCGGCAAGTGAAAGTAAAGAAGCTGACACAGCTCATACGCTAGATCCCTACGCAGAGGCAAAGAGGCCATGGAACATAGCTCAGTTACGTCCTTATTATACTTAAGTTGTAATAGTTTTATGAGTTGAAAGGCAAAGAGCCCAGTGAGCCATGCCTAGATGTAATCAAGTTATTATGATCAAAGGAAATAAAGCCGGCTTCTATGAATATGAGTTCTTTTAAGTCGAGTCACCCAGTGAGTGCACTTTATTTTTTAACTTTGATCATCAGGTTCTTGGGGGCTTGCTTTTCAGTGAAAAAAGTCAAGCTTAGACTCTCGAACCCGGCACAGTAGCCGAACTTTTCCTAATTTTCTCACTGGTAAGTCAGATGCATCCTGCGCAATATGACTAATCTACAGGCATGACTCGTCTCCGGCTCTCATGAACCCTAAAGGACATAAGAAGTTGGGAGCTTGTCAGCACAAGCTGTAAGAGAAGTCATGCAGGGCTACTTATTCATCAGTGGACAATTAGACGGGTTATAAGAACCAACCAATGACTTGCATAGTTAAGACATATCAATGTCACAGAAAGTTAAGCAAGTCATTACAAGCCGATTGGCACAAATTAAAAATAGCTAACAAGCTAAAAGTTTTAACACCAGTAGTACATCATTACACAAATGATCAAAAATCATCAAGGGAATCATCCTTTGCAGGAGTCGACTTCTTGGCTGGAGCTGAGGAGTCCTTGGCTGGAGACTTGTCCTTTGTCTGAGCAGCAGAGACAGGAGCCGGCTTCACAGGAGGCTTCATGGCGACTCTCTTCGTTTGAAAACCGGTGCCTCTGGGACTCTTCATGTGCTTAGCCAGCTCTTCTTGTTTCTGGGCGTCACCAGAGATAGCTCTTGAAGGAGTGGGCGCAGCAGGAGTCTTCAATACAGGATCGGCACCAGAAACAGGAGCCGCTGGGGAAGAAGAACTCGGCACAACAGAAGAAGAGGGGCACCAGCTGAGTCCTGTGAGGGATGGCCAAAGTTTATGATCTCAGGAATCCCTGGACCAATCCTTTTGTTCTCCAAGTCATAATGATGAACCCATACCTCAGGGTCCATCTTGTTGGCAATCTCACAAGCGTATGGGTGCACCAACTTTTCCTCAGCCTTGAAGTCGTCTTGGGTGAAGGGTTTGCCATCCTCATGTTGTTCTGGATTTACCATAGTAAGCAGTGCTGGCTCTAAGACAGTGGGATAATAGCTGTGGGCTAAGGCAAGGATTTTGATGGAGGCCCTCCTCAAAGAAGATTGCTTCCACAGTCGCATATACCCTGGTGCCCTAGACAACTCGTCCACCAGACGTTCAGGCTCTTTGGGGCACTTTCCCTTGGCATTCAGATATTTCACCACAGCACGGGCTCCTTCTTGCAGCCCATGACAGTGGTCCAGCATCTCATGAAGTTGCTTGCTAGTGGGCAGCTTGAGTTTTGGGGAGTCAGCCCCTGCAGAAGGAAATCAGTCATTATCGGTCTAAAAGTAGTTCAGAAAAGTGCAAAGGAGTAATCAAAGGCACAAACTTACCAAATATATGCTGGCACATGGCCCCAATGCCTTTGCGGCAGGTGTCAAAGACAGCTTTCAGATCATTGTGTGCCTTTTGGGCAGTTCTCTGGCATCTGCGGACTCTTTCTTCACTTGCTCCAGTTGAGCAGACAAAACCTTCAGATCCTTCTCAAGTTGAAGGGAGTGCTCTTTTTCAGCTTGAGCAGACCTGGCACTAGCAGCTGCTTGGTCTTCCAGCTCCTTCATATCCCTCTTCATCTTGGAGATAAGGCTCTGCAATCACAAGTCAAATTTTTACAAGTCATAGTGTACAAGTCAGAATTGATGAGTCAGATTTTACAAGTCAGCTTTACAAGTCAAGCAGAGAACTCATGAGCTCCAAGTCGTCACAAGTCAACAACTTGGCGCTCGGGGGCTACTCAGGAGTCAAGTTTTTCTTTAAAGCCAGATGGTATGAGTCCCAGTCAACAAGTCATCAGCTCCAAGTCATCACAAGTTAACAACTTGGCGCTTGGGGGCTACTCGCAGAGCAGAAATTTTTTCTATAAGCTAAGTACCAGTAAATTACATGAAATTGTAGCTCCAAGTCGTCGCAGGCTGACAACTTGGCGCTTGGGGGCTACTCGTGGAAAAGTTTTTGGTCCAAGGACCCGACAGCCAGTAAATCAGCAGCCCCGAGTCCTAGTAGAGCTAAGGACTTAGTGCTTGGGGGCTACAGTGTGCAAATTTTTTCTACACAGCAATTGATTTCAATTTCAAAGCAAAGCACCTATCTTAGTCACAAGTCACCGCAGACAGGTGCTTGGGGGCTACTGCAATAAGAGGCTATCAGAAAGCATAAAGGATAAAAGTCATAGAGCTTACGTTATGAATCATATGAAGAGACCTAAGAGCCGCTTGCTCATCATCCTTTAGTCTGGCGGATTGGTTATTCAGGTCGACTGCTTGAGCATAAGCCTTAGAGAAAGACATATTGTCAGCCACTCGAAGTCGATTGTAGTCAATAGAGGACTTGACCGGCTTGTCGTTTGGTTGAGCTGCAGGAGTCGCCTTCGGAGGAGCCGGAGGAGCTTGAGGCACGGCGTCAGGGGTCCCAGTCCCAGAGGTGGGCTGGGCCACCAGTGGAGTCGCTTCCCGAGTCCTTGAAGGGGACTCGGGGATAGTGGGAGCTGTAGTGGCACCTGCAGATGCAGGTGTGGAGGGACCTGTCCTCGTGCTTGTTGTCTGAGAAGCCGAAGGAGGGACAGGCCCACGAGCCGATGTGACATCAGTCATGCTTGGGAGTTTGGTGACCTTGACACAAGGCCGAGCCCTGAAATAGATAAAGTCAGAAGTCAGCAATAAATCTAGTGAAAAGGAAAAGCAAAAGTCATTTGAATGCAAGCAAAGTAAGCGGAGAAGTCATACCGAGCGTTAGTCTCCAGGTCCAAAGAGGCCTGAGAGTCTGAAGAGGGCATAGACATGCCAGAGTGGTAGGAGTCGTCTTTGCTAGGAGGAGAAGTCGACTTCCGTTGGTGCGAAACTGGCAAAGGGTCAGGAGCCTCTGCAGGCCCATCAGAGCGCAATTTCCTCTTCCTAGCAGCAATCACACTCTGCACGCGTTCTTCAGGCTTAGCAGGCGAATGGGTTGATCCAAGGACTCGTGAAAGGGGTACCTTGGGGACAGCCTCTCGAGACCCGTTGTTATTGGAAGCCGGGGATGAAGAGGAGTGACTTTTCGCAGCCGAGGACTCTTCAGATGAGGTTGGCTGAGCAGCCGCAGTGCTAGAAGTCATGTGAACCTGCTCAGTAACAGGAGCCTCCGGGGAGGACTCACCCTCATCAGTATTCTCTACAACAGGAGCCTCTGGAGAGGACTCCTCATCCTCATTATCATCATCATCACCATCATTTGCAGCAGGAGCCTCCTGAGAGGACTCCTCGTCTGCATCATCATCAGCGTCCTCTGCCACAGTAGTTTGCTCTGTGACAGGAGTCTCTTCTTCAACCTCAGCCTCAGCTTCAGTTTCAGTTCTAGTACCAGCTCCAGAGGCCGGCTTCCAGAAGGAGTCGGTGAGCTGCAAGAGAGAGTCAGAGAAAATGAGTTGGCAAGTGATACAGGGAAAAGAAAGTTAAAGATGCAACAAAGTAAAAAGCTTACATCAGGAGCCGGATTGGTGGAGCAGAAGGGCTGGAGCCCAAAGTGCGCTTGGTCCTTCACTGGCTTCCCGGTCAGCTTTTTATGAGTCGACCAAGTTTAGGACCATCTGATAGTTTGTCTGTTGTTCGGAGGTCATCAGTCACGCAGCGAGTATACGTGTGAATAAGCCGAGTCCTAGGACTCAGCGGCTGAATTCTCCAAGTAGTCCAGCAGCGCACAAGGTCCATGTTCTCCAGGTTGTGAGACAGCAGAGCTTGAACCCGGATGATCAAAGACTCCACTTTTGTCCGGGCGGCCTGTGAGCACCTAGCCTTCATCAGAGGAGTCGCCTCTAGGCGATCCTCAGAGAATAGAGGGAGTTTAGGTTCATCTGCAGGAGAAGTGTCCTTGCAGTAGAAGAAAGTTTTGTGCCAGTCCTTGACACGGTTGGGGAAGACAGGTTTGGGAAAGACAGAATGGAGGCGACGCTGAAGAGCAACAACGCCGCATTGAAGGAGAGGGCCCCCAGAGGTTTCGGGCTGGGGGTTGCAATAGAAAAGTTCAAGCCAAAGGTCAAGATCGGGCTTGATTTGGAGGTAATCCTCACAAAGAGTCACGAAATTGGAGAGAGTAAGGACAGAATTGGGTGCCAAATCGTGGATGCGCAGCTTGTAGAAAGCGAGAAGCTGGCGGAAGAAGAGATTACCCGGGGGCGTGAATCCGCGGAACAGGTGCTCTGAGAAAATCACAACCTCATCCTTCGCAGGAGCGGGCACCACCTCATTCCCCGGGGCTTGAGCCTTGACGTTGGAAGGAAGAAGGCCAGCAAGCCGATGCCCCTTGAGCTGCTCGGCAGTAACAGTAGATCCGCCCCAATCGGCGGAGATCGAGCGATTTGATGAGGGAGCTCTAGCGGCGGCGGCGGCCGCGGCGACGATGTCAACCGTCCTGCTTGACGAGGAGGCCTTGGCCTTGGACGCTACCTTGGCGCGCTTGGGTGCCATAGCGAGCGGGCGGTGCGTGCTGTGCGCGGGAAAGAAAGGAGCAAAGAGAAAGGGGAATTTGGAGGCGAAAGGGACAAGTGAGGGTTTTAGATCCTACCCTTAGCAATTTATAAGAGGGGAAAAACCCTAGACAGTTACAATAACGGTCCATGGCAGATACGTGGATAACGGTTCAGTGGTTAAAAGTCACACTGGAAATGACTGAGAAAGTAAAGTCACAGAAGTGGAAGGAGCCGGCTTGTCTCAGAATGGCGAGTCCTATGATAGTGAGAGTTAAGAAGAGTCAAGTTCTTCAGTCCTTGTTCACAAGAGTCATATCAAACTCGGCCAGCTAATGCAAAGGCAAGAGTGGTGACTTGAGCAAGGAGTGAGGATAGACTCATTTTATATGTGTGTTATATTTTTATGCAGGAATTCATCTTGGAGCTAGCAGCAAGCGACTTCTGAGCCTGTGACTCAGATTGGAGAAGTTGAACCAAGGAGTCAGAGGAGGTCGCTAAAGCTGCGCCCAAGATAAATTCGGGGGCTACTGATCGGGGGATACTTTACAGGTAGGCCCATGGACCCGGAAAGTAGACCCGCCAAGACCAAGAAGGCCAAAGCCGAGTCACACATCAAGTCGCATAGGCTGGGCTGGAGACAAGCCGACCAAGGCCCATGACGGAAAAGGGACCCGCCAGGAAGGAGTCCAAGTACAACCCGGAGCTCTAACTTGGAAGGCCAAGATGTAGAGTAGGACTCCGTGTTCAAGTATGCCTCGGTGTAAGTTGTAAGTCCAGAGACCCGGTAGCCTTTATAAGCGGGGTCCTGGACCTTAGATCGAAGAGCCTAAGCAATTCATAGTCGCCGACTCCCCAGAGAGGAGCCGGAGCCTTGTAATCGAGAATCCACCCAATCAATAAAGAAGAAGCAGGATGTAGGTCTTTACCTCGATAAAGAGGGGCCGAACCTGGGTAAATCTGTGTCCCTTGGCGAGATTAACCTCTCCTACGTACTTCGTTCACCAATGGCCCCAGAACTCACCTTCCCAGAGGAAGGACTTGCCGTGACAACCCCACGACACATACCTTTCTAATAAATAGGAAAGTGCACTTGTTGAGTTCATCCGTGAGAATCGGGACGTCTTCGCATGGAAGCTATCTGACATGCCAGGTGTACCGAAAGAACTCGCCGAGCACAGCTTACATGTTAACCCTAACGTAAGACCTGTAAAACAAGGACTTCGCAAGTTTCATGATGACAGAAGAAAAGCTATTGGAGAAGAAGTGGCCCAACTCCTTGTGGCCGACTTCATCAAAGAGGTATTCCATCCAGAGTGGGTGGCCAACCCAGTCTTAGTGCCAAAAAAGACAGGGGAGTTGCGTATGTGCATTGACTTCACCGGGTTGAACAAAGCATGTCCTAAGGATCCCTTTGCCATACCACACATCGACCAGATTATTGACTCCACAGTAGGTTCCGAGTTGCTTTGTTTCTTGGATGCTTATTCCGGCTACCATCAGATCAGACTCAAGGAGGAGGATGAGCTGAAAACCTCCTTCATGACACCCTTTGGAGCTTTTTGTTACAAAACAATGCCTTTTGGGCTCAAAAACGCAGGAGCAACATATCAGAGATGCATTCAGAATTGTTTTCGGGGGCAAATTGGAAGGAACATCCACGCATATGTGGACGATGTGGTTGTCAAGTCACAGAAAGCCGACTCCCTGATTACCGACCTGACAGAGACATTCAATAATTTGCGCAAGTACGAGATGAAGTTGAATCCAGGCAAGTGTGTATTTGGAGTTCGAGCAGGCAAGCTACTCAGCTTCATCGTTTCAGAGAGAGGGATTGAGGCAAACCCGAAGAAAATCAAGGCTATTCATAACCTACAAAAACCGACTTGTTTAAAGGATGTTCAGAAGCTTACAGGCTGTGTTGCAGCTTTGAGCAGATTCATATCACGACTCGGAGAGAAGTCAGGTCCTCTCTACCGACTCCTAAAGAAGTCAAACAAGTTCTTATGGGACAACGAAGCTGACGACGCTTTTGAAGAGTTGAAGAAAACTTTGTCAACAGCGCCAGTCCTTGCAACTCCTACAGATAAGGAGCCCATGTTGCTGTATGTAGCTGCCAACGAGAGAGTTGTCAGTGCAGTGGTGGTTGTGGAATGCAAGGAGGAAGCAAAGGAGTATCCAGTACAGCGTCCTGTCTACTACATCGGCGAGGTACTCACCGATTCCAAGCAAAGGTACCCACAGTGGCAGAAGCTGGTATATTGAGTCTTTTTAGCAAGTCGCAAGCTTAAGCATTATTTTCAAGAGCACCCTATCAAGGTGGTGAGTTCAGCACCACTAGCAGATATCATCCGCAATAGAGATACGATGGGACGAGTCGCCAAGTGGGCAATTGAGTTGGGACCCTACCAACTCACGTATGAGCCGCGCACAGCTATCAAGTCGCAAGCTTTGGCGTATTTTGTCAACGATTGGACCGACTTCACATCTTCACCAAACACGCCTTGCTCCAAGTATTGGACAATGCACTTTGACGGATCCAGACAACTCGAAGGATCAGGAGCCGGCGTCGTTCTGACTTCACCCAAAGGAGGCAAGCTGGCATATGTTCTTCAGTTGCACTTTGACTGCACCAACAACATGGCAGAATATGAGGCTCTGCTACATGGACTCCGCATGGCCAAGGAGATGAACATCAAGCATATCAGGTGCTTTGGAGACTCGGATCTCGTGGCCCAGCAAGTGTCAGGAACTTGGGATTCAAATGATGCAAATATGGCGGCTTACAAAAGAGCAGTCGACCAGATTGCCGGGTTCTTTTCCGGCTACCAAGTAGAGCACATTGATCGTCGCAAAAACGAGGCGGCAGATGCATTATCAAGGCTGGGATCTAGAAGAGAGAAAGTACCACCAAATGTCTTCCTAGATGAGCTCCATCATCCATCGGTTAAGTTGCCTTCAGAAGAGGAGCTCGCTTTTCCGGACCCGGAGTCAGCGTTGGTCGCAGCAACTCGTGCAATTCCGGCTTGGACGGAGCCGTATCTTGCGTATCTCCTACGTGGTGAAATTCCAGAAGATGAAGTCAAGAAAAGGCAACTCGTCAGGCGATGCAAGTCTTACACAGTAATTAATGGAGAATTGTTCAGGAGAAGCACCACAGGAGTCTATCAGCGATTCGTGTCTCCAGAAGAAGGCAGGCAAATTTTGCAAAAGATTCATGCAGGAGATGGTGGCCATCATGCATCAACAAGGTCCTTGGTGTCCAAAGCTTTCAGCCACGGTTACTTCTGGTTAACAACACACTTGGATGCAGAAAGGATAGTTCGAGTTTGTGATGGTTGCCAGAGATATGCCAGACAAGATCACGTGCCAGCCCAGGAGCTCAGAACCATACCAATAACTTGGCCGTTCGAAGTTTGGGGACTTGACATGGTAGGTCCTTTTTCAAAGTCGCCTTGCCACAAGACTCATCTGCTGGTTGCAGTTGACAAGTTCACCAAGTGGGTTGAAGTTGAACCCGTGAGCCGAGTCGATGCAGCATCAGCGGTCAGATTCATCAAAAAGATAGCTACACGATTTGGATAACCACATAGCATTATCACAGACAATGGAACAAATTTGTCAGTTGGTGAGATGGCCAAGTTCTGTGGAGAAAACAACATCCGACTTGATCTAGCCTCGGTGGCACATCCACAGTCAAATGGACAAGCTGAACGTGCAAATCAGAAGTTGCTCAAAGGGATTAAGCCCAGATTGAGAGTTCCCCTGTTACGAGCTGTCGGGTGTTGGGTTGAGGAGTTGCCAGCGGTACTCTGGAGCATACGGATGACTCCTAACAGATCCATCGGCTTCACGCCATTCTTTATGGTCTATGGAGCAGAAGCAGTCATGCCCAACGATTTACTTCATGATTCACCACGAGTCACCAATTACATCGAGATAGAGAACGAGCTCGCTCGCCAGGACTCGGTGGACGCACTCGAAGAAGCAAGGGAGTTAGCCCTTGAGAGATCTGCAGTTTACCAGCAGTGACGCACGCAAAGAAGCAAGGGAATTATCTAATGGATGTGCGGGAGCCGGTAAGTGAAAGCAAAGGAGCTGACACAACTCATACATTGGACCCCTATTCAGAGGAAAAGAGGCCCTGGAACATAGCTCAGTTGCATCCATACTATAGTTAATCCTTGTAAGCTGAATGTGCAAGTTATTAGCGAGCCCAGTGAGCTATGCAGCATTGTAATATGATTATTATGATCAAAGGAAATAAAACCGACTACTTATGAGTTTGAAATATTTTGTTGAGACACTAAATATGTGCGCTTTATTTTGATCATGTGGTCCTTGGGGGCTTGTCTTTCAGGAAAAAAATTCAAGCTTCAGACTCATGGACCCGGCTTAAAAGCCAACTCCTTCCTGATTTTAGCTGGTAAGTTAGAAGCAACTCGCAAATTTTGACTAAAGACTACAGGCACGACTCGTCCCGAACTCCTATGAAGCCTAAAAAGGACTTAGGAGGATGCAGGTTTGTCAGATTAAACTGTTAGCAAAAGTCACGCGAGGCCTACTTATTCATCAGTATAAATTTAGATGGGTTATAAGAACCAAAACAACTTGTATAAAGGAGGCAATAAAAGGTTTAACACATAAAAACAAGTTGTTAAAAAGCATGTCATCACAAGGATAAAAGTTTTACATCTCATGAAGCCAGACAACACGGCATAACTTAAATGCAAGTTCAAAAGTCATCCAACGGATGATCCTTCTGTGCAGAAGTAGGACCAGAAACTGGGGCATTGGCCGCAGCGCCCTAAGCAGAACTACCGGGAGCAGCCGAGTCCTTCTTGGCATGAGTGGCTCCTTACTCAGGTTGCTGGGAGTTGGCACCGTCTTCTGGTCGAATTCGAGCGGGTGTAGGCGCTGCAGGAGTTGTCAGCGCATGTCCTATAGAAGTTGACGCACCAGCACTCGATTGAGAGGGACGGCCGAACTCCACAACTGGAGGAGTTGCCATGACAATCTTC
This sequence comes from Puccinellia tenuiflora, assembly GCA_012064385.1. Taxonomy (NCBI): domain Eukaryota; kingdom Viridiplantae; phylum Streptophyta; class Magnoliopsida; order Poales; family Poaceae; genus Puccinellia; species Puccinellia tenuiflora. The sequence goes on along the minus strand of QRDG01000893.1, from coordinate 406,434 downwards.
TTATTGTTGGAGTCGTACCGGTGGGTCCAGATCTCCAAGTCCATCTTCTCCACAATCTGGCAAGCAAAGGGCCTGAGACTCTTCTGCAGTGAGTCAAATTCTTCCTTTGTAGCGGGGGAGCCGTCCTCATGTTGTTCAAGCCTGCCCAGAGTTAGCAGGGCAGGATCTACAATCGTTGGGTAGTAGGAGCACACCAACGCAAGGACTCGGACAGCTGCACGCCTGAAGGAAGACTCCTTCCAAGCCGTCACATATGTAGGGGAGCGAGACAACTCCCTCACCAGCCGTTCAGGAGCTGAAGGACACTTCTTCTGCAGTGACAAATAAGTGACAATCGCCTTTGCACCCTTCTGCAGGCCATAGCAGTAGTTGAGGAATTCATTCATCTGCTGGCTTACAGGTAACTTCACCTTTGGAGAAGCTGGACCTGAAAAGGTTATAGAAAGTCAGAATAGTAAAGCAAAGGATTAATAGCACAATACAAAGGTGAAAAAGGAGTTGGGATTACCAAAGATATGCTGGGTCATCACTCTGATGCCCTTGCGGCAGCAATCAAGGCCAGTGTTCAGGTCCTTGATGGCTTTCTCAGCAATTTTCTTGTTGTGAGCTGCCGTCTTCCTCTCATCATCCAGTTCAGCGCAAACTTTTTTCAAGTCACTTTCAAGCTGCCGGGAGAGGTTCCTCTCATTTTCGGCAGCTCTGGCAGAAGCAGCCGCCTTATCTTCCAGCTCCTTCATGTCTCTTTGCATGCGAGAGACAGTGGCCTACAACACGTAAACAAAAGGAGTTTATCAGTATCTTCATAATTTTTGACGTAGCTCCAAGTCGTAAAAAATGAACAACTTGGCGCTTGGGGGCTACAGGGAGTTCTTTTTCAAATACACAAGTCAGCTCTAGCAGTTAAAATTTTTCAGCAAGTTCACAGGAAATGACGAACAAGTCCCAAGGTGTTGTAACCAACAACTCGGCACTTGGGGGCTACAAGGGTTCAAAATTCAAGTTCCACACAGTATGCAAAGTACAGATGGTAGCTCCGAGTTGTTGCAGGCTAACAACCCGGTGCTTGGGGGCTACTCAAGGATCAGAGTTTAAAGCAAGATAAAGATTTTCAGAGTTTTGAGCTCCGAGTTGGTGCAAGCTAAAAGAACTCGGCGCTTGGGGGCTATAGTATGAAATTCAGTTTTTCTACAAGTTGGCAGTTCAAAGTGAAGCACCTATCTTAGTCCCAAGTCACAACAGTTAGGTGCTTGGGGGCTACTGATATGGCAAGAGATAACAACTTATAAAGTATAAAGAAAAGGACTTACAGCATGGGTCATCTTGAGAGCCATTAAGCTGGCCAACTCCTCGCCCTTTACCCTAGCAGCCTCTTCATTCCACTTGAAGGCATCATCCCATGCCTCTGCAAAGGACTTGTTTTCTCCAACCCGAAGTCGGCTATAGTCAACAGCGAGGTCGGAAGCTGGATTTGCAGGTTCCTTGGTAGCTTCAGGGGGAGGTGCCTTGGAGGTGCTTGTCATTGTGTACTCAGCTTGGGCTGCGGGTTGAGATTTAGCAGCAGGAGGAGAGTTAACCCGAGTTACCAACTCGGCCACAGGAATTGTTGGAGGAGTGGTAGCAATGGTGACTCCAGTGGAGGCGGCTACCGATGGAGTTGTCTTTGTACTAGTGCAAGTCGAAAGTGTGGGTGGAGCCTCAGCTTTGCGCGTTGAGGTGACATCAGTTGCATCAGAGAATTTTGCAACCTTAATCGAAGGGCGAGCCCTAAAAAGAAGAACGGGAAAAACCAAAGTCATGAAAGGTAGATAAAAAGGAAAGCAAACAAGTCGTAGGAATGTGATTGAAAAGTTAACTTACCCAGCATTGGTCTCCAAGTCCGAAGAGGTGTTGGAGTCAGAAGAGGGCATGGCGCCAGAATCATAGGAGTCGGCGACAGTAGGAGGAGAAGTGGAGGAAGACTTGCGCTTGCGAGTGCTGGGTATAACCAGCGGGGCGTCAGCCGGCCCACTACTCCGCAGCTTCCTCAGCCTCACGGCTTTCACGGCCTGTGATCGTTGGTCATCTTTAATGACTGGACTTCGAGTTGAGGAAAGACGTGAAATAGGCACCTTTGATACTCCGGACGCTCCTTATTCTTCGTGTTCCGCGGAGGAGTGGGAGCCGGGTCCTTGTCATTGGACGACTCCCCAGAAGAAGTCGACGCAGTAGTTGGCAGGTCTGAGGTAGAAGGACCTTTGTCGTTGATGCATGTAAAATGCATACATGAACTTTGCATTATATTACTTATATTTCAATCATATTTGCATCATATAAGGGTTGTATCATCGTTTTATAATGATTTTGGGAAGATTTCACAGTTTTCCTATTTTTCTGGAATTAACCCTGGACTGGCAGAAAACCCTATTTTCTATATTTTGATGTTTCAGGGACCCAAACGACGTCCAAATGACCTGCAAATTTACGAGCATCAGTTTTTGGAAGGAAGAAAGCGTAGGAGCGAAGGATGCGAAAAAGTGGAAGCCCGAAGGCCAAAAGAGGGGGCCCACGCGGCCAGATTCATTGGCCGCATGGGGCCCACCAACTTGGCCCTCGTGGCTCCGATGCCGTCGATCTTCGTCCCCCCAGCTTCGTCTTGACCTAAAACCGACTATAAAAATAGTCCCCCGACGTTTTCCAGAGGGGAGCACCGTCGAAACACAGAAACACCGAAACAGAGACCCGGAGCTGCAGATTGGAGGGGGAAAACTCCGGCGGGGCGCTGCCGGTGTGGTCTCCATCTCCCCCAACGTCATCTCCACCGTCTCCATGATGAAGAGGGAGTAGTCCACCCCTGGATTATGGGTTTGTGGAAGTAACTTATGTATCTCTCCTCTCTTTGAGCTTTACTAATTAGCACCGTATGAGCTGCCGAACATGATTACGGTCATCTATGTAATTCCTTTATGGTGGATCTCTTTATGAGTTAATATGTTTGAGATTGCAATTGTTTTGTTTCAGTTATGAAAGTAGATGCATATTATGTACCCCGTTTTTGTCTACTTGTTTTGATCAAGCATGTTTATGAGAGCTTGTGTGGGGGAAAGTGTGCATTAGTTGGAGTAATGAGGGGGTGGCTAGTGCGGTGAAAGTGAGAGAAGTTCCGCGATCCACTTGGGTATTTTTACCTTACTTTGTTGCCTCACTAGGGATAAAGAAAAATACCATGCTACCGGAGGTGTGGGTGTGACCATTGCCACTTCTCCATGACTAGATCTAGCATGTTCTTATTTTAACTTCATGTCATAAGACTTAAAGCTATGCTCTGATTCATCTTAATTACTGAGGTGCTAAGATTTAATTCACATCTTGGTGGAGTATAAGAGAGATTAATAAACAAAAGATCTCTATGTTAGGACGTGATGCCCATATAATTAGTAACTTGTCATGAAACCTTTTTGTTGCAATCTCATATGTTAATTCTAGTGTTCCATTGTCTACCACTTTATTAAAGAGAGAGTGCATTTGTGAAACCATGAACCCCGGTCCATTTTTAATCATAAGAAACACCTTTCCAACAACTTTTATGCATTTTCCATTTTCTGCCATTTAAAAATCCGAAAATACAAAAATACTTTTATATCTTGCATTCACAATATAAAACCCAAAAATATCATTCATCATTGTCTCCACCATCCTTGCATATTTATTTATCATCATTACTTATTTATTTATTGTTTTGCATTTGTTTTATTTTGATATCATTCTCACACCTTGTGCTTGACAACCACTTGGTGAGGTTGAGGACACAAAACAATTTACTTTGTTTGTAGGTTTTCAAGAGAAGGATAAGAAGATAAATCTTTCACTACTGATTCCCTGAGAGTTCGATATTAAACCCTCGAGTCACCCCTCGTGGGGAAAACTGTCTTTCCTATACTATACACTCTGCACTTGGAGTCTCAACCTAACCCATATTCTTTTGACGCAGGTAACTACGTCAAGGGCCATCAGCCGTCATCATCAGGAGTTTCCGAAGAGGACTCCTGGTTCTCTTCATCAGCACCATCATTGCTCTCAGCTCTGGCGTCTTGTTCGTTTGGTGACCACCAGTTATCAGTGATCTATACAAAAGTTTAGAAAAGAATAGTCAGACAGAGAAGGAGTTGAAATGTTGCAAAAACAATTCAGAATACAAGTATGAAGCAATTTACCGCTTGTGGAGGAGTTGTCACGCAGAAAGGTGAAAGAACAAAGCTCTCTTGGTCCTTTACCAGTCGGCCTGTCAGCTTCTTCACCAAGCGATTGATCTCGGTGGTGCTGGCTTGTTTCTCGGACATCCAGAGGTTGTCAGTCACACACCAGGTGTACTCGACGATCAGCCGAGTCCTGGGGCTAAGAGGCTGGATCCTCCAGGTAGTCCAGCAGAGCACCAGGTCCATGCCACCGAGTCCGTGTGCCACGAGGGCGCGAAGTCGGCCCATCAGGGCATCAACTTTGGGGCGGGCTTCCTCAGAGCATTTTGCCTTCATATTTGTAGTTATTTGAAGGCTGTCAGGAGAGAAGCTGGGAAGGCGAGGTTCGTCCTCAGGGGACGTGTCCTTGCAGTAGAAATATTACTTTTGCCAGTCCTTGACACGGCTGGTGAGGATGGGTTTTGGAAAAAGTACGCCTTGGCGGCGCTGAAGAGCAACGGCTCCACATTTCAGGAGAGGGCCGCCCGAGTACTCAGGTTGCGGGTTGCAGTAGAAAAGCTCAAGCCAGAAATCTAAGTGCGGCTTGATTTGGAGGTAATCCTCGCACAAAGTGATGAAATTGGACAAGTTCAAGATGGAGTTGGGGGCAAGGTCATGGATTCTAAGCTTATAGAAGTCGAGAACTTGGCGGAAGAAAAGATTGCCGGGGGGAGTGAAGCCGCGAAATAGATGCTCACCGAAGACGACGACTTCCCCGGTGGCCGGAGAGGGCTCGACTTCCTCGCCGGCAGCGCGCCAGGAGATGCTGGAGAAGATGAGTCCAGATTCTTCATAGCCCTCGAGCGTCTTCTGGGTCAGCATAGATCTGCCCCAATTTGTAGAGATGGTTCGCCTAGATCCGGAAGCAGCGGGTGCAGCAGCAGCGGCGGCGGCAATGTCAACCACCGAGCTAAGGGTGGCTTTCTTGCTTTTGGAGGCCTTGGATTGCTTGGGCGCCATGGCGGAGAGAGAGAGTGCGTGCGTGCGTGAGGTCACGTGCGTGCGAGAGGTACGGAGGAAGAAGACGAAGTAGGAACAGAAAGAAAAAATGAGATCTGGTCACCTCGCTTTTATAATAGAAAGGAGATAAGAAAAACCCTAGAGAATGACGATGCTGTCTGTTGCGATAAATGCGCGAGAATCCCGGGATATCCGTGATAATCTCACCAGTCAAAGATGCGGCGAACCCGAGGCGTCGCGAAGACCACGGTCAACAGATGGCACGTGTGGAAATAAAAATGACAAAAATAATTCAGCAAGGGCCGACTTGTTTCAAGGACGAGTCCTTAGCCTTGCAAGAAAGAAGTTCCCCTCCAAGCCAACTCGTAAAGGGCTACAGCCACAAGGCCAACCAGAGAGTGGGGGTCGAGCGTGGCGGGCTTGAGTAATGGAGAAGGGGCGACTTGTTTTTTACCAAGTTTGTTATATCTATGCAGGAATTCATCTTAGAGCTAGCAACCGGCGACTTCCGAGTTGTTGACTTCAATGAAGAAGTCGGTGGAAAGGGAGTCGGACGAATACGCCAAGTCTGCGCCCAAGATAAATTCGGGGGCTACTAATGGGGGGATGCTTTCCGGGTAGGCCCATGGAGCCGGAAAGTGGACCCGCCAAGACCAAGGAGGCCCAAGCCAGGTTACACTTCAGGCAACATGGGCTGGACAAGGAACAAGCCGGCCAGCCCATTACGAGTTAGCAGAAGGGAAAGGACACGACAAAGACTGGAGTCCCAATACAACCCGGAGTACCGACTTGGAAGGTGAAGACCTAGAGTAGGACTCCGTGTTCGTGTGTAACTCGGCACAAGTTGTAAGTCTAGGGACCCGACCGCCTTTATAAGGAGGGCCCTGGACCTTAGATCGATAAGCACTCAAGTCTCACGAATCCCGTAGTCGTGACTTTCAAGTTAGAGAAGTCGGAACCTTGTAATCGATACCAAGTCCAAAGCAATAAAGAACAAGCAGGAAGTAGGTCTTTACCTCCATCCAGAGGGGCCGAACCTGGGTAAACTCCTTGTCCCCTCATCGAGATTAACCAACTCCTATGTCCTAGTCGCTAATGGCCTCACAACTTAGCTTCCCGGAGGAAGTACTTGTCGTGACAACCCCACGACAAGCAGTTTTCCCTCAGTGAAGAACCAAGGTTTAATGGAACCAGTAGGACTTTGAAATCAACAACGAGGTGCACGTCGATGATCTCTGGCACTTAACCGTCAACGAGTGTGGACCTGAACACACTCAAACGATTACTTTGCCCCCAACGACAGGAAGGTTGTCAGTCTTCCGGTGTGCTCAAAACAAAATGGTTAATTGTATAGTGTAGTGGATGAAAATATGGAAACGGATCAGCGAGAAAGTGATTATTAGAAGCAAGTAAACGGTGTTGTTATCAATGGAAAAAGATGGACCGGGGGCCATGGGTTCACTAGTGGTGTCTCTCCATAAGATAAAATACTCATATGATTGGTAAACAAATTACTGCTAGGCAATTGACAAGATTATGACACAAACTTAATCTAGCCAAATCAAAGAGTTCATGGTAATATTCATGTAGGAATCACGACAAATAACAAAGACCATTGATCCAACTGCATCTTTGTCTAAAAAGTTCACCTAGGGATCGCAATCCAGCATGTCACCCATCGGTAAATTACAAGCAGCAGACAATTGCATTAAGTAAATCACACGATGTAAGCAATATTTATAATCACATAGACATAAACACTACTGTTTTACCCTTAGTAGCAGCAGCACACCCTCATCCTTAGACGTTTCTATCACTCGTGCCCAGGCACAGAAGGGGGCATGAGCCTACTATCTAGCATAAATACTCTCTCTTGGAGATACACATAATCACTTGGCCAAAGTAAATACGCACATCAAAGAGCATGCAAGAACATAAATTAACATATAAGAACCATGCACAATCTGATCATAACTTCATAATCCATCGGATCCCAGCAAACACATCAAATAGCATTACAATAGTCGATCTTCATCATGTTAGGCAGCTCACAAGATCATAAACATGAAGCACAAGAGAGAGATACAACCATCTAGCTACTGCCATGGACCCGTAGTCCAAGGTGGAACTACTTACGCATCATCCCGGCGGAAGGCATGGCGATGTAGAGCCCTCCAGGATCGATCTTCCCTCCGGCAGGGTGCTGGGATTGACTTCTGAATCTCCCCGAATTAGGGTTCGAGGTGGCGGCGGCTTCGGGTGGAGCTCGTGGAAAATAATCACCGCCTCGACAAAATTAGGGTAAATAGGAATTTATAGGTGTCGAGGGGGGCCGAGGAGGTGCCCAGGGGGCAGGGGCAGGCCCCACCCGTGGGTCTAGGTGGCCTCCAAGGTCGCCCTTCGGTCTCCAACTTCGTCTTAGCGAATAAAAAATGTCCGTAAATTTTCGTCCAATTCCGAGAATAATTCGAGAAGTAGATTTTCTAAAATAGAAAACAACAAATCAGAGAACTGGCACTGGGCATCTTGTCAATAGGTTAGTCCAATAAAATGCCTAAAAAAATGATATAATATGATACTAGTAAAAACATGTGACAATGGTAATAAACAAGCATGGATCAATCAAAAATTATAGATACGTTTAACACGTATCAAGGCCTTATTCCAATGCACCATCGTCTTCACCACCTCGTCGGTACCGCTATGGAGACCAAAATTAAACTCTAACTCTAGGGACATTGCAACAATGCCTAGCGTACATCCAAGGTACCCACCCCTCCCACCGCCTGAGCAGCAACCAAAGGAGACATGGGCCCGTCGATTTATGGTAAAAAATGGCGGAGACAGAGTAGATGACGATGACCACTAGGGTTTAACCTTGGCCATTTGTAAAGTCATTGAATGGAAAACATCACCCCTCTAGGACATGTGGAGACAAAGAGTCAGGCTCTATTAGTAGACGCCAAGCACGCGCCTTGTCAGGTCACGGAGGCCCATGCCATGGGTTTAGTGACATATATCATACCTTTTTTGAAACATCCTCTCACAAAGGTATTATCATGCAATACGATATTTGTGACTTATGTGAACATGTTAATTTACACCATGATGATAACCCACACCTTAGAGCAACTCCAGCCGTTGGCCCCCCCAGGCCGAATTGCCGGCGTTTTTTTGGCCCTGCTGGGGGGGCGCCGGCGAAAAAAAATGGCGTGCGGTTGGAGTGGTTCCCAGTCGTGACCCCCAGACGGTATGGCGAAAACAAGACGTAATTTCATCAAATTCGACGAAACTTCATAAAATTCGACGAAACTTCATAATATTCGGTGATAATTAGCGATATTTGGCGATATTTTACAATAAAACTAAAAAAAAAGAAAAAAACTGCGGCGGCGTCTACAGCCCGAGGCGGTTGTAGAAGACGGTGTAGTCCTCCCCGTCGTCGGAGTCGCCGCCGCCGCCATAGCTCGGAGGAGCAGCAGGGGCACGCCCGGCCTCGCCGTCGCCGCCGGTGCCTGGCTCCTGCTTCGGCGTCAGCCACCGGCTGGTGCTGGTGCCGGCCTCCTCATCGTCGTCGTCGTCCAGGACGACGACCTCCGGCGAGGCACGACGCTGCGGCGCCCGTAGCGCGCGAAGGCCTCCCGCTGCTCGGCCTCGACGCGCCGTTTGCGCTCCTCCTCCTCCCGCTCGTGGTCGCGGGCCGACCACGCACAGGCGAAATCCTCCGGCGCCGGAGGGACGTCGTCGAGGCTGGCCGCCAGGGCGGCCGCCATCGCGGCCTACTCATCGTAGGGCTCCTCCTTGACGACGGCCTTCTTTCTGAAGGCCTTCTTCAGGGCGCGGCCGACGACGCCGGTGCCGGGCTCCCGCTTCGGCGTCAGTAGGCGGGAGGAGCTCCCGCTCCCGCCGCCGGTGCCCGGCTCCCTGATGACGATGCCGCGCGAGGGCGCCGCCGGCTCTTGCTTGATGACGCTGGCGAGCGGCGTCGAGGAGCGGGCTCCTGCGTCGGAGGAGGAGGACGACGAGCACACCATCCTCCTCGGCTCCCATCCGTGCCGCCGTCCCCTCCTCGCCGGGCCCTGCAGCGGCGGCTCGTTACCGCCCTCGATGTGGTCGAGGACGGCCTGGAGGGAGCGGCCGGGGACTCCCCACCAGTCCTTCCGGCCCTCGCTGTTGTTGCGGGAGGGGGCGAGGTCCTTCGGGCCGGGGAAGTCGTTGAGCTGCCGCTCGTGGTGGTCCTCGAAGAAAGGCACCCACGTCGAGGAGTTCTCCGGGTGCCAGGCGGGATCCTCCTGCTGCTCCGCCGTCAGCTCATCGCGGACGGCGTAGATCTCGGCCCACCGCCGGTCGGCGGTGGGGATGGGGGGGATCGGGATCCCCATCTGGCTGAGCCGCCATCCTCCTTCGGGGAGCTTCATGGCGGGTGGGCATGGGTAGCCCGCCTCGTGAAGGAGGCGTGCCTCCCGCTCCTTAAGCCAGTTCCGGCCGAAGCCGTTCGCCGCCGCGCCGCTAGCCATTGGGTGTGGTGTGCGCTCGGTGATCGAGAGGAAGCGCGGCGAGGGTGTATGCTCGGTGAGGAAGTGCGGCGAGTGTGTGATCGGCGGTGTGCGGGTGCAGTAAATAAATACCGGCGGGGGAGAGGGCGGGGCAGTAATAACTACGGCGCGCCTAACTCCGCCGCGTGGCCGATTTGACTCGACGGCGGTACGCCTGACCGGCGGCAGAGCAGTAATGCGACGCGGAAGGCGAGGCGATGAGGACGACGAAACGGTTGTGCCGCTGACAGGGCGGGCCCGCCGGAGCTTCACGCGGTTTCCCTCGGTTCCGCGCCGTTTCGCGCCATTTTCCCTTTCGTCGGCGTCCCCAGGCCGAACCCGGGGCGCTGGGTTCGGCCTGGGACGCCGGATAAAAATTGGGCCAAATCCGGCGAAAAATGAGGCCTTGGGGGGGCGCTGGGGGGGCGACTACGGGAAAAATGATCCGCCGGCTTCAAAAAGGGGGTCCTGGGGGGCTCTCGGGGGGACGGCTGGAGTTGCTCTTATTGATCGGAGACCTAGCGATAGAAATGTAAAGAACAAGGTGTGTTGTAACAAGACAATACATTTTGGTCTCTCTCCATGTCTTCATAACTAGAAGGATACCCCTCGCGTTGCAGCAGGCATCCCTTTAGAAACTATATTGATATAAGAGGTATGATATATATATTATGTTTTCTAAAGTAATATGAAAAATTCAATTTGTCATAGTCGAGAAACTAAATTTAATAGATATAAATTGAGCGAGTATTATAAATTATTATTTTCACTAGTTGGATGGTTGAAGGATTGGATGATGTGTAGCTTGCATGTAGAGACTAATAAATATTAGTGGAGATGACATGGACAATTGATTGGCTAAGAGAATGGATGATGTGGATAGCTTGTATGTTGAGATAGAAAATCATTAATGCATGTTAGTGGGATTTTACTTTACAAGAGATATAGATTAAATTGTTCTCTACTTGAATCCTTAATGTGCTTAGTAAGTATTACCCTAGATGATACCTAGAAGCATTGCAGCTAACTGAGGCTAACTGAGAGGTTTTAGTTCACGAAAATTGGGTGTTCTAATGTATTTCAAGTGAAATCTAATAACGGAAGACTAGAATTCAAGTCTTAGTCCATTCACTAACCGGGAAGAGATAAATCTTTCTACTCTAGGTATAAGTTCAACCCGTACGAAACTAACGCTAAACTAATATATCAACACTACTTTTACACAACAATATTTTTCCTGATAGCTTTGAAATTAGTGGGGTATTGTTCGAACTTTCAAGCCTTATAAGGGCCCTTTTGTTTGGGCTGACTGTGGTGCTGTGCAGGGAAAGCTGCTGTCCAGGAGAAGCTGCTTCTCTGAGTCAAAGTCTTTGGCAAACCAGCTGGCTGTCTGACTGTAGATTGTGAAATCGTCTGAAACACCCTTAGATCATTACGACACTCTTAGAACACCCTTAGATTCATGGAAACATGTATTATTGCTGATATACGTGTAATAAATAACATATGGATCACTAAAATTTAGATAAAAACGATCACTATATAATACCATCAATTTATATTTATCCAAATTACATGTCCATCACGAATACATAATTATCTAAAATACATTTTCATTGCATTATACTACTAACTCAAATCTTGTGCATCACAGTAGCATCACAACCATGTACAGCACATCATGTGCTAGCTGTTTAATCGATCTGGAGCTGCATATGCATGCATGCAAAGCTTACGGTTTACGTTTCTTTCTAGTCAGGCCAGCCCTGAGCTGTACTGGAACAGCAGGCCGAGCCATCTATGTAGAAAAAACGTAGCATCATCTTGCTTTCGGCTGGGGATGAAATCCGGCGGACATGCGACGGAGTGAGGATGGGGACCGGCGGCCGGAGGTTGGGGATGAGATCCAGCGTCGATTTGGGAAGATACAACGGGCAGCGGTTGGGGCCGAGCTCCGGCGGCGGCCGGGGAAGAGTTCGGGCGGCCCGGCTTCGATCTCCGGCCGGGGATGAGTTCAGGCGGTCGAACGGCGATGCGGGGCTGGCGGCGGAGGATGGAGATAGGGGGGAGAGGGGGCGGAGGAGAGGGTTGGGGGACGAGCTGTCGAGCTCCGGCGGGGAAACCCTGACGAGCTGTTCCCTTGGGGGAAGAACAGGAGGAGCGGGCTGGGGCGATTTTCCCTTTTTTTTTTTTTGCCCCGTACGTGGAAAGAGAAAGCCGCGGGGTCAACATGTCCACTTAGTTTTACCCTTTCGGGAGTGAAGAGCGAAGCCGCGGGAAGCACCTCCTCAGATGCTTTTTCTTGCCCTGCCTATTCGGTGCGTGGCTTCGTCAAAGCCCACCGCCACCGCAATCTGTTTCGGTTTGCCTGCTTTTTTTTTTTGGTAGAAATCAGCTAAAAGCCCAAACAAAAGGGCCCTAAGCTAGCCCATGAGTGCACGAGGCCCACTCTAAATTTCTGTCAATTTTAAAGCAATTCATAAAGTTTAGTCTCACACAGGTAAGACAATGATTGGCAAACAAACTTATACTGCGAGCTCAAATATTGCGTTCTAAAATATTAGAAACGCACAAAACATTGCATGCCACACACATAGCACAAGTTATCATGTGATTGTCCGCGTGACATGTGCATGGGGCAGTGCGGGGGCACTCTGGCACATAATGTGACTGCACCCACTTTTATTGTGCTAAACCATCGTAAATTCACTTTGAAACCCGAGCTCACATGTTACTGCTCAAATAAAAAAATCAAAGCAAATAGTTAAATATTTTAAAAAATTCTGATTTTTTTTTGTGATGAACATATACAAATTTTCTACATACATGACAAATTTCGTGGTGAAATAATAAATTTTCTACTCTATAAAAAAAACAACAAAATCAGTAGTCAAAATGAGATTTAAAACATATCTTTCAAAGTATTGATTTTGTATTTTTTTCACAGAGCAGAAAAATTGATATTTCACCATACAATTTCTTATGTTTGTATAAAATTTGTATGTGTTCATAATAATAAAATTTCAGAAATTTTAAAATGTTTTACTATTTTTTCGAATTTTTTATTTGGGCGGGAGCATGTGAGTTCGGGAACCAAAACAACCCCACCAAACCATACAGTAAAATCTCCTTATTAATTCTGTTTGAATGCGATCAAACAAATTAACTGCTCGTTCTTTTGGTAATCAAGCCCATCAGTTCTTTTGGGAGCACAGAAGCCGCCCCCAAATTTTGGCTAGTCGTCCAAATTAGTTTAGTCTAAATTAGTTTGAAATCCAAACCAAATTTAGGGACGGCTTGTGTTTTTACTAGTGTTTATTTGGCTCTTTATTTCCCATCACTTACAGTGGATGCTACAACTATAAGAAGTCAGCAGACATTCTCGTTCAGACACTGATTTTCACCATCTCTCTCCTTCCGCTTTCAAACCTATGCGAGTACTGAACCATCCCAGCAGTACTTAGCATTAACGGATTAGCCCTTGAGAGTGACAACCGATAGTGGCGTAGTTGTATTTTGTTTCTAACTTGCAACCTTTCACAGACCATGCCTTTCGAATCGAGTCTTCAACCCGTTGACCCTCTGAAAGTCTCACACCTTCAGCTTTGCAAACCAAACCGTTCTTACAGTTCTAGATAACTACAAAAGTGATAGGACCAACCTCTAACATTAAGAAGCAAAGTCAGAGAAAATCGTGAAGGAAAGTCAGAGTATGTAGCATCGGTTTGTGTAATATGTACTGAACTTACTTACTGTAGATAGTTACGAGATAGTTACGGTAGCATATATCACCTAAACTAAAAAAAAAATCATCAGATTTTTTAAGCAAAAGTAAGGAAATTTGTATCATATAAAGTAATTTGAATCATATTAGACTTAAATAATTTGTCTTTGAAGAAGCAAAGTCAGGGTTCTGTAGCTTACCTGACGTTGCTCCTTAATGTTAGAGGATCTGGTTCCGACCAACACATCCTGGCCATGGTTTTCACGGAAGCACTGGTTCGCCGACCATGAACAGTCCCACGAGATAGCTAACTGCAATGGTAGCACGTTAAGTCTGTACTCTGATAGTCTTGTTCTGTCCCATCCTGTAATCGATATCCACTGCGTCGGTTCTTCTCAGTCCCCATTTACGTGCCCTGATAACATTGTAGTCAACTCTTGGGGCCTACCGAACAAGAACTTGTAATCAATAATTGCCTATCATCTGTTACTCATACTGTCTTATATGATCGATAAATGTACAAACAACGGTCCAATTGTTCAGAGATGCAACCAAACCCCAGTCTGACAGCAGCAAGTAACCTATTTTTCAACCAAAATAATATTATGCTCAGAAAATGAAACCGTAAAATAACCATGAGCTCCAAAGGAACAAACAAGTGCCCGATAAAATTATGCTCAGGCTGACCTAGCTATCTTGCCATGTGGCACACAAGAATTGCCTTGAAGCAGCATCTGGTAGTGTTCAAGTAGCAGGTCAGCCTCATGGAAAGAGAGTGCAGCAGAGGGATAGTAGGAGGTCTGCGTCGTGGAAAAGGAGGTGCAAGCTAGTATTACTGCCAAGTCAAGGTACCAGCAAGAGAGCCATGGAGGCATAACCAGAATGGAGAGCAGAGTATCTGCAACAGCGACATGCCCTGAAAGGAAAATGTGGAATTGAACATGTACTTGATTAACAGATGATGCACTTGGAGGCGGCTTTAAGCTCATCCCAACCACCATTAAAGCATAAAAAAATGGTAATGGCCGTCATCAAAGATACAATTTGCACACCGACAGATGGGACTCTTATCATAAGGTGCTGAATTATGGCAGAATACATTCTCACTTGGAATTAACCATACGATGCAAGGAAAAAGCCGGTGTACTTGATAAAATGTTAGTACCTAATGTTGCTACTAATTGAGATTTAAGCTGGCAGTGCTGCAGTGTTTATAAGAATCGTAGGATATCCTCCAAGTGCATCAAGAACGGGACAAAAAAAGAAATCTGCATTAACGTCTGCATCATATAGCAGTTAGCAAAAGACTGTGCTAATGCTTAACTCAATGATAATGTTTAACCCCATACATGTTTTACTATCACCGTAAAGCAAGAACCGATTTTCAGCAAAATGTATCTTCCCAATACGGACCTTCCTGTAGACCTGTACAGGGCTTTGAAAACTATACATAGTATTGCATGCAGGGTCTCAAAATTAGTTTCAAAGTAGAACTCGGAGGGTTACCTCACATTAAGGGCAGAACCAGTTTCTTCTGACTTATTCGAAGTATCATAAGTGGGTACCAGTCAATTGGACAAAAGTCAGTCAAAGATTTGACCCCTTACTATTACCATCAATAATCTGCAAATCAAATTGCATTTCCTACATATCATCTCCACGACACCAATGTTTAAGCATCAAGAAACATTGTTGGCTATGATATTTGCAACGTGGAATAAGCTGGTGTAATAGGATTCAGAATGCTTGTGACAGAAAATGGCGTTACCGACAAGCCCTGGAGGATGCCCTACCAGACAACGAACATAAGAAATCTTTACATCCTGCTGAAACAGTGCGTCAGACTTTCAATTGCTTCATTCGTACTTTTAACACCCTTTGTTTATTCTCTGGAAGTATTTTTCCTTACGTTTATGGGGCTAAGTTGTCGAGAAATATTCTTTGACGGATACCTGCTTGAACAATTTTAGATTGCCTACCTGAGAAAACGAAATGTTTGAAGGTTGTCGCTGGAAGTGCTTGGTAATTGCTTGATACTTTGAAACATTGGTCGCACCTAACAGAACTTAGTGCTCGATGTATTAGATTGTATGATTCATGATCTAGAAGAAACCAGAAAGAAAAGGACTGGGCACAATAAAATATGCAAATATCTATCAGCATATAAAAAAGTGTTAGGTAAATAGCAACTTGTATTCCCATGAGACCATACGTCGGTATATGTTTGGTATATATACAGTACATGTGCATAAAATTATGCAAAAACCTTATATAATGGGAAATAAATAAAAGGGTACACAACACTATAATACAATTCTAATACTCACTCATATATCGAGGCTGTGTGCATCATCACGATGCAGAGGCTTGGGCTATGCTCCCATTTTGAAGAAAAAAAAACTCATGATGAATCAACAACATTGTGTTTTGGGAGAAGAAGTCGTGTTGTGCTCTTAGTATGAGGATTCGTGAAATAATCCGCTAACTTTGGAAGACACGTAGGAAGAGCAATAATCTCATATTGCACACAAGCGCGTACAAAAGAAGCATCAAGACCAATATGTTTGGTAAGCTTATACCTCACAGGGGCACGCACAATACTGATAGCACATGTACTGTCTGACAAGATCTCAAATAACCATCGTAACCAAATCACCTTTGCCATCATGAAAGCAAAAGCTCACAAATCAGAATCTGCACTCGGACGGGAAACTAGTATGTTTCTTGGTTTTGCAGAATCACAAATAAAAACGCAGAGTGAACCACGATCCGAAACCCACGTAGCATTCGAATAAGTCGGAAGTTGTACATGTTAGAACGGGGAAATAAAAGACTGTGAGAGATAGTTCCACGAAAATATCGTAGAACACGAAGAAGGTGACTAAAATGAATTGAAGTAGGAGCAGAAACAAACTGACTCAAAATATGAGAGGGATAGGGGATATCTTGGCGAGTGACAATTAGATAGACAAGACTCCTAACAAGATGGCGGTAACGCGTCAAATCAGACAAGAGATCACCGTCAGAAGCACGAAGGTGGGCATTGAACTCCATAGGAATATCAACAGTGCACTCATCACTAAGAGTAGCATGAGCAAAGAGATTCTGGATATACTTTCTTAGGAAATAATGAATACATTACAGGTAGAAGAAACCTCAATCCCAAAAAAATAGCAAAGAGGACCAAGATGAGACATAAGAAATTGCTCAGTGAAATAAAGAATCCAGGCGCATGGTGTTTGCTTAAGTCCATGCATAGAGACGGTGACAAAGATGACATACCATGCCATCAGGAAGAGAATACCCAGGTGGTGGTTGCATATAAATTTCCTTACATAACACCATTAAAGAATTATTAACATCAAGTTGAAACATAGACCAATGGTGAACATAGGCCACAACGAGAAGTGTGAGAACAGTGGTGATATGGTACACATGAGAAAATGTCTCGTCCTAGTCATGACCATGCTCCTGTTGAAAACCACGAACCACAAGACATGCTTTGTAACGCTCAAGAGAACCATCCGAGCGACTCTTAATCTAATAGACCCGCTCACATGTGATGGAACGAACACGAGGACAAAGATAAACTATATCCCACATGTTGGCGTGCTCAAGAGAGCAGCAATCTCTCGTGCCATCGCAAGCTGCCATTTGATATGAATAACTACATCTGGATAAGAAGTCGACTCACGTACACGAGAAAGACCATATAGATCAGGGGAAAACCAATAGGGGCAAGGCCGAGCACTAAGACCATAAGTCGGTTTAGACAAGGAAGACTGCATGCTAGAAGTACATGGCACGTCAGTAGAATCCCACAACACATTGACGACGAGTATAATGGAAAGGAAAAAAGGGGCGAGTAGGAAGCACCGAATGTGATGGAGACGAGAATTCATCAGTGATCTAGATGGAGAGTCATGCGACATAGAGGGGAATAAATCGTAGGAGAGGATGGCTCCAGACCTGCAACAGTAAATAAGGAGGAGGGGAATACTAGGCACAAAGGGAGATCTATCGAGTAGCGTGAAAAAAGACATACCCTCCACTAAAAAGGTCGATGCGGATGGACATGGGTAGAAGGGACGAGTCTTATTAATGAAATATGTAACATGCGACCAACAAGATCCCAACACCAATAACTCTTATGCTCATCATTCTATTCTAAAAAAGACACACTTGGCAGACTGAGTAGTCAGTTTGGTGTGGTCATGGGGGGGGGGGTAAAAATATAGCAAACACAACAAATCAAGTGAAGCGCCGAATAATTAGGAAAACTATCAAAAAGATATTCGAGAGGGATACCGTGCAGTGCAGCAGATGGATGAATATTGATGAGATAGATGGAAGTGGAAACAACCTCATCCTAAAAGTGAGCCAAAAAAGAAGTAAAAATCAACATCGGATGCATCATCTCAAGAAGCCGACGATACTTGCACTCAGTCAGGCCATTCAGAGAATGAGCACCCGGACAAGAGAATGGAGAAAGAGAACTCTACTCAACAAGGAATCCTCACAATGAATGTGAGACATATTGACCAACAGAATTTATGCGAAAACATGAGTAGGTGCGGAGAATTGGGTACAACCTTGGCATCAAATTATTTCTATATAGATTAGACCTGACTAAGAGTAGACATGAAATATATCCTGGTGTGGCGAGAAAAATATCCTATAAATATAAGATACTAGATATGACCCCCTTCCGAAGCTAGGGGAGCCAAACCCCAAACATCTGAATGAACGACATCAAAAGGATGTTCAGAGATTGACTCAATATGAGAATAGGGTAGTTGAATCTGCTTATTAAGTCTACAAAAAGAAGCGTTTTCGGAGGCATACCCCAAAACACCACGATGAACTAAAGACGAGAGACGAGGACCGCATAAATGGTCAGGATGATGATTCTATTGTTGAAAACAACAGGCAGATGCGACAACATGGGTTGAAAGACTGGCTGCGAGGGAGGTGGAGGGAAGATGAAGCTTGTCAAGCTTCTAGATACCTTCATCGCGTCGGGGCCTGCACCAGAAGAGAGCTCATGCGGTGATTTTGAAGAACACGATCAAAGTCGAGAAATGACCCTAAAACTAATATGGACACCATAAATAAGCTAAAATATGGGCCAAATTTTCACTTTTTGCTTTGCAACATTGCATCATGGCATCCATTTAAATTGCTTAAGTTGAATAAAGCAACAATTGGAAAACAATAAAAAGGGAAGCAAAACCTTCCCAAAATTTAAAACCAAATACTTTACTCAAATTAGTAAAACCAATTGTTCTTGAGTCTCCAAATTGTCCAGGAAGCTCAAGGATATATTTTATAAATAATTGCCAAAGGCTAAATTCTTAACAAGCAAATAAATAAATTTGAGAATTCAATTTGGTTCAATTCAAATTATATTTTTGAAACCAAGTTAAACTCTCCAAAAATTCAAAATAAAATTATGGGGAGCTTCATTAATATATTATGAGCCTCCATAAATATTTTTATAATATATTGAAATGTTTAAGTGCTCCAAATAAGAATATTTAGAAATTATCATTTTTTTACCATAATTAGAGCATGTGAACAAATGTGGCCCAAAACATTTTATTTTGGGGCACCAATTTTTGTGAAGCTTCAAAAGGTCAAGGGGAGGCCACATGAATATTTTAGAATTTTGTAATTTGTCTAAGTGCCCTAATTAAATGCCTTAAGCAGCTGGAGTCATTCTAAACTGAAAATAGGAAATGTTGTCAGGGGGTTCTTCGCAAGTTTCCCTTCTTCTCCATACTGTCGCCACAGGGCCGTCGCCCATGCCGCCATGCCGCCCCCCCTGTACGCACGCAGCTCTCTCCCCTCTCGCTCCACCTGCTCCCTGGTGGAGGAAAACGGGACCCCCACTCCCTCCCGCATCCATTCCTCCACCTGCCCCACTCCATCTCGTTCCCCTCTCCACCCGAGGCCGTGCTTCCCCATTACCGCCGTTGCCGAGCTCGCCGCCGTCGTTCGAGTGAGTGCGAGGTAGATCAAAGACCACCGCGAGTTCCGTCGCATCCTCTTCTCCCTCCCCGCGCAAGGAATCGGGCCGGGGTCGCCTAAATCGGCGCCGGCATCCATTTCCCCTTCCGCTCCGGCCGAGCTGCGTCGAGCACGATATCGTCGCCGACCGGCCTTCCCCGTCCCTCGCCGTCCGCGCCAGCATCCCTAGGGTGAGTCCCGCGTCTTTGGCTCTCCTCTCGCTACCCCTCTCTCTCTCTCGCCGTCGCGATCTGCCGCCGGTCGCGGTACATCGTCGCCGCCCCACCGTTGCCGTGCGCCCGGCCTGGGGACCGGCCCGGCCGACCGGGAGGCCGGCAGCCTCGGTTGCTTGCCCGGCCTGGGTGTCGGCCTGGGCCGGCCAGAAGGCCGGCTGGCTCGGATGGTGGCCCTGCCTGGTGCCCGGTCTGGGCCGGCCAGGAGGCCGGTCGCCTCAGACACTAGCCCAGCCTGGAAACCGGCCTGGGCCGATTTAGAGGCCGGCCCAAACAGTAAAAACAGTGATTTTAAAATAAATTAAATAAAATGATAACTATTTAAATATTGCTCCAAATTTAGCAAATCAAATACCAAATTGTTCAGAAAAACAAACTCTACATGTTAGAATAATTGTAATGTTATTTTGAATTTAAATTCTTGTTGTTTATTTAAGAATTCCTAAAATGGCTTAAATAATACCTAAATTGGGAAAATCATAATTCGATAAATATTTAACCAAAAATTAGGAATAAAATATCAAAATGATCAGTGTTTCAAATGCTATCAAATCATGGTAAGATCAATTCATGATCACAAATATTTATTTGATGTATTTCCTTAAATGATTAAACGAATTAAATTCAAATAATCATTTATTTCACTATCTATTCATCGGTACTCAGAAAATTGCAAATGAGGTACTAAAATGATCGGAAGATGTGGCACCCCGATCCAGATGATCGAGTCACCCCATATACCAGTCCCAGAAACACTGGATATATGACAACTTGATAAGCAAAGACATAACCAAATACATACTTAGGGCTCCGAGTTCGGGCATACATAAGTTACAACACGGGGGTGAGACTCCAGCGCTCGCGCAACATGCGCCCACAACAGTATGTACATTATTTATCCAACATCGAGCCTCTAGCGGAAGTCATAGCGGAAACGTAGATAGTAGCGTGGCGATAGCGGCCTTATTCCACGGGGTCCTGCCTGGGATACGGGTTCCTAGTTCTCGTACAGCGGGTACTCGGCGTCGGGAGCAACGGAGTCTGGCCACATGAGAAGCCAGGTAAGTACTTGAAGTACTCGCAAGTCATTAGCCCAAAACCAAGCAAGGTCTATCTATATGGCATGGCATAAGTTCGGAAAGTAGCATGGCATGAGTTGGGTTACAAGGGAAGTCCAAGCTTAACGGTTGGACATAACTTACCTACTTACCTTTTGAAGGGGTTTTAATGATTCTAAGTGAGATTTCACTTTCCACTCAACAACTCACAACCACCCTAGGCTCCTCAGCCTTTAGCCAACTCTGGCTTACTCTTTCCGTTGTCACTTGTTTGCTAGTCTCATCATAAGGATTTTCTCCATGTTTGACTGGACTGACTCTTAGTGTGACCCGACCCAAACTTCGTCCCATAACCTAGGGACAAGGCTAGATTCTAGATTTACACTCTCGAGAGGTTGCAACATTTACCCATACGCTGAAGTCTAGGTTTGTACCGCCGGTACCGAAGTACTAGAACCCATCATGGCGACAGCACAAACCCACACTTCCACCACTGTTTACTCCACCCGGACACTCCCTGTGTAGCCACCGACACGTCCCCTGGGACCACGTCTTATGACGAAGTGAATCCGGCACGTCCCCAACGAATGAGCGACGCCTAGCTCCGGAACCTTCGCAAGACTAGCCCCGACCACAAAGGTAACCGACTAGACTTGCCAAAAGGGTGGCGTCAAAGGAGGCTAGATGGAATACTCGGCCATGGTTCGCCCACGTGAACGACGCATGGTGTGCTGGTGTGTTTGGTGAGTGGCACTATGTGACTCAATCTAGTCGAGGGAGGTGGTTATCTTCTTAGTCAAATTCTTATTTCAGTTTCCAACATGAATCAAGCAACACAAGCATAAGCACCAAGCAACAATAGCATATAATAACATAATACTTGTAAGCATAGATAATAATGTCTCAATAATAATAATAATACCCGGGTGACTGTGGCGGGCAACCCGGCCGGTGTCACTCGGGGGTTAGTGTTCACAGGATAATTGCATAATGTTTCAATGGATGACGGTGGCGGGCAACCCGGCCGGTGTCACCGTAAAAGAATGAACCGAAAAGCACTCATAAAAATGAGAGAGCATCCATTCCACTCGAGGGTTATCCCGACGTGGTGTCAGCAATCTCGGCAAAAGAACCAAATGGAAAGTCAGCTCCCAAGCGTCGCAGTCCGGGTGGTCTATGCCAACCATATTTGACGGAGGGACAAGGCAAATAACTCTTTTGGCAAATGCCCCCAACTCCGAGGATCATAAGACGACATTCGTCGGTTCCTCACCTCGGCGAAGAGGAAAGATCCAAACAAAGCCTCGCAAGCGCGAGACGCACAGTTGTAATATTTTCCCCCATTCCTTCGACTGCGGCAGTTCCTCCGGCCATCGTCTAGGGAACGGGAGTGTGGTATATGTAAGCAATTATAAAGTACTACAACAATTAAAATGCAATATGGCATGTGAGGTGCAACATCAATCCACTTGAGCAATAGATTTAAATTCTAGGGTTCGACCAAGTTTGAGATTGAGTTAATGGCTTGCCTTCAGGTTCGGGAACAACTCCTAATTCGTCGGGAAGGTCGGAATCTATTCAAAGGAACACGAATTAGCGTCACAAACCCTTCCTAGGTCATTGAATAAAATCCAAAGGAAATAAATTCCAAAAATTTATTTTCTGGTCCCAATGGGAAGAGAATGTCAAAACAAAGCCAGCAAAATTGGTTTCACATTTTTCTGAGCATTTTGGAGGGAGATATTGGCTTCCAAAGTTCAACCAAAAATCTGTCTATTTTTAATCAGAAAATTAAACAGAAAATTTAAACAGGAAACGGTTCAGAAAAGTTTAAAACTCTGACCGTGGGTCCCACTGGTCAGTACCTACCGAATCGTTTTCTTTTCTTTCTTTTGAACGCGGGAAACAGAGGGGAGGGACGGCGAGGCTCCGGCGACTCACCGGCGGCGGCTCGCGGCGGCTGGGGCGAGGGAGAGGGGCGGAGAGGAAGCAGAGCGTCTCGGGAGGGGTGGCGCCGCCTGTCCGCGAACTCACGGTCCACGGCGAGCACGCACGGCACCGGGGCGTCTTCTCCGGCGGAGGGGGCTTCGGGTTGATGATGAACTCGTCGATTCCGGCCACCGGCTACCCCGGCGAGCTCGGCATCGGCATCGCGGTGGTCCGTGGGGGCTCTGGGTGGAGGGAATCGGCCAGGGGGGGCTGGGGGGTGCGAATTCGACGGGGGGGCAGTGCGGCTCGGGTGGTTGTGATTCCGGCGAGGTGTGGCTTCTCCGGACTCGAGACTGGGGCAGGGGGTGCTGGGGGGAGTGGGAATGGTGGTGCGGCGACGGAATGGTGCTGGGGGGCCGATTTATAGGCCGTCCGCGCGGTGGCCGTGGTTAATGCCGCGGCGAGGTGTCGGCCTCATGTGGTGGCGACGGTGGCGGGGCGTTGAGGGAGCGGTGGCACAGGAGGGCGCACGCGGGTGTTTTCCGGCGACGGACCGGTCCGTGCGGCGGAGGAGGCGCTGACGAGAGGGTCCCGGCGAGCACAGGGCTTGGTCGGTGCGTCGGCTAGCGCCTGGCGCGTCAACGCGGCCGCCGTCCAGTTGCTCCGCCGGCGACGCGTGGGTGCTGGGAGGTGGAGAGCGAGGTGGGGGCGAGGGAGGCAGGCTCGGGCGCGAGGGAGTGGTTCGCCGTTGACCAGAAACGGGCGGCGCCCTCCCACGGCCATGCCCATGCCGGTCCTGGCATGTCCAGGCCATGCCATCGTCGGCATCGGCATCGATCTCTCAACTCCGGGGTCTAAACGGGAAGCTGCTCGCGTCACTGTGCGCCAAACATCAGAATCTACAACTTTGCTGAACAAAATTTTTGCAAATTCGAAAGTTGGTCCGACCAAAATTTTCAAAAAACAGTACTGGCCAAACTTAGGGTTTACTGTTTGGAGGGGTAGATGATGTTAGATGGATCTCCCCTTTTTTCCTGAGGTAGGAGGGGTAAAGGAGAGCCTATCCATGCCTTGGTTTCATCCAGGAAAATTAGTTTGGTTAGATTCCAAAAAGTTTTGAGAAAAGGGCAGTACACAAAAGAATTGTGTAGGGAAATTTTTCCTAAGGGGTGGCACCATATTTTCTTAGAAAAGTGATCCACATCCATTAGGGAAGGTTCCCTAATTTTTGTAGAATTTTTGGAGACATAAAACTAGGGGTTCCTTTGTAAGGTCAATAAACAGGGAATTTTTCAAAAATGAAAAAGAATTTCCAATTAAATATTTTTTCCAGGGTCCAAGATCAAAATCACAAGTACCAAGTGGGAGGGAATTAGAAGGCACAAGATCCCTCTTGATTTAGCAGCTGGAAGGGTTTAAGATCCAATTGATTTTTCCTGAGGCTTAAATCCCAAATGCACTTTAAATAAATCAAACAAGGTATTTTGGGAAAAATTTCAAAGGGCCAAAAATCCAGGGTGTTACAGAAGAACAAAAACTACTTAATCATGTCATGTTCATGCATACTTAAACAATTTGAGTAATTTAATAAATGTATGAACAATGTGGTCATTAAGTTAAATATGTGGTTGCTTCCAAATAATTGCACTAATTATTTGGCTCTCCATTTAATTTTGCTATTTAAATTATATGGTGATATATATGCATAAACTTGTAATGTCATCATGTGATTGTGCATTGCACCTTGACTTCATGTTATTTATTTGTTCCTTGTTATTATTTTGGGTATCGATAGATTCCGGAGTCGAGGGTTCCCTCGCCTATTCCGACGAGCAGTACTACACGCCCCGGTAGCAAGGCAAGAGATAACCTAACCTTCTTGGCATCTAGCATCCTACTGTTTTATAAACTTATTTTATCCACCATAATATTGCATTCGATTCTATGTCAATTTTTGGTCAATACTAGAGTATCCTATGAATGCATGTTTTTCCCCGAACCAATACATGTATCCCTACCTATGAACCGTAGGTTTGATGTGTTGGCCTGAGACAAGGATATAATTGTTGTATTCATATGCTTAGCTATGCTTAGCCATGCTTAGTCGAATGCTTAGCTGTCCGTTATTTATTTCAATGATATTGTTGTTGGTGGAATGTTCGGACATGGTGGTTACTTGGGGTGCTTAATTAAAATGCTAAGAAGGCTTGGATGAGTTGCCATCGGGGATGGTGTTTTGTCTCATTCTTGCCCCTAGGTGCGAGTTCTTTACCTCTTGAACCAAGACTGAGCGTGCTTCCAAAGGTGGGGACATATGGAATCCCCTGTGACCGAATAAGTTGTGAGGGGCTTGTCAAGGGTCCTCTAGTTTGCTATTTCCATTTGCGTGTGAGTGTGTGGGTGGAAAAGAAACGATGAGGACGGTGGTGTTTAGGATGTGGCCGCGGGGCAGGGCGTTGGAGGCGCTGAATCTGTCCTTCCGCACACTGATGGTCCTTGAGTAAGCCTCATGCAATGTAAAGGTCTAACCGCGCCCACTCGCCAGCCTTCCCCGGAAGAGGGCCAATCAGGTGAGCCGGACGGTACCGATGGGTAAATTAGTACACCCCTGCAGGGTTAAATCTTTTCGAAAAGCCGTGTCCGCGGTTATGGACGACTTGGGAACGGACGATAAGACCATAGAGAACTTTAATCTAATAAAATTTGGCAGCTAAAGGTTGCATTTAGACAAAGTGTGTTAAAGGTTCATTTCCTCGAGGGTGATTCGAGGGAGTGCCTTGGTGGAGATGAGAGATGTTTCTGGTTACTAATGGTTCGTTGAGAACCGAAGATGAAAAGTTTACTCTCTTACCCCTTTCCGGAAAAACAATCTGAGTAGTCGATGCCATGGGTCTTTTATATCTTTTATAAATGAAAACTAACTTTATGCAAAATAGCTACTATACAGCTTTAGAGCCTCCATCAATCATTGGGCCTATATCGCCCTACTAAACTTGCGAGTACGTCGTACTCAGTCTCTCTTTGCTGCCTTTATACTTTGTTTCAGAGGAGGACGACACCGAGCAGCTAGGTGGTTTCTTCCTGGACGTCGATGAGTAGTTCGGGGTTCCCAGGTGGCAGCTTGGGACCGTGGAACAAGCTGGCTGGGATTGTTTATCTGTAGGCCTCTTAGGCCATATTTTGGATCTTGTTGTTAGACAACACTAATTCACTCTGATCTCGATGCCATCTTACCTCTATTTGATTTTAACGGTTCTTCTGATTGTCGGCAATTAAAACCTAGGTTCACGGGGTTGGTTTCTACCTTTAGTTTACTGGTTAGCTCTGCTCGTTTGCAAATTCTAAATCCCGAACCAATATTCATGGTGAATTGTTGGGTCTGTGACCTTTTGTGTGTAATATTTGTATCTTTCTCATATATGAGTTTCTATATGAATCTTTGTGTTGTAGAGTCTGTGATGTGTCAGTTGTTCCACAAGTCTTGATCTCTCTACTATACATGATAGCTATGTCTGAGCTTATGGCATGATCGAAGTGTTGCGTGCCGATGATCCATTCCGAGCATGCCTGCCAAAGGTTTTGGCCTGGGATTGGTAAACCCAGTAACCTTCGATTGTGTAGCATGACCGGTTGCACAAAGCTTCATTGTATAGTTCTGGGGTCGGGGCGCTACAAGTTGGTATCAGAGCAGGACTGCCTGTAGGAAACCCTTTCTATTGGTCGATGTCGAGGCTAGTGTTCGTGAAAAATTATTTTTAACTTAAAAATGAGTTGTGAAAACCTTCTTAGGATTCTTTTTACTCCTTACCCAATTCACTCTGATCTCGGTGCCATCTTACCTCTATTTGATTTTAACGGTTCTTCTGATTGTCGGCAATTAAAACCTAGGTTCACGGGGTTGGTTTCTACCTTTAGTTTACTGGTTAGCTCTGCTCGTTTGCAAATTCTAAATCCCGAAGAGAAGAAGTATTGCGGATCATCAAGACATTCTTTGTTTTCGCCAAGATCTTGAACCGAAGGTCCCGGATTGTGCTAGGGCTCCGGTGTAATGATTCATTAGGGTTGTCACCCTTGTGAGCATTTTCTATTGAGAGTCCCAGTACATGAAGCTGATCTTTAAACCAAGATCTTTTCCGTTGAACCCTACATCAGGTTGGCAGAATTTGAAGTTAGTCTTCAAACTCGAGGTTGCAGGCGTAATTGATTTGCCCAGCAGCACTCTTCTCTGTCACTAGCTTTAGCTAGGCTCTCTGTCATGGAACCATCTGAATCACGATGGGATTGCTCTTAGCGAGTTTTTCCATCAATAATTGTGATTCCTCCGGTAACATCCGTTTCCTGAAACCCTTTCGGCACTAGTTGTCGGAAGAGTGCTAACAAGGGCTTCTGCAATATCTTGGAATTGTTGTTAGCCCGTTCCTTAATCTAAATCTGTTATCCGTCCTCTATCTGTCTGCGGACAGTCAAGTTTTATCGTGCAATGGGGTGTTTTGATGCATGTTATTCTTGTGGTCCGTCAAGGCATTCCACTTCGGGATGTCAGGAGAAACAAACTCCGGTACCTTGTCCGTTTCTCGGCCAGGTCAAAGTTTTGTGATTCGCGGAGTAAGAGCTTGTCTAGCTGATAGGGCAGAGGTAGTTCGATCTTTCGATGAGATGTGATAAGTCGATTTTGGTGGAGTTCGACCTTGGCGATCCGACTTCTACGCACACGTACGCAGCGCCAATGCAATCGCTAAACCAATCTCCAGGAGTTACCGATCCTGCGAAAGCACGATCGGCCTGATCTAAAAGATCAAGTTCTTCCTGCAATCGAGAAACAAGAACCAATAATGCAATCAAGAATTGCGGATGGAAGATGAACTTTATTGATGAAGGTGGTTCTTGCAAGTGCGTAGTACAGGAGGTCTAGCCGACACTCGTGCCTATGGCGAAGACTAGCAAAAGCCGAGTTCTTTTTAACTAAATAAAATCCAAGTCTAAACGATGACCTAAGGGGGGTATATAAGGAGGAGAGAAAGGGATTTCGGCCAACCAAGGGATGGTGGCCGAATCCAACCCTAAGTGGACTTTACTTCCTCCATACGGACTCTAAAAACGCACTAAAAAGTCTAACTCGAAATTACATGGGCCCTGGCCCATAAATAAAGGTGGCGCAGCACCATATGGGACTATGGACGAAAATATGAAGTATAGGCATGAATATTTCGTCCAAGTCTTCAATCATCATATTTCTCCATTGGTGGTATAATCATCTCCATCATGAGCACTCCTGCTGCCATCTCCTTGCACGTACATGCTCCATAGCTTGTCCCTCGCATCCATGCTTGGTCCATCATTCCTAAGAGAGACAAACACATCTAATTTAGGCAGCATCATATTCTCATGTATATTAGGAGTAGCTTGTAAAAACGAAAGTACCTGTTGATTAAGTTGTCGTGCACGAGCTCTAGTGATAGGTCCTTGTAATGGAGATGGTGTAGTAGCTGCGGTTGCATCTACAGTAGGGATGTCCTCATCATCCTCCCCTTCTTGAATTGAAGTCGTCCTCGACGCCATCTCATCATTCTCTCCCAAGTATGGCTTCAAATCTGCAATGTTAAATGTGGGACTAACCCCAAAATTTGCAGGCAACTCAAGTATATATGCATTATCATTTATTTTCTCTAACACCTTAAAAGGACCATCAGCCCGAGGCATTAACTTGGACTTGTGTAATTCAGGAAAACGGTCTTTGCGCAAATGCAACCAAACAAGATCTCCAGGTTCAAACACAATTTTCTTTCTACCCATATCACCATACATTTTGTATTTAGCATTCATGCGCTCAATATTTTCTTTAACAGTGGCATGCAATTTCAACACCAAATCAGCACGTTGTGTAGCATCTAGATCATTTGGCACCAAAGATGGAAGAGGCAATAAATCAATAGGTGCACGAGGAATAAAACCATACACAACTTCAAAAGGACACATTTTAGTAGTAGAATGCATTGAACGATTATAAGCAAATTCGACATGAGGCAAGCATTCTTCCCACTTTTTTAAATTATGTTTTAACACAGCCCTTAGCATAGTAGACAAAGTTCTATTAACCACTTCAGTTTGTCCATCAGTTTGGGGATGACATGTAGTACTAAACAGCAACTTAGTTCCCAACTTTGCCCATAAGCATCTCCAAAAATGGCTAAGAAATTTAGTGTCACGATCTGAAACTATAGTATTTGGCACACCATGTGACGAGGTTAGGGCTCGGCAAATCCCTGGGTCGAGTACCCCGGGTTGATTGAAGGGGAGGAAGATGAACGTTGGTGATCACGACGGCTAACAGGGGGCGATTTACCCTGGTTCAGGCTCCCGGAGGATAACACCCTACTCCTGCTTGTATGGAATTATGATCAAGGTGGCTACAATGGCGAGATGGCAATCTCGCTAGGGTTTGAGTTGGTGTTCGCTAGTTCCTTCGTCGCCCTAGACGAGGGACCCTCCCAGCCTTTATATGATAGGCTGGGTCTCGGGTGAACGGTGCTGATGGCACGTACAGGATGATTAAGCTGATGACCTAATGGCGACTACCTTGGGCCGC
This sequence comes from Puccinellia tenuiflora, assembly GCA_012064385.1. NCBI lineage: Eukaryota > Viridiplantae > Streptophyta > Magnoliopsida > Poales > Poaceae > Puccinellia > Puccinellia tenuiflora. The sequence goes on along the minus strand of QRDG01000893.1, from coordinate 377,189 downwards.
ACATCATCCTTCTTGGGCCTTCCTTGGCATGACCCAGGTACCACCACCGTGGGGTACTCGAAAGGTAACCCCACAACAGTAGCCCCCGAGTGCTTAGTCGAATCGTAGAGTCGGGTAAAGGACTCCTTCCTTCCGGGCATGCCACCAGGTTCCTGAAAGGAACAAATAAAATGGTCGACTCCGGCCGTTCAGGGCTTATGGAGGATTTCTTAGCCGAAACCTCGACTGCAGGGTGAAAACTGCGAGTGTTGTTCTGATCGGTGATTTTTCGACTCTGATTGTTCTGAGTCATTCGGGAGCGCGAACAGCGCTCCCGATGGGAGTAGCCCCCGAGATTAAGCTGAATTGCTTGCAATTGAGGTTAAACTCAATTTTTCCTTCAGTCGAAAAGCCCACTCCCGATGGGAGTGAAGTGACTCGAATTGACGGAGTCGCAACTTGCTTTGCATGACTTACTTTGTACTCGGCCGGTTTGGCTTACTGCTTTAAGTTTGCTCAGCTCGTGGAGCTTACTGTATTTCTTGTGCAGTCGAATGGACTTGTCGAGTCGACTCAGCTTTTAGAGCTTACTGTATTTTTGTTGCACTCGAATGAACTGTCCGGGTGCTCCATCAGCCCATTGGCTTACCACGCCTCCGCAGATGACGTCAGTGCTGACGTTTTCGGCGTGCTCTGCGTCCGATGGGACGTGACATGGTGGTCCCAGTGCCAGTATTGACTTATCTGACCGTTGGGCGCGAACTTTTCGCGGCGTGATGAAGACGCCTCGATTCCCGCGCGTAGTGGGCGGCGTGGGCGGCGACGGTTGGCGTCTCTGCGCGACGCGTGGACGGCCGGATGAGGTTGTGGAGAGCGGCTTCACGGTGAACGGACAGGATGAACTGTCCCCGCGGTATATATTTTTCACCACGGTGGGGAACAGTTCACGCCATCCTCATTTCGCCGCCATCTCCTCTGCTTTCTCCTCCATTGCTGCCCTTGCGCCCAGTTCTCCAGAGCTTTCTCCACTCTCCCGAGCAAAGATGGGCTTGAAAAGAGCGAAGACCACCGAGGGCACCGCCGCCGCCGCCGATGCGGGCATGAAGAAGGTGGACGGCGACTGGGTAAAGTCATCGGTGAAGAAGACCGATCTCGAGTGCCTCCGCGCGCAGGGGCTGCTGCCGCCGGCGAACCAGGCGGCCGTGCGTGCTCCAGGAAAAGAGGTACTCCCCTCCCCTCGTGATAGGGAACGCGTCTGCTTCGTGGAGTTCCTTCCACGGGGTTTCGGGTTCCCCATCCATGATTTTGTTCGTGGTCTCATGTATGCTTATGGGATTCAGATCCACGATCTGACTCCCAATAGTGTCTTGAGCATCGCGAGCTTTATCGTGCTCTGCGAGTGCTTTTTGGGAATCTCTCCCAACTGGCTTCTCTGGAAGTCGTTGTTCCTCGTCAAGAGGAACGTTGGGAAGTCGAAGCAGGTCTACCCAGTCGGCGGCTTCGGCATCCAAGTGCGTGGCGACACCACGTACTTCCAAATAAAGAAGTCCGACTCCGTCCAGAACTGGCGGAAGAAATGGTTCTATGTCAAGTGCGACCAAGAAGGCCTTCCTGACTTCGCAGCTGATCGCGCGTTGCAGAAGACGAATGCGTGGACGCACCCGCTGTCGAAGGAAGACAGGGAGGCGACCAAACCGCTGCTGGTGCTCCTCCGCGATCTTCTGAAGACCCTTGGGCGCGAGACAGGTGGGGTGCATTTGATTGCCACCTTCTTCAGGCTGCGGGTGCAACCGCTCCGTTCTCGCGTCCACCCGATGTGGGAGCACGAAACCGGCGATGAACTTGGCGACGAAGAAGTCGAGTCGAAGGTGAGGAGCATCACCAGCCTCCGAGCCGCTGATACGTGCAACGTGAAGTGCCCGGTGAAGCCGTATGGGCCGAACAACCCTGTGCCTGAGGTAAGCTTCCTTTTTGTTGTGCTTCTGTTTTGTAAGTTCTGTCGAAATTTTCTTTTGTCTGACCCGAAGTTTTGACAGGGTCGGTCCAGCTTTGTCAGCCTTCCTCCGCTGATGGAGAACGGTCCTCACGAAGAGGCAGAGATCTTGAAGGAGGACAAGGACGATGACGATGAACTTCCTTCCGCTAACTCTCCGAGCGAAGAGGTGGAGGAGGATGATGAAGACGAAGAGCCGCTGTAGAAGCGGCAAAGGCGAAAGAGTGGCGAGTTTGCTTCGGCTTCGTCACCCGCAAAGCAGGTGGAGGTGGAGGACGTGGACGAGGCGAGCGAGTCGTCCTCGGGTGCCAGGTACACAAGCGACCCGACAGAGCCTTTGGTCGTGCCTCCCCTTAGCTCTGCACCGCCGGTTGGGTTCGCGAGGATGCCCTCCGTCTCCCTGGGCAGCGATGATGATCAGGACGTCACCAGGTTAGTCTTGAAACCATCACCTTGTTCTGTCGAGTGCCCTTTTTGCCTTTGCGAGTATCTGAATTGAGTTATCTTGTTGCAGCAACCGTACTGGCGCTGTAGGTTCTTCGCCTCCAGAGATGGAGCACACTTCTGCTCCCGTGTTGGAGCAGACCGCGGAGGCGACCGAAGAAGAGCCGTAGGCGGGTGATGCGTCGACCTTGAAGGCTTCGACTTCCTCCGTTCCCGAGAAGACAGCTGATGCGACCCCGTTGGATGCTGGATTGCTTGAGCATGTAAGTGTGCTTTACCCCAGTCTGCAGGATCTGTATTGGGTGCGCGAACAGCGCTCCCGATGGGAGTAGCCCCCGAAGATGTGCATGACTAGAATAGTCGGGCACAGATTGATATCTTGTTCTTTCCACAGCCGTTTTGTCGCCAGCTGATGGAGGGAGCCGCAGCCTTCGTGCGAATGGAGAAGGAAAAGGATCGACTCCACGCTGCTTTGGAGCAAGCTAACAGTAAGTACTAACCCTTGTGTTCGAGAGGTGCTGCGACTATCTTCATTGTTGACTTTGCTCCGGTGATCCATAGGCGAGAAGGAGAGCATGGCGAAGCGGGTCGCGGAGCTGGAGAAATCCTTGGGTGCAGCTCAAAAGCGTGAGCGAACCCGGGGTGATCTAGAGAAGACCCAGGTTGAACGCTTGCTCGCACTCGCCAATGTAATCGGAGGTAAGTATCTCGGCTCATTGCCTACTTTGCCTTGTGTCGACTTCTGATGCCTTATAAGTGTGGTCCTCTTCGTTGTTCAGAGCCGTGCGGAGGCGCTCCTCCAGAAAAGACTTCCAGTGAGAATGTCGACCTGGAGAAGGCTGTTGGCTTCGTTGACCGCGCCCATGCGTATGCTTCGGCTGCACTGCAGCAATCTTCGGCGGCGCTGCAGAAGTCGAAAGACGCCTTGGCGAGTGTGCACCGGAGCATCTTCCCCAACCAGCCGTCGCCGGTCGATGTTGATGCGCTTGCGGCTCCGTTTGAAGGCGAAGCGACCACCCTGGCGGACTACACGCGTGCTCAGACGGTACGCGGCTCAGAGCTCACTTTCCAGCTCCTACTTGGTCACCAAGTCGCAGGTGACTTTGAGAAGGTTGTCAGCGACTTCCCTCGGAGACCTGATGGCAAGACCGCCTCCCTTAGCAACGTGAAGGCGCGGGCGAGTCAGCTGGCTGCGAGGTTGATTGACACCTTCCAAAAGAGAATCGCCAAAGCTGCAGAGTTGGCCGCTAGGAAGAAACGTTCTCAGTCAGAGTCTGCAATGTAGTTTCCTTTGTTTTAGGGTTCTTCTTCTTTTGAACTTGGTCTGTAATGAAACTCATGATCTGCGAAGTCTTTTGGCCGCGAACATGCTAGTGTCGAAATATAATTTTGTCTTCGAGTCTTCTGTCATATGAATTTGCTTGACAATGTCGAAAATTGGCAGCCTGAGATGGGTGAGACTCCCGAGGTTGCTGGGGCCGCTGGTGCGGGTGAGGACGAGGATACTTCTTCAGCTGCACCCACTCGCCCTCGTCGTCAAGCTCCTCCAGCCCACGCACGAAGTGTGAATGATCAGCGAGTGATCACTTACATGAGGAACAAGATTATTGAGCTCGAGTCGAAGCTGAAGGGTGCCGAGTTGGAGTTGGAGCGCTTGAAGTCGCGGCCCGCTGCGCCATTCTCCCAGCGTGAGGAATTCCTTCTTGGCCAGATAGACTTGATCAGTCGACAGCTGCAAGGTTGGCCTTCAAGCGATTTGTTTCGGCTTCTTTATGCTTTCATTCTTCTAAGTGTTGGATCTTTTCTGCAGATGTTAATCCCGACTGGCAAGCCGAGAATAGTCGAATGGACGAGCGGGTGGAAAGGGAGGCCACCGGTGATTCACTTGAAGCTCGTACCTTCTGGTCGAACAAAAACGCAGGCCGTATACTCGCGAAGATGCTGGATCGCACCTGGCGAGCTGCTGTGCTCTTGGAAGGTTGCAGGAAGGCACTCTGGCTGATCAACAGGGTGTATTTTCCGCATAACGAGCAGCCTTCTGGGCTGGCTGCGCTGCTGGAGAGGTTCCGCAGTAGCAGGGCGTTGAAGGAAGTCGTCTTCACTCAGCTTGTTGCCGGGGCCAACGCGGCGTTTGCTTATGTTCGACTGCACCGGCCTCATGTTCCCTTGGACAGGATACTTGATGGCTTGCCTAGAGATTCTGATTATGCTGAATCCCTTGCGGCCGCACGTCAGGCGATTCAACAGGTCCTGAGTCATACAGAGCAACTTGTAGGGCCACTGGATGCGCCAAAGGAAGAGCCTGTCGACTAAGAGTAGCAGTCTGTTGTTGTATAGTGTTAGCTTGTAACGAGAAAATTTTCCCAGTGGAGAAAATGAATGTTTGCATGTCGAGGTGGGGGTAGCCCCCGAGCGAATGAATTGTATCTTGTGGACTTCTGTACACCTGTATGGCGCAGCCCCCGAGCGGATCGAGTGCGGCCGAGGCGTGTCGAGTTGAACCTGTGTGGCGCGGCCCCCGAGTTCGTCGGGTGGCGACCAAGGTTTTGTCTTAGACCTGTACGGCGCAGCCCCCGAGTGCATCGGGTGGCGGCCGAGGATTTTCGAGTGGAACCTGTGTGGCGCAGCCCCCGAGTGCGTCGAGTGGCGGCCTAGTCGGGTGGCGGCCGAGGATTTTCGAGTGGAACCTGTGTGGCGCAGCCCCCGAGTGCATCGAGTGGCGGCCTAGGTTTTGACTTAGACCTGTACAGCGCAGCCCCCGAGTGATTCGGGTGGCGGCCGAGGATTTTCGAGTGGAACCTGTGTGGCGCAGCCCCCGAGTGTGTCGAGTGGCGGCCTAGGTTTGTCTTAGACCTGTACAGCGCAGCCCCCGAGTGATTCGGGTGGCGGCCGAGGATTTTCGAGTGGAACCTGTGTGGCGCAGCCCCCGAGTGCGTCGAGTGGCGGCCTAGGTTTTGACTTAGACCTGTACAGCGCAGCCCCCGAGTGATTCGGGTGGCGGCCGAGGATTTTCAAGTGGAACCTGTGTGGCGCAGCCCCCGAGTGCATCGAGTGGCGGCCTAGGTTTTGACTTAGACCTGTACAGCGCAGCCCCCGAGTGATTCGGGTGGCGGCCGAGTATTTTCGAGTGGAACCTGTGTGGCGCAGCCCCCGAGTGTGTCGAGTGGCGGCCTAGGTTTGTCTTAGACCTGTACAGCGCAGCCCCCGAGTGATTCGGGTGGCGGCCGAGGATTTTCGAGTGGAACCTGTGTGGCGCAGCCCCCGAGTGTGTCGAGTGGCGGCCTAGGTTTGTCTTAGACCTGTACAGCGCAGCCCCCGAGTGATTCGGGTGGCGGCCGAGGATTTTCGAGTGGAACCTGTGTGGCGCAGCCCCCGAGTGATTCGGGTGGCGGCCGAGGACTTTCGAGTGGAACCTGTGTGGCGCAGCCCCCGAGTGCGTCGAGTGGCGGCCTAGGTTTTGACTTAGACCTGTACAGCGCAGCCCCCGAGTGGTTCGGGTGGCGGCCGAGGATTTTTGAGTTGCCTGCCGATGAAAATAAAGGGGGGAGCTTGTTCCTCAAATCACTTTATTGATTTTTTGCGAGCAGGCCGCCTCATTAAAACCCTTCCTGTCCCCTCAGGTACCCTGGCGAGGGAAAGAGTGCGTCTGAAACCTGCCGCTTATTGACATTGTACATTATTAAAGATTGGGGTCGGTCAGGCGTAGAAACGGCGCAGTTGCGCAACGTTCCACGGGTTGCTGCAGACTGTCCCCGTCTTCGAGTCCTTCAGGCGGTAAGCTCCGCCGCCGATTGCTTCTGTCACGATGTATGGACCCTCCCATGGGGAGGCAAGTTTGTGCACCTTCTTCTGCTTGAGACGGAGGACAAGATCACCAGGGACGAACGCTCTGGGCCGGAGTCGCCGTCCGTGATAGTTGCGCAGGTCTTGCTGATACACGGCTGTGCGGGTAAGGGCGATGTCGCGTGCTTCGTCCAAGGTGTCCATGTCATCTTCGAGTGCTTCCTCTGCATCAGACTCATCGTAGGCCACCACTCGGGAGGCGTCGAACTTGATGTCGCACGGCAGGACTGCTTCAGCGCCGTACACCATGAAGAATGGCGTGTACTGTGTAGATCTGTTTGGCGTGGTGCGCAGACTCCACAGCACAGATGGCAGTTCTTCGACCCAGGCACCTGCGGCGCGCTTCAGTGGCACTCGCAGGCGCCTCTTTACGCCTTTGCAGACTAGGCCATTGGCTTTCTCGACTTGTCCGTTGGACTGCGGGTGCGAGACAGATGCATAGTTGAGCTTGATGCCTTGGTCAGAGCAGAAGTCCTTGAATTCTTCGGCTGTGAAGTTCGTGCCGTTGTCAGTGATGATGCTGTGTGGCACACCAAACCTAAAGATGATCGACCTGATGAAGTTAACTGCAGAGGAGGCAGTCGAACTTGTGATTGGTGCTGCTTCGATCCACTTCGTGAACTTATCGACTGCCACCAGGAGATGAGTGTGTCCGCCCGGAGAAGACTTTTTGAGTGGACCCACCATGTCGAGCCCCCACTGAGCGAAGGGCCATGCGAGTGGTATGGTCTTCAGCGCTGATGCTGGTGCGTGCGGCTTGTTGGCAAACTCCTGGCAGCCGATGCACTTCCTTACGAGTTCTTCTGCGTCTTGCATTGTGGTGGGCCAGTAGAACCCTGCTCGTAGGGCTTTGGCCACCAAGGCTCGACTGCTGGCGTGGTGTCCGCAGATGCCGGCGTGGATCTCGAGTAATATGGCTTGACCGTCGACTGGGTCGATGCACCTTTGGAGGACTCCTGAAATGCTTCGCTTGTAGAGTTCCCCGTTGATGACGGTGAAGCCCTTGGAGCGGCGGACGACGCGCTTGGCTTCGACTGGGTTCGCTGGCACCTTCTGATGCAGTATGTAGGCCAGGTATGGGCTTGTCCATGTGGGTTCGACCAGCATTACCTCCATGGGTTCCATCTCCGTGCTTGGCGGGTTGGCCGTGCTCGTTGTCGGTGTAGAGGGTCCCGGCGTAGGCCGGAGCTTGATGGAGCGTTGCTTGATGCACTCGAGGAAGACTCCGGGTGGCACCGGTGCTTTGTCTGAGCCAAGGTTGGCGAGAGTGTCAGCTTCCTCGTTGCTTTCGCGGCCGATGTGCCGCAACTCGCAGCCGTCGAAGGTGCCTTCCAACTGGTTGTATAGGTCCCTGTAGGCTATCATGTTGTCGGCGATGGCGTCACATTGCTTCATGGTTTGTTGCACGACAAGGTAGGAGTCCCCGTAGATCATGAGGTGAGTTGCGCCGCAGTTTTTGGCCATCCGCATGCCGTGGATTAAGGCCTCGTACTCTGCCTCATTGTTAGAGGGTTTTGGCAAGTCCATCTGCAGTACATACTTCAGTTTGTCGCCTTTGGGTGAGATGAGGACGACTCCAGCCCCTGCAGATCTGAACTTCTTGGACCCGTCGAAGTATATTGTCCATGCGTTGGACAAGTCGGGTACGTCTGGCAGCTGGGCCTCTATCCACTCTGTGGTGAACTCTGGAAGGACTTGAGCCTTGATTGCCTTCGGGTGCGCATACTTCAGCCCCCAGGGTCCCAACTCGACAACCCACTTGGCGACTCGTCCTGTCGCGGCTTGGTTGGTGAGGATGTCGGAGAGCCCAGAAGAGCTTACCACCGTGATGGTGTGCTCGGAGAAGTAGTGGACGACCTTCCTTGATGTCATGAAGACTCCGTACGCTAGCTTCTGGTAATGCGGGTATCGCTGCTTGGAGAGGGTTAGCACCTCGCTAAGAAAATAGACTGGTCGCTGAACAGGGTGGCTGTGCCCTTCTTCTCCTCGTTCGACGACGAGTACTGTGTTGACCACTCTGTTTGTGGCTGACACGTAAAGGTACAGCAGCTCGTTCTCCATTGGCACCACCAGTACTGGAGGAGTCGCGAGGGTTTTCTTGAGCTTGTCGAACGCGTCTTGCGCTTCTTCTGTCCACTCGAATTTGTCTGCCTTTTTCATCAGTTGGTAGAAAGGCAGGGCCTTTTCTCCCAACTTACTAATGAACCGGCTGAGAGCTGCGACTCGGCCGGCCAGGCGTTGCACTTCATGAAGCTTGGTCGGTGCTGGCATTGCGAGTATGTTTTGCACCTTCTCAGGGTTGGTTTCGATTCCTCTTACAGAGACGAGGCACCCGAGCAGTTCTCCGGCTGGCACGCCGAAAACACACTTGTCCGGATTCAGCTTGATCTGATATTCGTTGAGTGCGGCGAAGACTTTGCGGAGGTCAGCAATTAAACTGTCCTCCGTTCGAGTGGTGATGACTATGTCGTCGACGTAGACTTGTACGATCTTTCCTATTAGCTCCTTCAGGCAAGCTTGCATCGTGCGCTGGTATGTGGCTCCAGCGTTCTTCAACCCGAAGGGCATTATCTGATAGCAGAACACACCGTGGGGTGTGATGAATGCAGTCTTCTCTTCATCTTCGACTTTCATCCTGATCTGCTGGTACCCAGAGTACGCGTCCAGGAAGGATAGGCGCGCGCAGCCTGCAGTCGAGTCGATGATCTGATCTATCCGCGGGAGCGGAAAATGGTCCTTGGGGCAGCACTTGTTAATGGCGGTGAAGTCGACGCACATGCGGAGTTTCTTCGTCTTCTTCTTCTCCACCAGGACCGGGTTCGCTACCCAGTCCGAGTCCTTGATTTCCCGGATGAATCCGGCGTGGAGCAGTCGATCGATTTCCTTGCTGACGGCGTCTCGCTTGGGACCCGAAAAACGTCGCATGGTCTGCTTGACGGGTCTGGCATCCTTGTGGACGCGTAAGGAGTGCTCGGCGAGTTCCCTGGGTATGCCTGGCATATCAGAAGGTTGCCAGGCAAAGATCTCCCAGTTCTCACGTAGAAACTCGACGAGCGCGCCTTCCTATGCGATAGGCAGGCTTGTCGACACCTTGACTGTCTTGCTAGCGTCCGTCGGGTGGACTTGATGGGTTCTCGTGTCGTCAGTCATGTTGAAGGCAGATTCCTTGGCTGGTTTCTTGCGTGGCGGGAAAATGGTCTTGTCGTTGTCGACTGCCATCATCGCAAGGTGCTCCTCCATTCCGAAGAACTCAGAGATCTGGCTAAACTCGCGGTCACAGCTGTTGGAGCGGTCGAAGTCGCCGTGCACCGTGATGACGCCCTTGGGTCCAGGCATCTTGAGCATCAGATAGGCGTAGTGAGGTATCGCCATGAATCTGGCAAAGGTCGGGCGCCCGAGTATCGCATGGTACTGCGACTTCCAGTCGACTACCTCGAAGTCGATCGCCTCCCTCTGGAAGTTGTCGGGTGTGCCGAAGATGACGTCGAGTGTGATTGCTCCCATGGGCGTGACTGCTTGCCCTGGTACTATGCCATGGAAGGTGGTCCCTGATGGCGCCAAGTTTGTTGTTGGCTTGTTCATTCTTCTGAGGGTGTCGGCGAAGATAATGTTGATGCCGCTGCCTCCGTCCATGAACACCTTTTTCAAGGTGAAATCCCCGACCAGAGCTTCGACTACCAGAGCAGCGTGCCCGGGTCTTGGTACCACAGGTGGATGATCTGCTCTGGAGAACGTGATCGGTGTCTCTGACCCTCTCAGGTATTCGGGTACTGCAGGTGGACAGGTGACAGCCTGGTAGACTTGGCGGGTGATGATCTTCTGTGTCCTGTTTGAAGGGCGCCCCTTCTGTATCATGTTGAGCTGTCCGCGTGCCGCTGGATATGCGTCAGGGGCTTCTTGCTGCGGCTGCTGCTGCGGATAAAAAGCTGCCGCTGCCTGTGCTGGGTTAGCGACTGCCGGCGCGGGTGCAGGTGCTGCTTGGAGAGCTAACTGTGCGACTGGCTGTGCTGCGGGTGCTGCCTGGGGAGCCAACTGCGTGGCTGGCTGAGCGACTATCTTCTGCATTGCCTGGTATATCCTGCGTGCCTTCTTGCAGTCCTTCAATAGGTGACGAGATCCCCATTTGCCCGTTTCCGGGTTCCTGAACATGTGGTGTTTGCAGGGTTGCTCTAGCTCTTCCTCCGGAGTCAGCGTGCGCCTCTGCCACTCTCGCTTGCGGCTCCCATCGCCACGGTAGGTGCTGCCACCGCTTCGGTTGAATTGCCCTTGGCTGTATTGGCGACTCTGTTCGTCGTTGCTTCGACTGTACTGCCTTGGACTGTACTGGCGATTGCTGTCGTATGCTTCGTTCTCGCGGGGGGTTTCGAATCCCGCCGCTACTAACTCTATTGAGTCATTGCCGTGGTAACGCGGTTTCTTCTTCTGGCGTCCTTCCCGCCAGTTGCTTGGTCCGGCCTCGTCTCGTGGAGTATCACGAACCGAGTCCTCTCCGTCTGCCCACTGATTGGCTATCTTCATGAGGTCAATCATGCTTCTCGGCCGGAGCCTACCAAATTCCTCGCGGAGGTCGCGGCGGTAAACGTCGTGCATGAAGGCATCCATCACTCGGTCTTCCGAGGTGGGTTCCATGGTATTGCGGAGCAGGGTCCATCGCTGGATGTATGACCGGAGCGGCTCGTCTCGCCCTTGCTTGCATGCTTGGAGTTCGACGAAAGTTGTCGGCCTTGAATATGTCCCCAGGAAGCTCTTAACGAAGGCATCCGCAAACTCGTCCCACGTGCTGAAGGCGTCCTTGGGTTGGCTGTTGAGCCACCCGCGTGCGGATCCAGTGAGCATCAGTTGGATGTACTGCATGGCTGTAGTCGAAGTACCGCCCTGGCAACTGCAGGCTATGAGGTAGTCTTCCAGCCAGTCTCTCGGGTCCTGCTTTCCGTCGTACTTGACCGCTTCTGCTGTGAGCTTGAAGCCCTTGGGCATTTTTGTGTCGCGGATGTTGAAACTGAAGCTTGCGGCGCCGCATGGCTCGAAGTCGCCATCGTCGCGGTCGTCAGCATTGGGTGTGCCGACCGTCCGCTGGGTGCGGTTGCGGTCTACCATCCTCTGCGTGATGACGTTGCGGAGGTCTTCGCCTGGCTGCGGCTGTCGAGGTTGTCTTGGAGCTGGGACTGCGAGTGCTGCGGGTTCACGGTCTCGGCGACCTCGATTTTCTTGCGCCCTTTCTGCTGGTGCCTTGTTCGCCAGAGCTTCTTCGACTGCCTTGATGGACATGATCTGTTGCTTGTGGAGGAGAGCGCGGGCGTCACCCTCAGGTGGCTGCATCAGTCGCAGGTATGTTTCGACTGCCATGAGGGCAGCTCCGGGTGTCTTGGGGATGGGTGTCCCGTCCGAATCTTCAGTCATGTATGACGACTCGAGGTTGCGGGTAATTCCGGCGCGTTCGGCCTCTGTCATCCGGGGCACGCGGGGCCTGTGGCGCCTTGCTCCTTGTGAGACCTCTTTCGAGGCAGCGGTGAATGAATACGCGGCCCTCCTGGCACTCGCCGCGTCGGCTTCCTCCTTGCGTCGGAGCAGCTCGGCCTTCTCTGCGCGGAGTCGTTCGCCCTCTTTCCGCAGCAGATACTGGACCGCCAAAAGGTCCTCTCGGGGTGCGTCTGGTGGGGGGTATGTGCCCTCCTCGACGTGCTTCAGGGCTCTGATTGCCATGTCGCGGGTGATGGTGAGCCGTGTCTGATCCGGCATGACCACCTCCAGTGGATATGCGGGTTCGTCGCCGTTGGCCCGCGCCGGGCCGGTCATGTAGACTTGTGCGGGGTAAACCCGGGGAGTGGGGCTGATGCTTCCACTGCTGCTTCCTTCGTCCGAGCCGTGCTTGGAGTCGAAAATGGCTCCAACGTGGTGGGTACCACAGTTGCCGTTGAGGTTGCTTCCGCAGAATTTCGCGGCCTTCACCGCAGATGCGAGGAGTTGAGTCGCCGTCGTCAACGCGGGTGCGATTGGCTTGCGGATGATTTCGCGACGCGAAGGCGTGGCCGATGTAGTCAGGGTCGATGTAGATCTTGGCCTTGCCCGCGACGCGACCAAGGTAGTCGGAGTAGACTTGATCCGCGCAGGGGTCACCGCCGGTGCGATCTCCTTGGCAGCCGGAGGTGCGGGTGTCGTGGTCGCGTTGGGCGCGATTTTTGCCACGGAGGCCATTGGTGCAGTCGAGGCGGGCGCGATCTTCGCGGCAGTCGAAGATGCGATCGTCGCAGTCGTGGTAGATGCGATCACGGCGGGTGATGTCGTGGTCGTTGTAGTCGTAGCAGATGCGATCTTCGCGGCAGTCGAAGACGCGATCACTGCATTCGCAGCAGATGCGATCTCCACGGCAGGTGAAGGCGTGGTCGACGTAGTCGATGCAGACGCGGGTGTCGTCTCCGCGCGTAGCGCGGCCACCGTAGATCGGAGCGTTCCGTAGCTGTTTATGAGGTAGCGCATGGTACCAAAAGTGATCCACGTACCTTCACTCAGTTCAGCGTACGCCGAGCGATGAGCCAGCGGGTGGCTGACGTACTCGAGGGAGCCGGACCGGATTGGCTCCTTGGTGCGGGCGTCGGTCTTCAAGGTCGATGGAGCCGGAGCGACCATGGTTCCAACGCTCGTTCTTTCCCACAGACGGCGCCAATTGACGAGGTTAGGGCTCGGCAAATCCCTGGGTCGAGTACCCCGGGTTGATTGAAGGGGAGGAAGATGAACGTTGGTGATCACGACGGCTAACAGGGGGCGATTTACCCTGGTTCAGGCTCCCGGAGGACAACACCCTACTCCTGCTTGTATGGAATTATGATCAAAGTGGCTACAATGGCGAGATGGCAATCTCGCTAGGGTTTGAGTTGGTGTTCGCTAGTTGCTTCGTCGCCCTAGACGAGGGACCCTCCCAGCCTTTATATGATAGGCTGGGTCTCGGGTGAACGGTGCTGATGGCACGTACAGGATGATCAAGATGATGACCTAACGGCGACTATCTTGGGCCGCACATCATCCTTCTTGGGCCTTCCTTGGCGTGACCCAGGTACCACCACCGTGTGGTACTCGAAAGGTAACCCCACAACACCATGCAAACGAACAATTTCACGAAAGAACAAATCAGCAACATGTGTAGCATCATCAGTTTTGTGACAGTGAATAAAGTGTGCCATTTTCGAAAATCTATCCACAACAACAAAAATACTATCCCTCCCCTTCTGTGTGCGAGGCAATCCCAAAACAAAGTCCATAGAAATATCCTCCCAAGGCACACTAGGAACAGGAAGAGGCATGTATAAACCATGTGGATTAAGACGTGACTTAGCTCTTTGACATGTAGTGCAGCGACCAACAAATCTCTCAACGTCCCGACGCATCCGTGGCCAAAAGAAGTGTGTAGCAAGGACGTCCTCCGTCTTCTTCACACCAAAATGTCCCATCAATCCTCCTCCATGCGCTTCCTGTAACAACAAAAGACGAACGGAACTATCTGGAATGTAAAGTTTGTTAGCGCGGAACACAAATCCATCATTGAGGACGAATTTGTTCCAAGTTCTTGCTTCTTTACAATTTTGCAACACATCTTTGAAATCAACATCATGTATATATTGTTCTTTAATTGTTTCCAATCCAAAAAATTTGAAGTCAAGCTGAGACAACATAGTATAGCGTCGTGATAAAGCATCAGCAATAACATTGTCTTTACCCTTTTTGTGTTTAATGACATAAGGGAAAGACTCAATAAATTCAACCCACTTAGCATGACGACGGTTCAGTTTTGCTTGACTACGAATATGCTTCAAAGATTCATGATCAGAATGTATAACAAATTCTTTAGACCATAAATAATGTTGCCAAGTTTCTAAAGTCCGAACAAGAGCATATAATTCCTTATCATAAGTAGAATAGTTCAGACTAGGCCCACTCAATTTTTCACTAAAATATGCAACAGGTTTTCCATCTTGTAATAACACACCTCCCAACCCAATTCCACTAGCATCACATTCAAGCTCAAAAGTCTTATTAAAATCAGGAAGTTGGAGCAAGGGAGCATGTGTTAACTTATCTTTCAAAAGCATGAAAGCGTCCTGTTGTGCATCGCCCCAAACAAAGGGCACATCCTTCTTTGTAAGCTCATTCAGCGGCGCTGCAATAGACCCAAAGTCTTTGACAAAACGCCGGTAGAACCCAGCGAGGCCAAGGAAACTCCTCACTTGGGTGACCGTTAGTGGAGTCGGCCAACTCGAAATCGCCTCAATCTTTGCGGGATCCACTTCAATGCCCTGCGCGGTAACAACATAGCCAAGACACACAACTCGATCGGTGCAAAAGGTGCACTTCTCAAGGTTACCAAATAAACGTGCAGCACGCAAAGCATCAAAAACAGCACGCAAATGAGTCACATGATCCTCTAAAGATTTGTTGTAAATCAATATATCATCGAAGTAGACCACCACAAAACGTCCAATGAAAGCACGCAAAACTTCATGCATTAATCTCATGAAAGTACTAGGAGCATTAGTTAAGCCAAAAGGCATCACTAACCACTCATAGAGACCAAATTTTGTTTTGAATGCTGTTTTCCATTCATCTCCTAATTTCATACGAATTTGGTGGTAACCACTACGCAAATCAACTTTAGAGAACATGGTAGAGCCACTCAATTCATCAAGCATATCATCCAAACGTGGTATAGGGTGTCTATAACGAATTGTGATATTATTAATAGCCCTACAATCAGTACACATGCGAGAAGAACCATCTTTCTTTGGTACCAAAAGAATAGGAACAACACATGGACTAAGAGACTCACGAACATAACCTTTGTCGAGTAGTTCTTGAATTTGTCGTTCAATCTCTTTCGTCTCCTCAGGGTTGGTACGGTAGGCTGCACGGTTTGGAAGCGAAGCACCTGGTATGAGATCAATTTGGTGCTCTATTCCTTGAATAGGTGGCAGCCCCGGTGGCATCTCCTTGGGAAAAACGTCCGCATACTCCTGCAAAATGTTAGCAACAGCGGGTGGCAAAGAGGAAGGCATATCCTCAAAAGAAAACAGGACCTCTTTGCATATGATTGCATAACAAACAGAACTATTCACATCCAAGTCAGAAATATCAGATTTGGTAGCAAATAAAGTTGGATGCTTCAAACGAATTTCATTAGGTAATTTGGAACCAGATTTAGGAGTATTCTTTGGTGGCATCACTTCCTTAGCAACAATCTGGTTTTCACTTTTTTGTTTCTCCTGATTTTTTGCTCTACTAGCTCTAGCAAGATCATCTTTCAAAATATGTTCAGGAGTCATAGGTTTGAGACCAATTTTCTTTCCATCATGCACAAGAGTATAATGATTAGTTCTACCATTATGCACAGATTCTTTATCATATTGCCATGGTCTACCAAGTAACAACGAACAAGCTTGCATGGGTACAACATCACAATCAACAAAATCAGAATATGTCCCAATAGAAAAATGCACACGTGTAGTTCGTGTTACCTTTAGTCTACCTGTGCTGTCGAACCATTGAATATGGTATGGGTGGGGGTGCTGCCGTGTAGGGAGAGAAAGCTTCTCCACCATCTCAATGCTTGCTAAATTATTGCAGCTTCCACCATCAATGATGATTCGAATAGCACGGTCCTTCACAACACCGCGTGTGTGAAACAAGTTGTGGCGCTGATTCTGTTCTTGACTAAGCTGCACACTTAAAGCGCGATGTGCAACCAAGCTCCTATAGTTATCAGCATCCTCAGCGCCCATGACCTCTATGTCCTGCTCAGAATCTTCATTATCTTCTTGTTGTGCAGAAATAAGCGCGAGAGTCTCTTCATCATAATCACTTGTAGAATCATACTCTCCATCTTCGTGCACGATCATCACACGCTGTGTCTTGCACTCTCTCTCGATGTGACCATATCCCCAACAACGGCGGCATTGCACATCCCTTGTTCTTCCCGTGGACACCGAACTCCGAGCTGGCCCATTAGATGTTGATGGAGGACTCGGTGCTGGTGTGCGTGATGGCGGCACGCTAGACTTGTTGGTTGAAGGAGGAGGTGCAGAACCACGGGAGCTGGCATCCGGTTGGCGTGGCGTCCATGAAGACGTACGACCTGCAGAAAAATTAGGCCTTGTCCGCGGTTGACGATCCTGCACTTCACGTTCAGCTTTGCAAGCAAGATGAAATAAACGGGTGATAGTATTGTACTCCTTATATTCAAGAATTGTTTGAATCTCCCTATTCAACCCACCCAAAAAGCGTGCAAACATAGCATCATTATCCTCAATAACACCACAACGAATCAAACCAGTTTGCAATTCTTGATAATACTCTTCTACAGATTTTTTACCTTGTTGTAGACGGGTGAGTTTTTGTAACATTTCACGCTGATAATAAGGAGGTACAAAACGAGTACGCATAGCACGTTTTAAATTATCCCAAGTATTAGGAATATTATCATGATTCAATCTACAATATTCAGACCACCAAATGGAAGCAAAACCAGTGTATTCACAAGTGGCAGCACAAACACGTCTATCCTCGGGATACTGTAAACATGCAAAACGTTGTTCCACTTCTAGTTCCCATGTAAGATAAGCATCCGGATTATATCTACCCTCAAAAGGTGGAATAACTAATTTCAGTTTAGCAACATGTTCATCTTCGCGTACCTGCGCTTGCTGCCGGTGTGCAAGGTTGCGTGGATGTACATGTGGACGACCCGGTGGATAGTCGGCATCAGCCGCGTATCCGTCGCCATGCTCACCAGGATTTGCGACATGAGCAGCAGCCGACGCAACCGAACCTTGTGGATCCTCCTGAAGTACACGACCTGCCCGTGGAACGGTGTTGCCTTGCAGCACGGGAGGCGGTATGCGTGGTGGTTGTAACTGTCCCAACAAGCGATCAAACTTGCTGGACAGGCCAGCCAAGGTGGTGTTGACATCGTCGAACTTCGCGTTGAAAGCAACCTCCAAGCCATCGATCTTGTCCATAGCACCACGGATCAGTGTCCAAAGCATGTTCCGTAACCATCTTCTCAAAGTGCTCCTGCATCTCCTTGTTGGTCATCTCGGCCTTCTCGTCCCCTGACATGATTAGTAGAAAACAAGAAACAAATACAAGTATATGTTCCTATCAACTACTACGATGTGGTGGAAAACACGCAATCCGTCAAGCAAAATATAAGGCTCTTACAAGTGTCTTACCAAGCAGGAGAGCGTCACGGCGACCACAAAGATTAGTACTCCGATGATTGGACAAAGCGATTACTAGGCGAGGTACAATGCACGTAGTAGAAAGTATGTGGAGCTGTAGGAAGGCTTCAATATAGTGGATTAGCAATAATCAAATCAGGAATGCAAGTTGAAGCAGCGCTCAAAGATGGTACTGTGCTGGTCCTAGGCTAGACCGTACTAGAGACGCGAGCCGATATCACCAACAAAGTCAAGGCGTGGCAACAACAAGCACAAATGGATAGCTCGTAACAGCAAGATATAAGTGAAGATCACAGAAAAGTAACGGATACGTGAGTAAGATACCCACAACAATATGCATGAAAGCGAGATGGTATGCTCTGTGAAGCGTGCGACGCGCTGAAAATGCGAAAAGTCGCAAAAATATCACTATGATGGCAACTGTCTCAAAAGAATCCCCGTACTGAAAAACGAGGGTAGGCTCAAAAAAATTCCCGAAAGTGCTCTACAAAGCGTGCCAAATTTGATTTTTGTTTTTTTTTGCGAATGGGTGGGGCTACGCGAGCAAGGATTAACCGAGATGAGCTCTACCTCGTTAGCGTATACTTGGCGGATAAGGAAACAAACTGAAAACGAAACTCCAAAACCCTAACCCTACTTGGTATGGCGGCACAACAACGGATGTGGCGGCGAGGCGGTGGTGTGATGGAGTAGCTGTGGAGGGAGTTTGGCGGCGGAGAGTAGTGGTGAAAGTTGGTAGTGGCGGCGGAAGTACTGGTGGATGGAAGGAGGTGATCTGCAAGCGTGGAAGATGGTGCGGCGGCAGCGATGACTAGATGTGATTCGCACTCGAAAACTCTAAGGGACTAGACACTAAGACCAGCAACTCGACACAACGATGCAGACGAAGACTCAACGATGCAATACACTGAAAAGATTATGCAACAGGCCCGGACTGGTTTTAGGACGGGATGATCTAACCCTAATATTTTTTTGGCTTTTTCGTGGACTATAGGTATGAATAAAACATATGCAATCTACACTAGTAAAACTGTAAATCTCACCGATCAACCTGAAATCTGATACCACTTGATAGGGCAGAGGTAGTCCGATCTTTCGATGAGATGTGATAAGTCGATTTTGGTGGAGTTCGACCTTGGCGATCCGACTTCTACGCACACGTACGCAGCGCCAATGCAATCGCTAAACCAATCTCCAGGAGTTACCGATCCTGCGAAAGCACGATCGGCCTGATCTAAAAGATCTAGTTCTTCCTGCAATCGAGAAACAAGTAAGAACCAATAATGCAATCAAGAATTGCGGATGGAAGATGAACTTTATTGATGAAGGTGGGATCTTGCAAGTGCGTAGTACAGGAGGTCTAGCCGACACTCGTGCCTATGGCGAAGACTAGCAAAAGCTGAGTTCTTTTTAACTAAACAAAATCCAAGTCTAAACGATGACCTAAGGGGGGTATATAAGGAGGGAGAGAAAGGGATTTCGGCCAACCAAGGGATGGTGGCCGAATCCAATCCTAAGTGGACTTTACTTCCTCCATACGGACTCTAAAAACGCACTAAAAAGTCTAACTCGAAATTACATGGGCCCTGGCCCATAAATAAAGGTGGCGCAGCACCATATGGGACTATGGACGAAAATATGAAGTATAGGCATGAATATTTCGTCCAAGTCTTCAATCATCATATTTCTCCATTGGTGGTATAATCATCTTCATCATGAGCACTCCTGCTGCCATCTCCTTGCACGTACATGCTCCATAGCTTGTCCCTCGCATCCATGCTTGGTCCATCATTCCTAAGAGAGACAAACACATCTAATTTAGGCAGCATCATATTCTCATGTATATTAGGAGTAGCTTGTAAAAACGAAAGTACCTGTTGATTAAGTTGTCGTGCACGAGCTCTAGTGATAGGTCCTTGTAATGGAGATGGTGTAGTAGCTGCGGTTGCATCTACAGTAGGGATGTCCTCATCACTACCTTTTGTTCCGTTCCACCTTGGAGTGTCACACTCTTTTATATCAAGAGGTCGTGCTTGGTCTCATGATGTACTTGATGAAGTGACGCTCTTACCCTTCCTTATCCATCTACCTCCGAGCTACTCGGGCTCGAGAATGTTGAGGATGAATATCGTTGTGGTGATCGGATATTCTCAGCAATTGTTATTGTTTTGAAATCCAACGACTTTGGTGGCACTCTTAGCATGACTGGTAATCATATCATCGAGCTGAGTTGTCTGAGCTGCCAAGTCCATTTTGTTCAGGTGCACACCTTCGGTCAACGAGTTAGATTCTTGTCGAAACTCTCAAGACCACATCTTTGCTTTGGAAAGCAAGATTTCCTCTCGCAACCAGTGACATGCGGTGATTCGTGATAACCTAGATGTCTATCCAGAAGTACTGTCGGGTTGTCCCCTGACCGTGTTGTCGAGTAGTATTGGAAACCTGTCAGAACCCTCTTCGTGTCATCACGTAGCTTGTGTTCTGGGTAATGGAAGTGCTCTTCTCTGGTCCGTGTGCAATGGTTGACATATGTCGCCAGGGGTCCGAGTGAAGTTCACTTGTCTTCCCGGGAATAATCACAAGTTGGTCATGAAGATGTGCATTGTTGTTGAACTGGTGGGTTGTTACCTCCAGTTCTATGAATAAGCCATGTATGCACCTCAAGCCACTGGCCGAGTTGTTCTTAAATAAGAAGTTGCCAAATCTCAGTATCTTACCGGTGTTTCCCAATCAGGACTCAGATGTGCTTCAGTGATTGGAGTACGTGCTGGTTCAATTTTCTCTTAGTAATCGTGGCCCCATGGTTTTCCCAATCTCGATCGTGTTCTGGAGCTTGACATTGTAGCTCAGAGCTTGAGAATCTAGTTACCCTATCTATCGGTTAACTTTAGCAAACTCCTTCTTCGGACATGTCAAGCCTAAATTATCCGCATGCCTAACCAAATCTAAATCTCAAGCAGAAATGATGCTTGGAATTTATCAAGAGTATGACCTAAGCCTACTAGTAACCCGACAAGTTCGATGTGGTGGTTCACGCACCTCACCGGGAGATCTGCTGACGAAATCCCTTAAATCTTTAAAATCAACCACTGTCCATGAGGATCATGTGTAACCTACCCTAGGAGTTTTCCCTTATAGCCTTTCTCTATCGTCAAGTATGACCTTCGCTCGCTGATCGATTGAAGGCTATTCCGAAGCCTAAGTGTGTTATCTAGAACCTCAAGGAGAACCTTACAACGGAGTTACTAATTGTTCCTCAGTCACTCCTCCTACTCCATCTATATTGTGGCAATAACCCGTTTATGAGGTTTTACCTCTCTATCTAAATGTGGATCCGTACAACAACTTTCCCCCGAGGTGAAACCGAAGTTTCAATCAATCACACGTACATTCCGTTAGTTCACCAGACACGTTAGGGCCAAGCTTTCAACCTCGTGGAAGCATATGGTATGTCAAAAGCGTGGAGTCCAGAAGTTGTCCTATCTTCTGCTCGACCTTCGTTTGGTAAAGCTGTTCCTAGTTTTCCCCAGTGGCTTAGGGTTTTGGGCAAAGTTCATTTTTGTCTGTCACTTTAAGCTATCTTCTGTTCTTTCCGCCGCGTCGACATGTCATGCTGGTTATCCTAAGTCCGCAACAAGGAAGATCATCGTGGGATCGAGAAGATCGTTGAAGTTAAGAGTTGTCATGTTTCTCTCATCCCTCTTCCTACTCTAGAATCTCGGGACGAGATTCCTGTAAGGGGGGTAGATTTGTAACAGCCCCAGTTTGGTACCCTAAAATATGGGCCAAATTTTCACTTTTTGCTTTGCAACATTGCATCATGGCATCCATTTAAATTGCTTAAGTTGAATAAAGCAACAATTGGAAAACAATAAAAAGGGAAGCAAAACCTTCCCAAAATTTTAAACCAAATACTTTACTCAAATTAGTAAAACCAATTGTTCTTGAGTCTCCAAATTGTCCAGGAAGCTCAAGGATATATTTTATAAATAATTGCCAAAGGCTTAATTCTTAACAAGCAAATAAATAAATTTGAGAATTCAATTTGGTTCAATTCAAATTATATTTTTGAAACCAAGTTAACCTCTCCAAAAATTCAAAATAAAATTATGGGGAGCTTCATTAATATATTATGAGCCTCCATAAATATTTTTATAATATATTGAAATGTTTAATTGCTCCAAATAAGAATATTTGGAAATTATCAATTTTTGACCATAATTAGAGCCTGTGAACAAATGCGGCCCAAAACATTTTATTTTGGGGCACCAATTTTTGTGAAGCTTCAAAAGGTCAAGGGGAGGCCACATGAATATTTTCAGAATTTTGTAATTTGTGTAAGTGCCCTAATTACATGCCTTAAGCAGCTAGAGTCATTCTAAACTGAAAATAGGAAATGTTGTCAGGGGGTTCTTCGCAAGTTTCCCTTCTTCTCCATACTGTCGCCACAGGGCCGTCGCCCATGCCGCCATGCCGCCCCCCTGTGCGCACGCAGCTCTCTCCCCTCTCGCTCCACCTACTCCCTGGTGGAGGAAAACGGGACCCCCACTCCCTCCCGCATCCATTCCTCCACCTGCCCCGCTCCATATCGTTCCCCTCTCCACCCGAGGCCGTGCTTCCCCATTACCGCCGTTACCGAGCTCGCCGCCGTCGTTCGAGTGAGTGCGAGGTAGATCAAAGACCACCGCGAGTTCCGTCGCATCCTCTTCTCCCTCCCCGCGCAAGGAATCGGGCCGGGGTCGCCTAAATCGGCGCCGGCATCCATTTCCCCTTCCGCTCTGGCCGATCTGCGTCGAGCACGATATCGTCGCCGACCGGCCTTCCCCGTCCCTCACCGTCCGCGCCAGCATCCCTAGGGTGAGTCCCGCGTCTTTGGCTCTCCTCTCGCTACCCCTCTCTCTCTCTCTCTCGCCGTCGCGATCCGCCGTCGGTCGCGGTACATCGTCGCCGCCCCACTATTGTCGTGCGCCCGTCCTGGGGACCGGCCCGGCCGACCGGGAGGCCGGCTGCCTCGGTTGCTTGCCCGGCCTGGGCGTCGGCCTGGGCCGGCCAGAAGGCCGGCTGGCTCGGATGGTGGCCCGGCCGCACGAGCAGCACCTCCGATGAACCACCGCACGAGCAGCACCTCCGCGGTATCCACACGTTCAGCTTGGTTTAGACTTCTTCTACTTGATCCCGCAAGCGAGGAAGAACTGGCTCGCGCGATTCCAGCAGCACGACGCTGTGGTGGTGAAATTCCGATAGGGCTTCGCCAAGCAGCTGTGGGAAAGAGGAGGGAGGTGGGAGAGGGAGGCGGCGGCTAGGGTTCAAGGGGTACCACGACCCAGCCCTCCCCTCCCTCTTATATAGGCGTGGGGGGCTGCCTGGCCCCTCCTCCAATCCCTACGGCCGGCGGCCAAGGAGGGAACTTGCCCCCCCAAGGCACCTCCTAGGGTTTTGGGTGCCTCCCACCTCTTTTGGCCGCATGGGCCTCGGGGACCTGGTGCGGCCAGCCCATGTGGGCTGCTGCACATCCCTTGGTCCATGGGGGCCATGAGGTCAGGTGGGTCCCACTTTGGAACCTTCCAAAACCTTCTAGAATCTTCCCGGTACCCTGCCGGAAAATTCCCAAACTTTTCCGGAACCCCGGAAACCACTTTCCTTATATGAAACTTTATCTCCGGACTCTTCCGAAGCTCCTCGTGATATCAAGGATCTCATCCAAGACTACGAATCAACATTTGATTACACCGTTAATTATCTCAACCTAGTTCTTTATCCATATTGGTTCCTACATATTCAACGAAGTTCTTTATCGGTTTAACCACGATGTCGGAGATTCAATTAATCTTGTATACGATTCCTTTGTCTCATGATATTAAACTTGCCCGAGACTTGATCGTCGATATCACCATATCTAGTTTAATCTCGTTACCTGGCAAGTTCTCTTTACTCGTCCATCATATAGGATCTCCGTTATTACAACTTAATCACATGTTTGCAAACTTCCAGATGCTATATTACCGAGAGGACCCAGAGATATCTACTCCGTCACATGGAGGGACAAATCCCACTCTTGATTCATGTCACCCAACAAGTACCATCGGACATACCTGAAAGCCACCTTTATAATCACCCAGTTACGAAGTGACGTTTGATGTCCACAAAACATTCCTCCGGTAAACGGGAGTAACACAATCTCATGGTCTAAGGAAACTATACTTGACATACACAAAAGCGTCATCAATGAAACTATGTGACACGATCAATTGCTATGCTTTAAATGGGTCTGTCCATCATATCATTCTCCCAATGATATGATTCCGTTATCAAGTGACTTTACAAGTCCATGTTTAAGAAACCTTAACCAACTCTTGACTAACGAACTAGTCATAAGAGGCATACTAGGGACACCTTGTTGTTTATATTCCACACGTGTATTTTGTTTCCGGGTAATACAATTATAGCATGGATAATAAACATTTATCATAAACATGAAATATGATAATAAACAACTTTATTATTGCCTCTTGGGCATATTTCCAACAGTCTCCCACTTGCACCAGAGTCAATAATCTAGTTTACATTTGTAGCAATCTAACACCCATGGCCTTTTGGTGTTGATCATGTTTTGCTCATGGAAGAGGTTTACCAAAAGATCTGACGCTTCAGGTCTATTTGTATCTGCATCTATACGCATCACTCATTCTCCAATGAGTACGCATCACTCATTCTCCAATAAGATGGCTTTGTATATATTTGGTCAGTTGGTGAGACCTTAATTCCTCAGCTCGAATCAATGTCACCACCATTACTAAAATGGAGCTTCATAGTACTCGCATTCTTGGAAATTCACCTAGTTCAATAAAGAACTCCTTGACTCAAAATACTCTTCTTATTTCTTGTCAACACAACAACATACTTAGCCTTTGTTGTAGTATCCATCACAATACCTTTTGAAACTCATTCAAAACTATCATGGAACTTTCTTCCAGCCTATTGTACCACCTTCTATTCAACACATATCTTAATTTGAGATAGAATTATTTGTATATATGACAAGACCCTTAGTGTAACACTTTACAGTAGTTTGTCATTACTATACAGGAAGACTCATCCTTAGTTTTTCTAAAATACTTAAGGATCTTTCCCACTGTTGTCTAATCATCATATGAATTATCCTGATATAACACTTTATAACTTAGGACACATCTGGTTGTGTACACATCATGGAACATATGATTTAGAAATCTCAATTTCAATTTTGCTCATCTTGCATCAAAACACTTGAGTCTTGCTCAATGATCTTCCATGCGGCAAGAACTCATTCTTGTCGTTTCTGTATTGACTTACTTCAATATTTCATCTATGTACTTTGGATCAAACATATCCGACACCTTAATCCCATATGTTATTCAGCCTAAGCCTTTCATCAATATGAAACCTTAACCATGTTAATTTAAATTACATACTTTCCAATCAACTATATGTCAACTACATAAAGTATTAGAAATATGTCTTAGTGCTCCCACTTAATTTCTTGTAACTCTACAATCATCTTTATCGTCAATGATGGAATCAAGCTCTTTTGATAACTTCATTTATGTAAAGATTCTAACTTCGTTATGCTTATTTCAACCATTGAAATTTGCATACCTTTCGAGCAACTTTTCAATTTTACAAAACTCTCGAACCGTGTCGCATACACGTCCTTGACCAAACTTCCTTGAGAGGAATTTTGTTTTGTTATTCAACTGCCATATCAAAATATGTAACTTTTGCTAGAATTATCCATAAAAGATTAAAGCACCGCTAGGGAAGATCAAAATCTTTCGTAGTCAACTCTTTGAACTTTGTCGTAAACATCTTTTCGACAAATCGAACTTTCAATGGATATGAACATCCATGTCTTGTGTGGATATAACGGCTTATAGCCAATTTACGAAGTAAGGGCCCATCATCTACTTCCTTTATAATTTGTAAGTCCTTTGTTGTCAAAACAACACTTCATTCTTAAACCACAAGTTGGTCTAGGCACAAAGTTCTTAACGAACTACGTGGTTCAGTTTGCAAACTCTTTCCGAAGTTTCTATATAACATGTAGTGTCTTCCATTTAGTCAAAATAGGAAACCCCAGAACAACTTTCGGTGCTGCGCTACTCTTGACATGATGACGATAATTCTCTAATCTCGTCGAGTTGCACTGTCCTCCCACTCACCTATTTCGCAAGAATCACTTTCTCGAGAAATCCACCCTCCCGACAAACACTTTTGTACAAGGTTCGGTGACAGGAGAAATACCCAACAGGTTTGGGATAACCTTGTAAACACGTATTTATCCGATTTGGTTTGTAAACATTTTACACATGCTATGCATACCAAAAATTAATAAAAGACAATTTTGGGTCACTACCCAAACCAAGGTGTCAATTACAACGGATCATGATGACGCTCTTTTAAGTGTAAAGCGGTAGTCTCTAATGCATAAACTACAAAATATAATGGCATTTTATTTATCTTCCCATTTCCAACAAGGTTTGATCATGTCTCCTGAACATTCCACACTCCTGTGGGGTTTTTCGGGAAGCATAAGTTGTGGAACAATTCTGCAACTCCTCAGATGTTTTTGCTAAACTCATAACTCAAATTTTATTCTTTATGATCTAATTATAAATACATGATCTTCTTGTTACGATGTTTTTACTTCATACCAATGATACTTTGAACCAATTCAAAAAATATCAAATTTCTTTCTCTTTAAATAGACATGCTCATATATCCACTTAAAACATCGGTGGTATTTTATGAAGGAAAATTAATCCACCACACACGGCTACACATAATGGACCATATACATCAATATGTATAATCTCCACTAAATTATTCGTCCATTCAACTTTTGCCTATGAACGGTGTTTTAGTCATCTTTTGGAAAAAGGTCTCACAAGCGTCAATTTATTCAAAATAAAATTAACTCCAAAAATCCATCAATATGGAGTTCCTTCATGTTTTCCTTTCCAATATGAACTAAAAAGGTGGTGTCACAATTTAAGTGAAATTCTTTAATTTTTCGTCTTGCGACGTTTAGCATTTATAGATGTTTCTTTTCCCAGACGCGATTTATATTAACTCATCCATCAATTATGGAACATGGTCATATTTTGAATAACTATTTGTTCTCACAAAAACCGGAACAAAATAACAATTTATTAAGTTCTTAAAATAAATCTTGAAGCTTTGGTTGGATGCAGCGATGAACAAAATAACATTTTATTTCCATTCTTGTCGTGCATCGCCACAATATCTTCTACTAGTTCTTTTAGGCCATAGTATTTCTTGTATTGTATTTGTATGAAAAATCATACGAACCAATATGGTATCCAAAATACCCAAGGAATACATAGTTAATTAGTAAATCACATCTATAACTTGTATATCATTTATATACATCTGAGCTGGAGTTTTCCAGTCTTTTATTTTCTGCCATATACTTTTGTAATTCTTATTTTCAGTATTTCCTTTCCTAGAAGAATCATTCAACTTCAAACAATGCCAGTTGAACTAGCACATGCTCCTTGGCGTGCTAGTCATATACTATCACCTTTGGAGTCAAACTTTGAAGTTGATAGCTTTACTCAATATCACCATATCTTTAGCATTCTTCCCGATTCCACTCTTAGCTATCTCCAAGTATAGTAAACAATTTTTACCACATACTTTTAATCCATCCCATCATAACAACTTTGTGATGAAGCTACTATAGCTCGAAGGAAGGAATTTAGGGAATAATATTAGTGTCTGCAAACCTTGCATATATTCAAACAATATAAGCACACATTGTCACACTAAAATTATACTCTGTCATATTGCCACAAACAGGGTTTCGGATATCAATATATCTTTCACTCCATGCTTGTATTTGAAAACAATCCTTTTCAGCTCCCGGATTACCTTGATTCTCAAAACATTCTTTTAAGATCCGATATTGTGGAAACAACATGACATCAGATACTAAGTCGGAATTATTGCTCTTTAGATCAATCAACTATTAATCATATGGAGCTAGGTCGGTTTTACCGAAAAAATTTCAATAGGATTCAATTTTAAATTTCACTAACACGGTACCAATCATAATTGATTTGCCAGATCATAACAGTTTTATCTCAATTAACTTTCTAAGTGTAAGGTAGTTTGCGGATGCCATTGGCTACAACAAATTATGCAAATTCACTTTGATTGATTGTTCATGATAATTGGTTCAAGTTAATCAAATTACTAATGAACTCCCACTAACCTCAACATCTCTCGGGTTGTTTAGTGATACACGATCCAAATCCACTACACCACAACCGATCATCACGTAAGATGATGCAGCTTCAATGGTGAACATCACCATGTTGATCATATCATCCATATGACTCGTGTTTAACCCTTCGGTTCTTGTGTTCCGAGGCCATGTCTATACATTCTAGGCTCGTCAAGGAAACCATAGTATTTCTACGTGTGTAAATCTGGCTTACACCCGTTGTATGTGAACGTAGAGTCTATCACACCCGATCATCACATGGTGCTTCAAAACGACAAACTTTTGCAATGGTGCATACTAGGGGAGAACACTTCTTGATATTAACGAGAGAGATCACCTTATCATGCTACCGTCACGATCACATCTAAGAAAACAATAAGGTGCATAAAAGGAAAAACATCACATGCAATTTATTGTGAGTTTGTCACATGGTATGGCCTTTTCTTCTTGTGCCTTTGATCTCCATCTCCAAAGCACCGGCATGATCTCCATCATCACCAACATGATGTCGCCGTCTCATAGTTGCCTCCACCAACTATTGCTACTACAATTATTGCTACTCTTAGCGATAAAGTAAAAGCAATTACATGGTGTTGAAAATTGACACGCAGGTCATACAATAATAATGAGACAACCATATGGCTCATGCCGGTCGCCGTATTCATCGACATGCAAGTCGTGAAAGATTACAAACATGATCATTGCATACAATATCACAAATCACGTTTTGGCCATACCATATCACAAACCCTGCAAAAACAAGTTAGACGTCCTCTACTTTGTTTATGAAATTTTTACATGGCTTCTATGGGTCATGAGATCGAACCGTTCTAATCTACGCAAAGCCACAACGGTGATAGAAAAGTTGCTTATTTTATATCCTTTTTAAAGGCCTCCCATTGTAGATCGCGTCTCACCATAGCTAGAGAAACAGACACCCGCCAGCCACATGTGCAATACAAGTTGCACGTCAAGTGTGGAACCGGTCTCTCGTGCGTGGACGAGTAAAGTTGGTCCGGGCCACTTCAATCAAGCTATCCCGCAAGATACAAAATACACGCGGGAAGGTAGCAACAAGAATATCAACGCCCACAACTCCTTGTGTTCTAATCACACCAACATCTACGAATAGATCTAGGCTCTGATACCACTGAAGGGTTCGTTGCATAGAAAACAAAAAAATTCCTACGAAACAAGCGGAAGAAACCCTACGGATCTAGATATATTAGATGAAGGTAGCAAGAAGGAGATCCAATCTCTTACCCTCGAAGAACGAACAAACGCGTTTTGTCGATGCAGGGGTTGGCTAGTCGATCCCCGCAACTAGACTCATCTAGTCGCGAGGAGATGTATTATCCAATCCGATGAAGCGCCGCACGAGCAGCACCTCCATGGTATCCACACGTTCAGCTTGGTGTATACTTCTTCTCCTTGATCCCGCAAGCGAGGAAGAAGTGGCTCGCGAGATTCCAGCAGCACGACGGTGTGGTGGTGGATATGGTGGAGAAATTCCGACAGGGCTTCGCCAAGCAGCTGTGGGAGAGAGGAGGGAGGTGGGAGAGGGAGGCGACGGCTAGGGCACAAGTGGTACCACGACCCAGCCCTCCCCTCCCTCTTATATAGGCGTGGGGGGCTGCCTGGCCACTCCTCCAAGCCCTAGGGCCAGCGGCCAAGGAGGGAACTTGCCCCCCAAGGCACCTCCGAGGGTTTTGGGTGCCTCCCACCTCTTTTGGCCGCATGGGCCTTGAGGACCTAGTGCGGCCAGCCCATGTGGGCTGCTGCACGTCCCCTTGGTCCATGTGGGCCATGAGGTCAGGTGGGTCCCACTTATGAACCTTCCAGAACCTTCTAGAATTTTCCCGGTACACTGCTGGAAATTCCTAAACTTTTCTGGAACCCCGGAAACCACTTTCCTTATATGAAACTTTATCTCCGGACTCTTCCGAAGATCCTCGTGATATCTAGGATCTCATCCAAGACTACGAATCAACATTTGATTACACCATTAATTATCGCAACCTAAGCCCTAGCTACATAGAAGCCTTAAGTGTGTGACCCTACGGGTTCGAGAATATGCAGACATGATCTAATCAATAACTAGTAGTGGGACCGGGATGTCCATATTGGTTCCTACATATTCAATGAAGTTCTTTATCGGTTGAACCACGATGTCGGAGATTCAATTAATCTCGTATATGATTCTCTTTGTCTCATGATATTAAACTTGCACGAGACTTGATCGTCGATATCACCATATCTAGTTTAATCTCGTTACCTGGCAAGTTCTCTTTACTCGTCCATAATATAGGATCTCCGTGATTTCAACTTAATCACATATTTGCAAACTTCCGGATGCTATATTACCGACAGGGCCCAGAGATATCTACTCTGTCACATGGAGGGACAAATCCCACTCTTTATTCATGTCACCCAACAAGTATCATCGGAGATAACTGAAAGCCACCTTTATAATCACTCAGTTACGAAGTGATGTTTGATGTCCACAAAACATTTCTCCGGTAAACGGGAGTAACACAATCTAATGGTCTAAGGAAACTATACTTGACATATACAAAAGCGTTAGCAATGAAACTATGTGACACGATCAATTGCTACGCTTTAAATGGGTCTGTCCATCATATCATTCTCACAGTGATATGATTCCATTATCAAGTGACTTTACAAGTCCATGGTTAGGAAACCTTAACCAACTCTTGACTAACGAACTAGTCATAAGAGGCTTACTAGGGACACTTTGTTGTTTATATTCCACACATATATTTTGTTTCCGGGTAATACAATTTTAGCATTGATAATAAACATTTATCAGAAACATGAAATCTGATAATAAACAACTTTATTATTGCCTCTTGGGCATATTTCCAACATAGTCTCGAGACCTCCTCCTCGCCCCTAAAGGATATGAGAAATTTCACAAGTAAGATATTATATGCTCCTTTGCAACTAAATAAAGTGAAGTTACTCGAAATAACTCTAACAGGAACCGAAAGATAGTATTAGGCAACATTTATAACCTAAACCGAGTATTTTTTATTGTAAATAACTATAAACAGAATTGACAGACAATGCTAAGCCCATTTTTGAAACTAAACAGAGTGAACTTACTCCAGATAACTCTAACAAGAACTGGAAGACAATGCTTAACAAAATTTGGAACCTATAAAAAGTGAAGTTACTCCAAATTACAATAGTAAATTTGGCAGACAATACTATTTTTCTGCAAACTAAATAGAGTGAAGTTACTCTAAATAACTAAAACACAAATTGGAAGACAGTACTAAGAAAAATTTATGACCTAAGCAAATCAGATTTATTCTAACTATAAAAAGAACTGAAAGACAAGTATTAGCAAAAATAATAACTTAAACAGAGCAATAAATAACTATAACTAAAACTGACAGACAATTCTTAGCAAAATCCAGAACCTAATTAGTGCTAAGCTAAGGTAATTTAGAATCTAATCTAAGGTTTGGGGCCTTATCTTAGACTACTCAAGTTTGCTTAGCATCTCCAACGATGGAGCTAGCAACCTGATGCCTAGACCTTGCCGGGGAGAAACAAGAGGGCTATAGTTGCCCGGAAGTCATACTTGAAGACCACCTCAATGGCGCGTTCGACTTCATACTCGGCGGCGGAGAGGAGGAGGGACCCTCCAGATTGTACTAATGCTTACGACACTCAACGTCGTCATGCATGGGAGAGTAGGCGCCCTAGCTCAGGATCCTAATCGTCCTCATCCTCAGGGGCGGACCCAAGTACAGCTAAGTGGGGGCATTGGCCCCACTCAAAAATTTGAATTCCCTTTGTATTTGTGCATATTTTGATTATAAAATATTCAAATTGTGCAATTTCATAGAAGGAGTGCCCCCAGTCACTTCAAGTGCCCCCGGTCAGAAAATTTTCTGGGTCCGCCACTGCTCATCCTCCTCGTCTGACGATGATGATGAGGTCGAGGAGGAGAAGGATGTCAAGGCCAGCCAGAGAGGAGGGTGGCCATGATACGCAATGGAGGCTGCCCGGACGGGGCCTGAGACAATCGACGCGACGGCGGTGAGCCCAACTGCATGCGTGTCCTGCAAGACCAACCGATACTGGTGCTTGATGGCTATGATGATGTAGTGAATATTCGTCGGTGGTCGCCCCAAGAGGAAGGTGTAGGATGTAGCGAGCAGCAAGTTTTTCCCTCTATTAAGGACCAAGGTTATCGAACTAGTAGGACTTGAACATCAACAACGAGGTACCCAACAACGATCTCCGGCGCTTGATCATTGTCAAGTGCGGACCTGCATACACTCAAACAATTCACTTTGCCCCAACGGCAGGAAGATTGTCAATCTTTCCGGTCTGCTGAAAACAAAGGGATTAAATCTTATCGAGGAAAAGAACAATTTATGGAAACAGACCAGTGAGCAAGCGATGGTGGAAAGCAAGTAAACGAGGTTGTGATCAATGGAAAATATGAACCGGGGGGCATAGGTTCACTAGTGGTGTCTCTCTTGAAGATAAAATGCAAACATGATGGTTAAACAAATTACAGTTGGACAATTGACAGAATTGTGACAAAAACTTAATCTAGCTATGCTATAGAGAATTCATATATAATATTCATGTAGGCATCACGTAAAATATACATAGACTGTTATCCAACTGCTTCTGTGACTAAAAATCCACCTAGGGATCGCTATCCACCATGTCACCCATCGGTATTAAGTTGCAACCAACAGACAATTGCATTAAGCACAATACACGATGTAAGCAATATTCATGATCACGAAGACATAAACATCATTGTTTTACCCCTAGTAGCAACATCACACCCTCGTCCTTACACGTTTCTATCACTCGAGCGCAGGCACGAAGGGGGCATGAACCGACCATCTAGCATAAATACTCCCTCTTGGAGATATAAGCAATCACTTGGCCAAAGTAACCACTAACATCGGAGAGCATGCAAGAGCATAAATAACACATAAAGATATCATGAATAATCTGATCATAACTTCACAATTCATCGGATCCCAAAAAACACAACATGTAGCATTACATAATATCGATCTCGATCACGTAGGGCAACTCACGAGATCATAGGCATGAAAGCACAAAGAGAGAGACAACATAGTAGCTACCGCTATGGACCTATAGTCCAAGGGGGACTACTCATGCATCATCCCGACGGTGGCCATGTCGATGAAGAGGCATTCGGGATCAATCTCCCCTTCGGCAGGGTGCCGGGAAGAGCTTCAGTACCCTCCTGAATTGGGGTTTAAGATGGTGGCGGCTTCGGGAAGGTTTCTCTGAAAAATATTCGTCGCCCCAATGTTTTTAGGGTTAAAGGGATTTTAAGGCATCGGAGGGGGGCGAGGGGAGGCACCACGGCCAGGGGTGGGTCCCATCCGTGGGTGGGCCCCTCAGGCTACCCTCCGGACTCTGCCTTTGTTTTGTTGTAAATATAATTCCCGTAAATTTTCGTCCAATTCCGAGGAGTTTTCCCGAAGAGGATTTTCTGAAATACAAAACAGCAGAGAACAGAAACTGACACTGGGCATCTTGTTAATAGGTTAGTACAATAAAATGTCTCAGAATCACAAGTAATGATGGTAGAAACAAGTAAAAATGATAAGAAATAAGCATGGACCAATAAAAATTATAGATACATTTGACACGTATCAGTGCTCCATGTACCGACAGGCACTGAGGGGACTACCACCACCCGGACCATGAGTGCCGCTTCTAGATGAGCCATCAGGGAACGCCATCAGTGTGACTGAGACGAGTGCAAGAGCGAAAAGGGTGTGCGGCGGCTAGGTTGGGTAGACGGATATTCAGAGCGATGGGACTTGGGATGGGGAAGGGGCTAGCTCTTATAAGATCACCTTGTGTGCTTTCTTGGCTGTTTAGCATTGGCAGAAGACATCTGGAAACTTCCGTATGCGATGGGCACTTGGCAAGGGAGGTTTAACGGGAATCGTTGCTAATGTGGTCGGTCATTTCACCTGTTGCTAATGTGGTCGGCCCGTCAATGGCCCTGTGGTGGCACCCCCTATGGTCACACGCAATTTTTTTTAGACATGGGATTTCTCGTTGTTGTTGCCATGGGGGTGTACTTAGTGTCGTTATTTACTAGTGTATGCTAGAACTTTTGGTGAGTCCTGATAGTGACATTTTTTTGGAACAACTATGTTGTTCATCTTTCTTATGCTACCTCACTAGTGATAATGGGAAGGTGGTTAGCTAAACTGCTTAGTGACAACTTAAGCGGTTTTTTCCAAAGCATATGCATGGATTCTTTCAACATCGTATCATTATACCCAAAGTGACTCTGCCTAATTAATTAATTCTAAACATGCGAACAACTCACTTGCTTAGTGAACATTAGCGAGGTGTGTTGCATCATCTCGACGCTAGGACGGCATGCCCATATAAATACCTACCATTGAGACATATCCACTTGCAGTCTACAAACCAATATAAACCCAACAGAGACAATCCCCACATCACAAGGCTACACATACTTGACGGGTTTTCGGACCAGCTAGTATGAGATGGGCATCTGTTATTAACCCATATAGATCCCCACATCACAAGGTTGCGCATCTTTGGACCAGCCAGCCTGAGACGGGCAGGGGCCTTATTTTTGTGATTGGGCATGTGTTCTTCTAGACAGGTTTAGAAGCCTATCGGAGGGCCCGTCACAGATCTGTTAATCTCATATTATAACAAATCACGTCGGATTCTTCTTGGAAGGAGCAAGCCCGGGGAATGATGCAATAAGGTACATGTCTCGGAGAACAAACAAGCAAAATGGATGCATCCATGCATCCCTTAGACTCTTATGCCCATGTGTTCCACTCATCCATAATCACAAGCATACAAAACCCCAAGAAAGGCATGGCCACTCCACACAGCTTAACAAACATGCATGAATGCAGGTAGCTAATTTAATTAAGGACCTAACCATAAGCTAATTAATCATCACGCCAGGACACCACAGCACTAGTGCATGGCATATATATATGATGATCTCAGCATGCCTTACCCATAAAGAAATTGGAAGAAATAATATTCCTGTCGTGTAGTAGTACAGATCAAAGTGGCTTGACAGCTTACCTTCTCTCTCCCTCCCGCTCCCTGTTTGTACTTTCAGCACTTAGAGGGAGACAGAGACAGAGAGGGGGTGGGGCGTAATATACTCTCGTGTACATTGGCTATATGAAAGGCACCGCGTTCCCCTTTGAACATTCTTCTCCTCCTCGTTTCTCCTCCTCGACCTCCATGGCGTCGGCCGCGGTGCGGCGCAACGCCACGAGAGGAGAGACGGCATGAGAGGATGGTGACGTTCCTCCGGCCGCTCCCTCACGCCCATGGGCCGGCCGCCGTCAGCGTTCGCCTCAGGAGAAACCACCACCAACGACAGCCGTCGGCGGCGCTTCCTTGCCGCTGGAGCAACCTGAGGCCCATGGCACAGGACCCCTCCCACCCCCACCGGCAAAGCAAGGAGCACGACACATCCCCCACGTCGCAGCAAGAGCTACCGCCAGCGCCGTCTTCGCCGCCGC
Organism: Puccinellia tenuiflora; assembly: GCA_012064385.1. NCBI lineage: Eukaryota > Viridiplantae > Streptophyta > Magnoliopsida > Poales > Poaceae > Puccinellia > Puccinellia tenuiflora. The sequence continues at coordinate 341,843 of QRDG01000893.1, read as the reverse complement.
GCGACGTCCAGGAGCAGAGTACGAGCAGTAGCAGCGGCAGCAGCAGTGACACCAGCTCCTGGCTGAAGCTTGGGATCGGCCAGTCCCCAGGCTCGCCTTCCCGCCGGAAACGACCGCGAAACGATTATGAAGCAGGCCCCTCGACGTCCGCACAACCGGCTGCTCCCCCGCCGGACCTGGGGCTGTCACTGTTCCCACTCCCAGCAAGTTCTTTTTCGCCGTCCTCCACCTCGCCAGCGGTGTCGGTGGCGGCGGGTGCAGTGGTCGCGGCGGCGCCTCCGCCCGCGCACGAGGCCGGCACGTGGTTCCTACTCCAGGCGGCGCAGAACCAGTGAGTACGCTCTGCATGTCTACGTCTACGTGCCCAGATTCTGGCCATTTGCCAATGTGTGGGTGGTTAGCTCATGTGGTTGCCGTTGATCCAATGCAGGAGGAGAGAGCCGCCATTGCCGCAGATACCCAGGAGCTACTTGAGGGTTAGGTTAGCTCCTAACTACACATTGCCTTAATTCATTTCTCCAAATTAAAAGTACATTTGTTAGCAATCGATTCTTGATTTGAGTAAATTAATTTACATGCATATTTTGTGTTCTTGATAATTATTTTGATGGCTTTGATCATGCGACATTGACTTGCTGTGGTGTGAATTGGTTGATGCATGGCCAGTAGAGACGGGAGGATAACAGTTAGAGTAGTGATGAGGTACCTTGTTAACAAGCTGGGTCTTGAGGACGATTCACAGGTATGCCAAGCATGTCTCATCCCTATTCTTGCTTTTCTACTTTGATTTTCGAATTTGTTCGATCCCTTTTTGCGTTCTTAATTTTATTCTCTTCATGTTTCATTTTCTTCGGAACAGTGATTTCACCGTTCTCCTAGGAGTCTGGTTTGGGTAATTAACTAGAGTTAGCTTGGTTAATTTAGCTGACCTCGACATGTTAGTCCCGTGTGCTCCAAACATATGAATAGCTTCAGCCATCACGTGATCCGAAAGAAGTATATAGCAAAAGTGCAAAACTCATCCAACAAATTAAACATGTTTCTTACATGTACCACATCGAAGCGATTGAGTCGGGTCATTAGTGTATCAAGAATTCAAGATATATAAGCCATATAAAGTTAAAAAGAAACGTTCCCGCTCTGTTGAACCTTTTTCTGCCATTAATATGCAGTGTTCGTAAAAGAGAAAAGGCAAAGCACTAGAGAACAAGTTTGGAGGAAAGAGTGACAGGTAGAAGCCTAAGAGGGGCATCTATGAATGTCACTAGAGATCTAACCTCTTGTATTTGCATGTTATGGTATGGTAGTTCAAAGTGGCAGCGCCAAATATTGGTAGGTGAAAGGAGCTTTGGAGCTACGGACAGTAGTTTAGACGTCGGGATTCCCATAGGTCTTTGTTGCTCTTGTAGGTGAGGTGTGTCCGTCCACGCGTTACATCACGGTGCCACTACATGATTAATGACTCTCTCTCTCTCTCTCTTACAGCTTTTGTACAGTAGCGATGTTAGCTGTATACTTAAGGCTCGCCAATTTCCTTGGTGTGCATGGCTGCATGCTCTCCTTGATTTAGTTGTGTCTACCTTGGACATGGACCTAAACAATAGGAAACTGCATCACTACCATAGTTGGGTTATACTAGTATTTTGCAGGACCCTATGAGTGCTTGCCAGATTTCAGGTTGGCAAAGACCCTAGGATTTATACATATTGTCCATGAGTGATGGTAGATTCTAACTTGTCAATTTTGCCTGAACAAGAATAGCCCAAATTAAAGGCCACTTGTGTACAGTCTTGACTCTTGAGTAGGTAGATCAATTGAAAGGTAATGTTCTTCCACTGACCCTACTAACCAATCCAAATTTTAAATTAATATGATCACAGGAAGTTTTGAATGGAACTTTTCTTATTGGTCTCCCTCTTAATTTTCTGCGATTATAAGCGACTCGGACATGCAGGCATGCATACACATGCGTGGTGCGCAACCTTATTTTGGACTAGACGAAGATGCGTATTCTGCAACTGTAATTTTGCATAGACTAAATTAGCAAGAAGTGTGTGAGGGGTATTGAGTTTACTTGAAGATACTACTGTCCCAAAAAAGAGGGAATGTCTCACCTAATTCGATGAAAGTCATGCACCATCCTACTTCGGCTTCTGCCATGCATTCCTGCCCTGACCGACTGGTAACCTAGATATCGCTTGCTTGCTTGCTAGCTAGTATGAGGTTGCATAGATGTGCATTTATCTGTGGCAAAGATCTCATCATTAGTGTTAATGCTCTCTAGATCTTCAGGCCCCCAACCAGACGATCAGGTGGACCTGACATGCATCTATCCTCCCTCCTGCCTGCAACAAATAGAAACATTAGCTATCTTCCTTTTCTAGGAAGGTGATGGCACCCCTATGATATTTATGTGTGAGACTAATTTAGCTTGCTCTAGTTCAATTAACTGCTTGCGGAAGTTAGTACTATGTACTCTCTCTGTCCCATAGTATAAGACGTTATTACAACGAAAAATCACAATGGCACCCGAGCTCCATGGAGATCGGGATTTAAAAAAATGGAAAACTACATTTTATGTGTCAGACAATTCGACAAAAAATCAAACGTGCAGACAATGGTAAGATCTACAAGTGTGCAAATTTTCAATGCAAACTTCGAATTATTTCAGTCTCCACAAAAATAACAAATCTGGCAAAATTTCAAATATTTGAATCTGTACACTATTCACATATCCAGATTTGGAGATTTGTCATTTTTATCCAGGCTAAACTATAACGAATTTTTAATTGATATTTTGCACAGCGGTAGATATCTATATTATTTACATCTAGAATTTTTTTTCAGATTTTTTTGAAAGATTTGAATTTCGATTTTGAATTTTTCAAAAACTGAGCTCCATGGAGCTCGGGTTCCAAAACACCGCACTCGTTATTACAATCACTATGAGAACAAATCATAGTAGGATATATATAGTATAATTACTTATATCGGACTAACCAGTTTGGATTTTTTTTGGAAAATCATTAATCCATTTATATATAGGAACACCCGTTGCGATTTCACTTTTGGATTTTATACATTTCATATCATCTAAATCCTTTCGCTTTCACCTCCATATATAGTTCGTAAGTACTCGTAAATCGCACAACAAGGACACTAATCGTTGCTTCTTCATTGATAATAAATGGCTTAATTAAGTGAAAGCAAGGTAATTTATACGGTGGTCATTATTTTTAGCTATTAAAAAGATTAACTAGAAATCCTAAGAGCATCTCCACTCGCCACCCCCCATATCTCGTCCGGATTGGCGCCGGAACGAGCGCTATGGGAGGGCGTCCGGGCAAGATGGCACCTATGGGGGGCGCCTCTCCCCACTCGCCGCCCCAAAACGCACACCCCAAACAGGTTTTTAACAAATAAAAAATATAGTTCCATAAATTGGAGTTCAACAAATAAAGTATAGTTCCATAAGTAAAAAAATGAAATTAAAATTATTCGTATAATTAAAATAAATTGGAGTTCAACTATTCTGCGGCCAATCCTTTGCGCTCCCACATATGCTCCACTAGATCATGTTGGAGTTAATCATGAGCATCTTCATCTCGTATATATCTCCATATGCATGGTGATGAAATATGTCCAATCTACTGGCACATTGTGATCATTATCAACGAGAGGACCCTGGAACTCATACGGAAAAGGATCATGCACTGGATTTACACGCTCATCCGCAATGATCATTTTATGCATGATGACACATGCATTCATGACCTCCGACATCTGCTCGGTCGACCAAGTGAGAGTAGGGTACCGGACAATAGCAAACCTCTGCTGGAGCACTCCAAATGCATGCTCGACATCCTTTCTTGTACTCTCTTGTACTGAGGCAAACCAAGATTTGTTGTTGCCGAGAGGCGTAGAGATTGTCTTCACAAATGTATACCACCTTGGATAGATGCCATCGGCTAGGTAGTACCCCTTGTTGTATTTGTGGTCGTTGATCACATAGTTAACTAGAGGAGCATGGCCTTCAACTAGTTTCGCAAACACCCGAGAGCGCTGCAACACATTGATTTCATTGTGTGATCCTGCCATACCAAAGAAAGTGTGCAAAATCCACGTCTCATGATCGGCCACAGCTTCAAGTATCACACTGCAATATCCTTTGTGGCCACCTTTGCACAATCATTGCCAAGCAAATGGACAGTTCTTCCAGCTCCAATACATGCAACCGATGCTTCCAAGCATCCAAGGAAATCCTCTTGCTTCGTTTGTTGCCATGATGCGAGCTGTTTCTTCTTCATTTGATCCTCTCAAATAGTGCGGGCCAAACACAGACACCACTGCGGCAGAATCTGTACATGGCTTTGATAGTTGTAGACTCCGACATGCGTAGATAGTCGTCTTGACCATCTGCAGAGGCTCCATATGTAAGCATCCTCATGGCAGCCGTACACTTCTCGATTGATGAGAAACCAACCATTCTCACAGCGTCCTTCTTCAACTTGAACCAGGTGTCATGTTCCCGCACACCTTGCACCAACCACAGGAACAGATCTCTGCTAATCTGTAATCTCCGATGAAAATCCTATGCATCAAATCTTGGATCTTTGGCAAAATAATCGGCGTATAACATGCAATGGCCCTCCACCCTCATCCTCGGCTTGGCCTCCCTCCTCCCAAGCTTTGATCCTCCTTGTTTGGGTCTGGCATTGGTGGCCTCCTCGGCTTGAATCTTGGCAATACAAGCAAGAATCGCCACGCTCTCGTCTTCCTCAGCGTCGATGTTGGCTTCTTCTTCCAAGATCAGGTGCGCCATCAACTCATCCTCGATGTCCATCTGTTGGAATAAAAAATACGATGCAATCAATGACCTGTCACCGGCGTCGACAAAATTTCAGAAAAATCAACGCCTACCAGTCAATCGGTCGAACACCTTTGGTGCAAGGTGGGCGCGCGAGGTTGCCGAAGGCTTTTCTAGGCGCGGCGACGAGCTCTGGCGCTGCGGGGAGGGGGGGGAGTCGGACGGATGAGGGTCTGGCATGCCGTGGTTTTTTGTGTCCGGCGAGATTCGCCGCCGGTGGGAGGCTGGAGTTAGGAGCGGCGTCCCAGATGGCGGCGGTGGGAGGCGGGCAAATGAACTGCGGGGGTGACGGGGAAAGAACTTATTGGATTTGCCTCTCTGGGGCTGGCCCGCCTATGTAGCCGATGTGGTGGCGCGCGCCGTTTTGTCCGGCGCTACCGAAGCACTCCCCACGGCGGGTTGAGCTGGTAGCCCCGGACGAAACAACGGGCCGCCCCAGATGAAATCGGCCTATAGGGCGCGCGCCAAGGGCTATGGTGGGCTTTGTGGGCGACGAGCAGAAATGAAAGCAGCATTTGGCCATTTGCATGGGAGTAGGGTCCGTTTGTACACAAAGTATTATACATACTTCAATTTGGCCAACCTCTACGCTGCAATCTGTTAGCCGTCCATATTCTGTCTTGCAAAATGAGTCACGCAAAGAATTTGCATTTTGGGGGTCCGGGTACTCCAAACAGCAGGCTTCATCTATCTATACTATATATAAAAGAAGGACGAAATCGCGAGCGGAGAGGCGCCCTGCGACTGTTCACAGCTACAGTGATTCCTGTAGCGCTACAGTACTACAGTACCGGGCGATCCCGGCCGTCCAGCGACGATCCGACGGCCCGGGGAGGCGTCGATGACGGTTTCGCAAAAAAGACCCTCCAGAAGTCGCAAATCGAACCCGCAGTCCACGAATTAACGCAGATAGGGACCTGACTACAATTTCACAAAAACACGATGGCTTTTCTGCAAAACGACCACAGAGCAGTTCAAATTGTAAAAATCAACATACTCATTTCAAATTGTAAAAATCAACATACTCATTTCAAAATCAACTCCGACCAATTACTATCAAATTGTAAAAATCAACATACTCATTTCAAATGCCTTCGAACCTTTTTCTAGATTATTTTTAGATCTTATTTCCTAAATAAAGATAATTGCAACGAAAAACAACATTTGTGGACCAACTTCAAGGAAAAAAAAACACCCCTAAAAAAACAAACTAGCCATTTAAAATGTTCCGGGACCTTCTCAAAAATATTTAAAACTTCATTTCTAAACAAATATAACTAAACCGACACAAAGTAAGCAAAAAAAAAAATGTGACCATTAAAATAACCATTCCATATGCCTTCGAACCTATTCTAAAATATTTTTACATCCTATTTTTTCAAATAAGTATAATTGAGACGGGAAAACAACATTTCAAAAAAAAATGCTTTGCGTAACTTAAAACATTTCAAAGATACTTTTTAACGGTATTTAGACAATTCCATAAAAAAATACTACATGCTACGAAATCATAAACTTACACACACACGTGATATATTACCTCCGAATATGGAGTTTCATTAAATTTTTAAATGAACAAAACTAACTTATTGCATCATTTGAAAAAGAATAATATTTACAGGTAATTCAACTTAACTCTTTCCAAACAAATGCTAAAAAACAGCCAACATTTCCAAACAACCATAATATATTCCATCTTATTATGGTGGTAAATAAGAAAACTATGGCCCAAAAAAAATGGAACCATTCTTACCCAATTCGATTTAGCTAACATATTTGGAAAGGATATAACTTAGATTCCTCCTACTCTGCAGTTAAAAAAAAGAAAAAGAAAAACTTTACTTACATGATTATTTCAAGAATATGCATGTTCACTTTCTCAAATTATAGATTGAGTTTAGATTGGACTAAAAAATGCTCGAACAATATATTCCCTCTAATTGTTGTGTTAAATTACATATACAAAGCTAATGCAGAATGCCTCCTCTGACCAACGATCTAAATTACATATTTACAATGAAGTACAAACATAATGTTTAGACATAACCATCATATGTTCCCTTTAGATAGGGCAGACTAAATTTAAATAGTGCTTCATTACATGCACATTTAAGGAAATCTCAATTTCTTTTCTTCCAAAGATAAATTGAATTTAGTAGTTGCTAATATAATATATTCCCTCTGACTAACTATCTAAATTACATAGTTACAATGAAATTCAAACATAATATTTAGACATGACCCTGATATATTCCCTCTAAATGAAGTGGTAAATAAGAAAATTATGCTGAAACGGAAGCATATAATATTCAGACATAACCATGCTATATTTCCTCTAAATATAGTGGTAAATAAGAAAATTATGGCAAAATGGAATTATGTTTCAACATTTCAATTAACTTACCATATTTAAAAGCAAAATAGCTTACTTCTACCTAATTATGTACTCACAGTAAGAAAAAAAAGCTTAATTAGATTAATACTTCGACAAAATAGCAACAAAACAGCCCAGCCAGGTTAAGGCACATGTAAAACTCTGGTTGCCTATTAATCACATGTTCAAATATTTTCTAAACAAATATATTTGAATGAGAAACTTTGGAATAATTCCCAAATTATTTGAAATCCTGTAATTTCTAAATTATACATGAAGACTCATTTGTCACTTTTACATCAATTTAAAAAGTATGGATTTCACAAATTTCCGAACTCAAAAAAAATCCACATAAATAAAAGCAGTAATATCATTCAACATGATGAACCCAATAAAAAGAATTTAGTACAAACCATCCTATTTAAATAGAACAACCCATTTGTATTATGGGCTCCAAAAATATATCAAATTAGAATACCACAAATGAAAATTTAAGAAAAAGCTGCTTTAAAACATATTTTCCAAACAAATATATTTGAATGATAAACCAGGATCTAAAATAGAACATGCTTTAAATAATTTAAAACACTTTGCAGATATTGTTTTACGGTTTTCAACTTAAATGCTGTAAAATAAGTACATTACAAATTACTAAGGTATTGCAGGTAATAGTACCTAATAATGCAAAAAAAAATACAAACATATTTAAGCAATCCAAATGAGATACTTTGTAATAATTTCCAAATTATTTGAAATCCTGGAAATTTTAAATTATACATGCAGACTCAGTTGTCACCTTTACATCAATTTAAAAAGTATGGATTTCACAATTTTCCAAACTCAAATAAAATCCACAGAAATAAAAGCAGTAATATCATTCAATATGATGGACTCAATAAAAAGAATTCAGTACAAACCATCTTATTTAAATACAACAGCCCATTTGTATTATGGGCTCCAAAATATATCAAATTAGAATACCACAAATGTAAATTCTAAGAAAAAGCTGCTTTAAACATATTTTCCAAACAAATATATTTGAATGAGAAACCAGATTCTAAAATAGAACATGCTTTACATAATTTAAAACACTTTATAGATATTGTTTTACAGTATTCAACTTAAATGCTGCAAAATAAGTACATTACAAATTACAAAGGTATTGCAGGTACTCCAAAATATATCGGCATGTCCCAAAAAAAATAAATGGTGCTTATCAATGCAAAAAATACAAACATATTTAAGCAATCCAAATTGGCTAATATTTATATACAATCTAAGTGGACTTCACCTAAATATGGATTTAAATTTAATAAATGCTCACAAAATACATTTTTTCTAATCATAGCAAAAAGATACTCTACATTATTGGAAATTTGGATAAAATCGACACCAATTTCCAACGAATTTCAAGATTTCAAAAGTCCATAAAATATGCAACTTACGTACAGCTTCCAAATTAGTGAAAATTTAGAGAAAATAGACGACAAATTCCAACAGATTTTGACATTTCCCAATTAGTCAAAATTTAAAGAAACAATTTATAGAAATTTCCGATAAAATAGACGACAAATCTCGCCAAATTGGTACATTTTTTAAAAAAAATATAGCAGGTGCGGCGTATGCTAAAGGAATTTTTTTAATATTCAAATGTTGTCACTATTTGCATGTAATTAAAATGCACCTTCACTAATTTGAATTCAAATGTTGTCACTATTTGGAAAAATGTTTGAACATTACAATTCAGTTAATATTTTGTTGAATAAAAAATATATATTCTACACAAAAAAAAATCACCACGCCACGCCAAATTCAACTAGTAAACGTAATTAACCGAAATATTTAACACCTCTCCTGTGATGGATCTGAATTTAAGAAAAATAGTGGAACACAGTTCATATATGTACTAGATAAATTAATACCATATATGCACTGGCCGACACTCACGGTTCAACAGTTCAACAGTGTCATGTGTTATTTGGCTGTCAATACAACCATTATTTTAGTGCTTGACGAATCTTCACAGCAACTGTTTCGGCGTGATTCCAGATCAAGAGGGTTAATGATTCCTTAGCCTAACATACCGAACAGACTTTCACCATTTCCTAGTTATACTATTTTTTTCTTATGGAAGTAGGGCCATATTTACAAAAAAAAAAATAAGGGTCCGTTTGGGAGCAAAGTATTTTGTAAACCAAAGTATTCAGAAAATGAAGTATTGAATTGCCTGGCAAAGGAATACTGCAGTTTTCTGATACTGTAGTATTTCTCCGTTTTAGCAAAAACCGTGAGGTGTTTGGGAAGTACTGTTTTGCCATCGCTTTAACCGATTGTTATGCCTGCATGCTGATCCGTTTTGACTGTAGATGTGTGCATGGCTTGCATGCACGGTTGGGCATGAGTTCGTAAAATCCTGCTTCTACTACTCACGGCAAATCCTGCTTGTATCTTCGCCGTCGTAGCATCTGGCGTGTGGCCGTAGGTTCAGTCACATCTCTATTCCAGATTGTGGCCGCGGCAGCCCCGCCCTGACACACAGTAGTAGGAGGGTCGGTGCAGGAAAGGAGAAGAACCTAGCTAGATAAAGAAAATCAACGAGACACAAAGTCATGTTGACCAGCTGTGGTGACTCTGGTTTCTCCATGGTTGAAGAATAGGGCATGGCCATAGTTGAAGACGATGGGAGGTCGGAAGAGATGCGTTTTGCATTGGGGGAGGAAGAGATGCGTTTATCCGTTTATAGAAAAAGAGGTCCGGGCTGAAGTATCCAAAACGTCAAAAAAACTGCATTTTTTGCAATACTTCAGTTTGTAAAACCACAGTATTCTTCGCTCCCAAACGCCTTGTAGTATTGAATACTTCGGTATTTTTAAAAACTGAAGTATTCTCGGAATACTTCAAAAAAAACTTTGCTCCCAGACGGACCCTAAAATATTGCAGCATTTCCAAAACCTACATGTTGCAAAAGAATATGTCTATGCAGAAAATACCCATTGATAGAAGAATCAACCCTAGTATGCAGCATGGAGGCCAACGCTTGGAGCACAGCACCCCACAAAATATTTAACTTAACATTTGGAGCAACCAATCCAACATCGTCACCACATCTCGCTTGTGTGTTCGGAGCAAAACACACACAAGATTATACAGCATGCGTAAGAAATACATGCAACATTGAAAATCGCTAACCTCAATTGGGAGCAGCGAGCTCGTCGTCCCAAGCTAGCCGATGGCAAATCCTGCACGACGGAGCCCCGGTGCCAGATTCAACAATCCTGGACCCGTTCCCCTCGGTCTACCGTCTACTTTGGGCTCGACATGGTGGAGAACACTAATCTTATGGTCTCTTCATATATCAAGAATACATCCATTCCAAACACTACAATTAACGTTGTGCACGCTGAAAGAGATCTAAGAGTTTTTTTAAAGTCAAACATGCTAATATACCTAGTTGAATGGAAATCCAACAACTCAACTACGAACTTTAAAACGGTGACGCATGGTAATAAGAGCGTGCAAAGCCAGAACTTGCTGTGTCGAGTAGGTTATTATATTTTTCTTTCGCTTCGAATTATAATATGTTCTAACTTTTTTCTGAATCACATGTATATAGACGTGAATTAGTGTGTTTGTTCACTCACTTGAGTCTATATGTAGTTCACGTTGAAATTCGAAAACATTCAAAAACATCTTATAATTATGTACAGAGGAAGTACTATTTTGTGTAGTTATGTGAAAATCTCACCTTTATCCTTTAATTGTGACCTTGTGACAAGTTTACCCCCATTAAAAAAACCATTACACGTTTTCAACCTTAATTGTGACCTTATTTACTGGGAGTGTATAGTGAAGGAGCTAGCAGCGTGCATGTAGCTAGACCTATTTGGCAGAATTGACACACATTGATAGAATTTGACCGAAAACGAAATCTCACATTATTCAATACACCACGTATGCATACATTAGTTGTCTGCTCACACTCGCTTTTCAATATGTAAGATGCATAAAAGATACCCTTGAGGGGTAAAATGTGCCATATTTTCACATGGTCGCAATTAGCGGGTAAAAAGTGCAATTTACTGTTTCAACTAACAAATAATTACATGTTCAATTCTTACAATTGAATTGGTCTCACTAGGAGAGCTTCAGATATTATATTTATGGCTTTGAGACGGTTGTTATCTAAAAACGCCTACAGCTGGATATTCTAATTGCTCCGCATTTTATTTATAAAGACTATGGTCAAATAATTATGGACTTGTACCCGACAACTCTACTTACATATGGCTCATGTATATGTATTAAGTTTCAAGACCGTAGAGCATTTAAATATAACAAGCCCTGAACGTACTAGACACACATTTTACATCCGAAGGGTTAAAAAAAACAGGAGGCCATTGTTTTTTCTTCTTCTTTTTTGAAACCTGGCAATAGATTTGCCTTTTATTCATATTGTAGAAAAGAGTTGGCCAATTTATAAGGAAAATTGGCCAAAACCGATTTTTAAGACCGTAGAGCATTTAAATATAGCAAGCCGTGAATGTACTAGACACACATTTTATATCTGAAGGGTTAAAAAATAGGAGACCATTGTTTTTTTTGTTTTTTTAATGTGGCAATTTTATTTAACTTTTATTGATTGTAGAAGAGAATTAGTCAGTTTATAAGGAAAATCAGTCGAAAACCGATACAACATAAAACACACCACATCGGTCCCGAGACCACGCCCCCACACGAGTGACGATCAAGTAGCTGTAGCAACCACAACCGATACCTAAACACCTCAATGCGAACATTTCAATATGTGACGACTCCAACCCTGGTTGGCTAAGCGATGTGCATGCATGGTCAGGGGGGGCTATATCATATAGTTGTAGATTGGAAAACATATGGTACTTAGCTAAATCAGCGACATTAATTAATCCAGTGGGAGTTTTTCGAACTCGGGTGGGCTCGCAATACCACCACGCGCTATAACACCACTATACCAGCTACCAGACTATCCACGCACGCCCAGACAGCAACCCCACTATCTTCAACCAAGCCCAAGACATTCTTTCTTACTAGTACTTGTGTAGCTCCAACGTTGTGCATGCTGCTAGCCAGCTTTCCCTAGCAGAAACACATATGTTATTATTGGACTTCTATTTTGGATTTTTACATGTAAAAAAGTTTTTTTTTATTATTACCTACGAAAACTGCAACATGAAGTTTCACCTACTCAAGAATTATATGATACTGAATATTTGTTGGTCCAGTCGGTATCGTGCGTGGTTCCTCCCACACACTTTTAATACGCTCTATACACTGATCTATCATCTAGAGTGGTGGTTCAGCCATGGTTGTATAGGCATTTGTTTTATGTTGGGGCATCTCTCTCTTTCTAAACTGAAGGCCATAGCCCTGCTTTAAATTAATAACGTCACCGACGGCGAAGGAAAAAGATGCTGATAACAGCTTACAACACAACGCACAACCCCGCGCTCGGACGCAGGGTTGAAAAAAAGGAAAATGAGCGCAGCTTGAAGAAGACGAGGTCCCCCGCGCTCGGACGCCAAAGCAGAACACACAAGCATCAGCGGACAGCTAGCCGACCTGAGGGAAGCACCTTGTTGACAGCTTCAGGTGGCATAAGTAGCGCACCACCACCTCCATCGCCAAAGAGGGACCCTACCCCCTCGCCTGGTTCGAAAGGTGTTGTACCGCTGGAGAAGGAGAAGTTCACCCTAGAACCAGAGGAGGTGCAGACCGGGAGACCACCAAATGCCAAACCACACAGACCACCTCGCTGCGACGAGCACACCACCACAGCTACAGCTTTGATGCCAAAGGAAGCCCAAACGAAGAGGGTAAGCTAGCTTGGGTGAAGCCTCAGAACACGAAGACACGGAGACGCCAAGCTGGAGAAGGCGCCACCACCAGATCCCAACCAACCAAGGCACCACTCACCAGCTAACCAACCGAGCCCAAGACAACACCCCCAAGGGGGAAACGGCGCCCGTAGCATCACCGTCATCTAATCCGAAGCGAAATTTAGGCTTTCACCCAGGATGGGGTAGGGGTGGGGACAAGGGACCTCAACGGCGCCTTCAGGAAGGCACACGGCGCCCAGAGAGCATCGTCACCGCTTTGGTCGAGGAGACCAAGGATTTCTCTCGATCTCGACTCACACCACCAGCCTCCAAATCCGCAAACAAAGGTCACCGACAGCGGAATTGACGGGGAAGAGATACCAAGCATGAGGGGCGAGATCTGACCTTCGGGGTCTGACGCTTCAGCCACCGGAGTAGCCATAACGCTGCGACCAACACCCGCCGTCGACCTGCCGCCCACGCGTCCCACGACGTCGACCACCATCACCCGCGCACGCCACCGGCCGCACGGTCGACGTCGCCTACCCACCCGAGACCGCCGCTTCGGCGCCCAAAACCCTGCGCATGACGGAGCAGCAGACCCTCGCCACCCTCACCGGCAGGCCATGCAGGCTTGCTTGGAGCCTACCTGAGGCGACGGCAAGGGAAGGGGAGCAGATGGGAGGTGGCAGCGCCAGGGAAACCCTAGTCTCCCTCGGGAGGACGACACGAGGGCTGAAACAAATGTCCCATCTCTCTCTTTCTCCCCCTCTTTCATGATATTTTTTGATCATCTCACCAACCTCTGCTACTCTAAAATCTCAGATGTAGTTTATAACCGGGCAGAGGCTTCATACATAATCGTATTTAGCACCATAGCATTGTTAATCGTATGGTGGATTAAGGGAGACTTACTACGGATATATATTTTCTCCAAATGAGAGTGAAAATATTCAAGTAATCGTTAAAACAGTTGGAGCAAAAGAATATATCACCGTAGATGAATATACCATAGAACAATATGCATGGCCTAAATATGAGCTGTGCATTCGCTGCAAAGTAAGGCATGCATTATTTTTACATTTACGCAATCTCATTTAGACTGTTGCGTGTTAAGAAAAGCAAGTTTGTTCATGTGAAAGAAAATACCAATACCTACTAGTATCTACTCTCCGTTCCCAAATATAAGATGTTTTAGATGTTTTAACATAGTCTACATACGTATCGAACTGAGTGAATCTACACGCTAAACACGTCTACATATACATGCGTATCAATCTCCATTCTTAAAAACTAAAACATGTCATATTTAGGAACGGAGGGAGAGTATTTGATTAAGACATGTTGCATACATTTCATTAAGTTATAGTAAATGCTAACTAATACAACGATGGCTTAGCTACTTGGCGCCATCAAATACGTACGTTCTCACTTCTTCCTACATACAGTACACCAGAGAGTAAGCTACTGTACAAATATACCCCTGCTAGCTAAGCTACGTACAGCTGCGTACGTACCATGAAGTGGACGTCCCAGCTTAATTGCTTGACCTATTAGGGGAATCGAAATTACGAGTGATCGATTATTTAATTGTCACTAGACGTACCACTGGCTGCTAGCTGGTACTGCAGCAGATGATGACTAGGGCCTAATATTTGGTACGGAGTACGTGTTAGCACCGACGTCGGCCGCTCATGCAGCTGGGTGGCCACCACCATATATGTTGGAGCTTTCGCGCACAAATGGACGTCGGACCTAACGGCATTTAATCGCGACATGATGTGATGCGATGCGATGCGACGAGTGTTTTTCTCTTTTGTATGTATGCATGCATGCTGCGAAATCGAACAATTAATCGATGTGTGTGCACGCGTGTGACCTAGATTGCACCATGCATTGCATGCACGCACGTGCAACACAAGGGGGGCGCACGTACGTTTGTGTGTGATATGCATGCATGGGAATGATTAGCCCCGATCATTTGTCAATTTAGGTCTCCTTGTGATTGGTGTGATGATCCATGTTTTTCATGGTACCATCCATGGGCCTAGGTATTTAAGAAAACTGACAATTTATTAGTACTAGGAAATTTCATTAAGATTGAAAAGGGAGATTTATGTGTACACAAGAGTCACCAATAGTTAAGAGATTTCACTAGTACTCCACAATATATAAAACTAATTAATTATCTAAGCACCAAATAGGAGGGATTTGCATTGAAGTACATAAATTGCACATGTTTTTATAATGTGGCTAAATTCTACACACATTATCACGTGTATTGTAGACACCCTTAGATGTTCATCATGCAACGTATGTTGATATAGATGTCACCAAACTATTTTACTTAAGAGTCACAAAACGTCCCCAATGAAAGTTAAGTTCCTAGAAACAGGATTTCGCCCCGCTTTATAAATAAAGCCACACGGCCAAACCGACACAATGTGATGAGGAAACCCTCTTACAAAGCATATCAAAGATAAAGCAGACATACAGGAGTAGCCACACCCTAAAGAAACGCCCAAGACTGCTAACTAGAGGTGTCGCCGCGCCTTCTTGTGAAACCACTAGACATCGTCACACCACACCCACCAAGTTGTCGCCGAAGAGGGCCGCCTGCCCTCTCGCTCCGGGCCGTGGAGCGCCGATCCTGCTAGCGGACAACAAGGACGGGGTAGTATAAACGCAATCATGTGCAAATGATAGGAGGTTGTCGAGGGCGCCCTAGGCCAGCGTTGAAAGTGCCACAAAACAGGATCTGAGCTTGTCCACCGATGGCAGCAGGACGAGACCAATACGTACCTAAGCTCCACGACAACGCCCCCAAGAGGGTAACGATGTAGAGCGCCGCCATCGTCGAGACCAAGACGGTCAGGGGTTTTCACCCAGAGCTCTGATGCGGGGGAGGTAACCACAACGGCGCCCCCAAGAGGGTCAGGACACCCACAGGCGTCGCCGCCGCTGGCGCAAAAGCGCAGAGTTTTCACCTGGAAAAACCTTCACGTCACATCCCGATACGCTGGAACGCCTGCTGTCACCAAGTTAGACCTCCAGAGCGCAATCTGGGAGCCGCCGTAGCCGAAGCGCCGCCAACACCAGGGTCACCCACCGCCGACTCCTCGCCGTCCGCATGGCCAAAGATAAAGACCATCACCACTGCCACGCCGCTCGCCGGAGAGACGCCCGCGCAGTCCACCTTCCAGGGCCGCCGCCCGGCATCCCCAATCTCGCACCTACGGAGCAGCAGCCACCACACAATGGGTCCCATGCTACCGATGAAGAAGGACATCACGAGATAGCCGGCTTCTGGCAGCGTAAGAGCGACGGGCATGGTAGCAGTGGCGCCTCCATGCCAACTAACTGTCACGTCCTGCGAACCCTAGAGGGATCTGCACACGACCACCAGATCTGGGCCCGCCCGGCCCGGATCTGACGTCCAGCCACCCCGGCCAGGACAATACTCAGGCTCGCGATGGTGACCAAGGGAGTGGCGGCCGCAGCCCGCCAGGCCCAGATCGAGCCGTCCCTAGTCGAGCCGCGCCGGCCACGCCGCCGCCTGCTGTCGCCTAGGCCACTCCTCGCTGGATCGTTCCGCCGCCAGAGAACTGCCATCGCGACGACCCTCCATCTCGAGGCCGAGATCGCGAGCCACCTGGGAGCACCGCCGCCGTCCACCACGCAGGCTTCGCCCGGCGGTTCATGCCAGCGGCGGCGGAAGGGGAGAGAGGATGCGGGAGCTGGTACGGGGGAGGCGGAGGCGCCCGCCCGGTCGCCCGCGGGGGACGACGCGGACGAAGCGAAACGTTTTCTCCATGAAAGTTAGGTTAGACATAGTCAGGAGTTAGGAGCGGGGCAATCGCAGTGAGGGGAAGGCGGGGGGTGGCGAGGGGTGCAGACATTGTAAGGAGGGCTACATTCTCAGTGTGCATGAATTTTCCGTAATTTTAAGAACATAGAAGACATGATTTTGCTAAGTTCAAAAATGAGATCATAGGGATCAATGTTCAAGTTTAACATTATGGGTTTTTGTAAGTGTTTCATGGTCATTTTTATGAATAAACACCTCTACGAGCATGAAGTTAGATAAATAATGAAAATAAGAATAATTCAATTAAATTTCAATCAACTATACATAATGTAAATAAAAATATGTAGTATATTGACTATATACAAGTTGTTATGTCTTCCGAAATTAATTCGGTCATATATTTTTATCCCAAAAAAATAAAACTGATATACAATATCCATGAGATAGATCGTGTTTTCGTTGCCGTACCCGTGACCACTACATTACACTAATATTAATGACCCTAAGCATGTTACATTGACGTTAATTCCAAAATAGGAGCTTGAGCAACCTTCATGAGAGCAAGCGGCCAACAACCCTACTGTAATTAGGTCTTATGTTGCATTCTTTACTAGAAATTTTTATCTTGCGCCTCCACCTATTATAAATGAGAAAAACAACTGAGAGAAACCTCATGAGAATATTGCCGCTCACTTGATGCTACCAAAGGCTTCTATAACTTACACTTACCTGAAGATTAGGACATTTTTTCTGCTATTTAGAAAGCAGTTTTATTTAGAAAATTGACAAGGTATTCTGGAAACAACTTAATTATGCGCTAACTGGAGAGAAATTCTGGTCCGAGATGATGTCTCAGCGTTTACTCCTTCCATAACAGGTAGGTGTGTCGTATTTGTTCGCTCGGACAACTGTGTGGCCATAAACTCTTACGTGCCACGTATCTCAGGGGCGTACGTGCAACTCACAAGTTAGAGATGGCTGTCGGTGAGGAGCTAACCACTGATTCCCTCTCTCTTTTTTTTTCTTTTTTTTTGGGGGGGTTGAAGCTAACCACTGAACTTTCTCATTTTAAGATTTCTAACCACTCAACTTAGCATATTGTGTGTACGTCAGTTCTCAATTAATGAACATACTTCACCAGCGGGAATTCGTGAAGAATTTTATGCTCTAGCTGAAATGAGAAACAAAATAGAGGAATTATTCACCCTCACATCATGAGGATTAATTTTTTTTTAAAGGTAGCCTATGACTTGTATATTTGCACCTAGTTATTTTAATTAGTATCTTATTTCCCTTTCTAAGCTCAAAATAAACAATTGATTGGAACTTAGGCACCAAGTAGAAGCAGAATCACAATTGGAGGGAGTCAATAATACACGGATCACTACCAGATAACTATTGTATTTTGTAATGATTGTTCGCTTCTTGATTTCTGCCAAACCGTTGGCACTAATGTTCTTTACTAGACGGCTCCTTTTCACTATCTTCACGTGTTTGTAGCTAGTCTCTTTGTTGGCGGTTAGGCGCGGTGTCGAGGTATATAATCCTAGTTGTGCTTTCCGCTTCCACAGTCAGCAGGTAGATATTCAGTTACACAGTACACTGAATATCTGCGGTCTCCAGTGTGGACCTCTATTATTTAAATCTTGTTTTAGAAATGATCTAAAGTGTAATCACAAATAAATACTCCCTCTGTTTCACAATATAAGATGTTTTAGAGGTTTCATATGTTGTCCAGATTTGGATTAAAAGGAGTGGACATATAAACTAAAATATGTCTAGATACGTGTTTATACATGTGAATGTGAAAAATACCTAAAACATCTTATATTATGAAAAGAGTACTTAGTGACAAATCTGTATTACTCCTCCGATCCATAAGAATTGACCCGAGGTGTATAGTACTTTGTACTAACATAGTTTGTCTCCGTAACAATTAAATCGGACCGGAGGTAGTATCATTTTCAAGGGCATATCTAATAGCCAAGTTTGATTGTATTATTTACATGTCATCAATGACTGGCTTTGTCAAAGGCTATACATAATATATGCTCTCCCCCCTAGTAGCAAAAAAATTGAACTCTGCCTACATGCATGGTAAGACATGGTTACAAAAAGAATGGATGTGCATAAGCATAGGGCTATTTCAGGGAACCACTCAAAGATTTTAGTTTTTATTCTTTTGTTTGTATCTAAAGCAGTAGGGCCTTCATCCATAGAGTTGGATAGCACATCCCCCGTTCAGAGAAGTTAAACACAGTATTTTCTCAACGACAAAAAGATGTTCCAGCATCTAAGTTCTTTCTTCGAAACATAATGCAAATCAAAGTGCGCATGTCCGACATTGTGGACTAATTTGAAGAACCCTTTTAGGAACTTGGGTTCAGATATTTCGATTATATATATCTAATGTTTCGACCACTCAGATCATTCAGTGAAAATGGATAATACAGATGTTGCAAAGATATAATTTAGAATGAAGGCAAGGAATCAATCTGCTCACCAGATATTTACATCCCATTGTCTACACGACTACACTCGCAACACTTGGTCAGCTAGTATATTACTATATTAAAATATCTTATGGCGTCAGGCTTAATAAATTGAGTGTACATATTGAAATTAGTAAATACTCTTGCACATAAATGATACTTTACCTTGTCAGTTTAACAAGTGTAGCATAATTGATCCTAGTGAAACAGCATTGACGTGAACTATCTGTGTATGCAATGCAGTTAGATATTACTTGTCAAGGTCAGAGCCTTCACCCAGCGATGACACTGCAGCATGTCCGCGACACCATTTGGCGCCCCCCACCGGCAGAGGCTGCAGCGGTTTTGCCGGCCCCCGGCTCATCGAGCATGAACCAGGTCATGACATTGCATTATGGCAGGAGCTAGCACCTGGAAAGGGAACACCAACAGACATAGCTACTTTTTCACACTGTAATTAGTTTTTCATTTCCCACAGGCACTGATACCCCCCTTTTTCCCATCCCCTAACATCTAATACTCATCACACAATTCACAGAGAAAGATAGTAGTACACCAAGGATACTAGATTATAGGTAACACTCAAATATAAGTGTACTTGGAAACTATGAGAAATAATTCTTTCATATTTATTTTAGTATAAGTATATTATTTTTGCTTCCAAGCTCTGCTTTTACACATAAACTAAGTCAAAAATTGGAAGTGCGGTAACATGAATGATCTTTCAAGATGTAAGCAGATGTCAACCTAAAAAAGTTAAAATGATAAGGCACAATATCCAGCATGATTACGATGTTGACGACTTGTATATACATCTACAAGACCAGAAACTCAAGTGCGAAGGAAAAATATTTAAGAAAAACACATATTGACCTAATAATGCCAGCAATATAGCAGAATGACAACACCATGACGTAGCATCCCCTAGTGTTCAGGTGGCAAGTCAGAATCAATGAAAGAGAGTGGAAAAGGGAATTAGGAAGTCAGCATCAAGTCCAAATAAGTGCAAGCTATTGCTCAGAAGTAAAGAGACAGTTGAGAGGCATACAAACAATCATACAGAAGGCATTTAGTGAAGTATCCAGTATGTTGCTTGAAAAAAAAAAGAGAAACAAGGATGCAGGAATACCTGAAAATGAATTACGTCTAAAGCTAGCAGGGACGTGCAAACACCTAGCATGCATCAACAGGAGCATGAACAGTACCACTACTATTATTTAATCAGAACTAAACCACCAGAGGTCTCACCGACAGAGGATATACTAAAATATGATGCTAACTGATGGTAGTTGTTAGAAACATAGTTAAGAATTTCTAGTGTAGCATGCCAGAAATGAGTAGGACAAAATTGGGGCAGAGTGAGGTAGGACAGTAGAAGACCCCTTTATCACTAGAGAAAGCAAAACCACCAGTGAGTAGCAACCACTACAGCATACAAGCAACCACTACAGCATACACCGACAGTTGATAAAGGACAGACCCAGTGCACAGAGGCTCCCACACAAGGTGGGGTTTGGGGAGGGATTATAGTAACCTAGTCTTACCCTGCAAAGTGCAGGGAGGCTGGTTCGAACCCAGGACCTCTTGGCACAAGTGGGGAGGACCTCACCACTGCACCAAGGCCTGCCCTCATACACCGACAGTTGATGACAAGAAAAAACACATAACTGATCAAAAGGGGAGCTTTAAATTGACGGACTTAGTAAAAGTCACTTAGAAGTACTACTGTACTAGCAAGATAGTTCCATCCAAGTAGCTGTCACCAGAAGTATAAAAACCAAGAGTAACATAAGAAACAACAAAAGAAAGATTGACTTGACAGTGTATCTGCCTGGCTTGAGCCAGTAACTTGCAAGTGAGACAAAACAAATTATCTAACAGAATTACTATGCAAACATATACTAGACAATGTTTATATCAGCAGAAAAGCGTAAAATAGTTTATTTTTCTGACAACTGATTGGTTATTACATGAAGAACATCTGGATTTATGATCACCAAACTGGACAGAACTTTCTAGGCAAAGTGAGATGGCATTAAAAGGACAATGCTTGGCACTAAGCGGAGTGTGGACTCCATCACTTACACAACATGTGTTCACCTTTATTTGCAGATAAGGATATAACTATACATAAGGTAGTGAGAATATCACTCTGTTAACGGTAATCAGCCTAGTGCACCCACTCGTGACCCACCACCTGACCACTGACAACAGCATAACACAGTACAGAAAGTGATAAAGCACTTCAATTCAAATATGATGTGGCGATCATATACTTTTCAGCTTCCCCAGGCATTGATATAGTCCATGGCTTTCAGGCTTCATTATGTTCCACAAACTAAAGGTGGTCTACAAGGTTAATGTTGTGGACATGGGTCCACTGTATCAAGGCAGGAGTAGCAGCGTGGGAGGAGTCCATGAAAGAGAAGTATTGCAAGAGTCCATTAGGAAAGTATAGGATTAGGAAAGAGTCCACTTGTATTAGGAAAGGTCTCATGAGTCCAATTGTATTAGGAGAGGTCAAGGGTCTACGCATCCACTATATAAGGACGCCATGTATCTAGGGTTGAGACAAGCAAGAACAATCAATCTAATCTCTCCCTCAGAATTCTCTCTTCTCAACCTATGTCTATCCAACCCCTCGCAGCCATGCCGTCTGGCTATCTTCTGCACGGTAGTTATCCCGTTGTGGATCTAAGTCCACAACAGTTAAAGTATTGTTCCATATTAGATAGCACTGTCATTTCGTAGAAACCACGATTAGTGTTCCAAACCAAACACATACAGTTTCAAGATGTCTGTTGGGCTAACAAAAGTATACTACATTGTCTACGTCCTGTTAATGCCAGATGGCAAGATCTCAAAAGAAATTATAATCTAAAAATAAAATTAAAATTAAATGGCATTCCTTCACATATATCAGGGAAAACCTCAAATGCAGGATTCCCTGGATCATACAAGAAGCAGGACCGGCCCAAATGTGTAAGAAATCATATCTCTAATAAATGCTCCTTCGTTAACTTCAAATTTCCATGTCCTACCAGCTCTTATTTAATTTTTCCTCCAACTGCATATATATATGGTGCAACGATTCTTGGTGCGGCAGCCTGTTTCTCGGCTGGCATAGAACGCCAGATGGCATGCCTGCTGGCTAGGCCTGGAAAGCTTCCCTGCTTGGCGGCCAAAACTGGCTGCGCATGGTCTGGCCCGCTACTGAAAAAGGCATGCTCAGATATAAGTTTATAAGTAGCCCAGCCCACTCTGCCAAAATCCCAGATCAGCCCGAGTAATTGTGACTCTCCTCTCCAGCCCATTCTCTTCAAGCTGGCTTAGCTAAAACCCTATAGAGGCAGCAAATCTAGAAACCTAGATCCCAAGAAAAGAACTAGAAGACCGGAAAACTAGAACACCGTTACCATACGCATTGACAAAGCGTCTAACTTTGTCATATCTACAACATAGTTGGCCATCCAACAAAGAGTAATTTCTTGCTCGCCTCTACAATAATCCTCCTTTTTTTCTCGGCTCCAGCCCTCTAAAGGCTACGGCCTACTTTGGCTAACTCAGTTTCTTGGATCTGTTGAGCTCCATGTCTCCAAATACCGTGCAATTACCATGATATCACGGGTGTGGCCGACAGACATGACACTTCGATGCGGGCGGTGCAACGGTCACTGTTGAGCAGATGCAACAAGCATGCTGAAGTGCTTTTGTCGTACGGAAATGGGTCTGCAGGACTTGGTGCACGAAGCACCTTAGTGGGATACAAGGGCAGTTAGTGGGTTGTGCGAATTGCCGCAATTGAACATAATTTTCCAGTTGGCCCGTCGGAGCCCGCTTCCTGTCATATGTGGGACAGGTTTTGCAATTTTGTGGAGAGCCCGTATCCACTTGCACCATGTCCTTGGCCTTCTTGCCTGTCAGCCGACCACAAGCAAACTGAAACTGTCTTGATGGTTGATACAACATACTAGTTCATCTAAAGAGTACCGCCCAGAGCGTGGTGGAGGCCGGTTATATTTCTGTATTCCTCGTTGGTGTTCATGATTGTCTCCCACTCAAGCTTTGGCTCTGTACATACACCCTTGCCTTCGTCGGCAGCACAACTTCAATATGGCATTCACCAGTGATGGCCTCATCGTTAGATGGTCCGTCTCCATGTGCCTTGCCTTGTGCTCGACTCTTGCCTCCTCAAGTACCCACACTTCCGTCACACTATTATCTTCGCCCAAATCAGTATCGAACTCACTTATGAGCCAGGCTCGACGAGGGGCAGTAATGACATGCCACGTGCTTTTTAGTGACTACAGAAAAGAAAGGGAAAGGATACACTACGAGCTGCAAAGCTCGACTAATTCAATTTTAAGAGCGGGAAAAGACAAACCCCGGTGCCCCCAGTTATAATGTTGGGGGCTATCCTGCCGAATTAAACTTACAAAAAGTGGACAAAGATCGTTTGCAAACTTAGAACTGAGAAATTCTCTCTGTACATGTTATGCGGGAACTCCATATCAAAGGAGGAAACCCACAGCAGATGCACGTGAGTTGCTATAGGATAGGCTATCTAAGAAAGGGTCTTTTATTCTCGAAACAGAGTCGGTTCAGTACAACCTGCAGTAGTCAAGCTTTGGTTCCAACTATACTTGTGTTTGTCCAGGACAGTAATCCATGAGTCACCTATATTAGGCCCCTAGCTGTAACGACTGGGGCAAGCAATCATTTAGATAATCTAGCCCTAATCTAGTCCATAAGTCGCCTCTATAAGGCCCCTAGCTGTAACGACTGAGACAAGCAGCGTTCATGGGTCGAGTGCGCCAGCAGCAGGCACAACCTCCTCGGCAGGGCGCACGCTTCCTCGACTTACTCGTCCGAGATGGCAGATCGCCGCAAGCAAGGTGTTTTGCATTCAATGTGACGAGCAATATGTTCAAGGACACTGTTGCCAACGTCTCTTCTATTTGGAGGTTGATGAATTTGATGAGGCTGACCTCACACATGACAACTCACAGTTAGAGGACATTGCTCCTCAGTTATCCGCCTTTACTAGAATCTGGTGCATCCAGGCTGATGAGACCATGCAGCTCAAAATCATGACCCATGTATTCTGGGTCAACACATTATTTTATTAGCAACGAGCTTGTGTCTCATCTTGCTCTCACTCCAGAGCCTCGTCCAGATCAAGGCGTGATCGTCAGCTACCCACCAATGGCAATAAACTTGATAGTGGGGGTCTTTGTCGTGTCCTACCCATTGCATCCACCGCCTTCTCTGTCGACTGTCTCATCATACCCCTTGGTGGTTTCAAAATCATGCCTGATGTACAATGGTTGCAAACATTGGGTCCATTTTTGTGGAACTTTGCCAAACTTAGCCTGTCCTTCTGGGGTCGCGGCACCCAAGCCTGAGCCTCACTTGGCTGCTTGTTCTGAGCATTCCATGTTAGAGGATCTACCTGACGAATACCAGGACCTCTTTGCCAAGCCTTGCAGTCTTCCTCCTGCTCGATTTTCATGATCATTGTATCTGCCTCATACCCGGTACCGCACCCATTGATGTCCATCCATACCGATACCCGCAACTGCAGAAGGATGAGTTACAGCGGCAATGTGCTGAGATGCTCGAACAAGGTACAATACGGCTCAACAGATCTGAATTTTCCTGAGATGCTCGAACAAGGTACAATACGGCTCAACAGATCTGAATTTTCCTGAGATGCTCGAACAAGGAGACATGAGTTAGCATTTCCATTTCATTGTTCATGTTGCCCACTACCAAGAACAAGGGGCCCTCGTTTTCCACTAATATCAGAGCATGTTGCTGTTTCACATAGTCCAATCTGGTGCATCCAAAAAGGCATTCCTTGAAAGTAACATTTGCATTCCTCTTTTGTACAGAGATAAGGAAGGAGTGGGCACTGCATATCCATTTCATCTAAGAATTATGGAAGAGGGATAAGGAGGGAGTAGAGGACTCAAACTAGAACCACAAGGGTATGAAAGCATGCGCATCTGATAATACAGGGATTCTGGACTTGTGTGCACACTGTGTCAATCACAGGGATCAAACACGGGTGGGTGAGAACAGACCAACACCCTCGTTCCCATCATCAAGGCCAGTTGCCAATTTAGTTTCATCTTTATGTATTTGAACATCAGCAAGCAACATGCTACCACTTCCAAGAAAGCATCAGCACCCAGCCAAACATGAGATGGCATTTCCAACATTTTCATATCCACGCACTACTAATTTCTACCACGGACACAAGTGATACTACCACGGACCATCCTACGATTTCACAACGAAGAAAGGATCAAACCTTCTAATTTTACATTTTTTACACATACGAGAGGCGCCACGCACATCCTATGTATCCCAGGAAGTTACTAGCAGAGCAGAGCACTCCATGGACAGGGAGGGCAGAACGTTTTCACCTCCCTGGGGTCGGAGGCGGCGGAGGAGGCCGCAGCCTCTGGATGGCGCAGAAGAGCTTGCGCCGTGCTCCGACGGCGCCGATGCCCATGTCCCGGAGGTCGTCCATGGTGAGGCAGGGCAGCACCTCGCCATCCACCTCGTGCGCCTCGAACGCGGCAAGGTAGCGCCCCATTCCCATCCCCCACAACCACTCCGCCACGTCGACCACCTCCTCCTCCTCCACCGGAACCCTAGGGTTGCGGGGGAAGGCGGCGGCGAGGACGAGGTCGTCGAAAGCGGTGGTGGGGCTCGAGGATTTCGGGGGGCTTGGGGTTTTGGCCGAGGGGTTCTGGGGGTGGGGTTTGCGGTTGCGGGGCCTAGAGGCGGGGATGATGGGGATGCGGCGTGGGTGGGGGAGGTGCGAGGGCAAGGGCACGGAGCCGGCAAGCCGGACGCTGGGGCGGCGCTGCCGCTTGTCGGGGTGCGGCGGAGATGGGTGGCGGTGGGGTTCGGGTCCCGCAGTGTCGCCCATGAGAATGTCGGGGTCAAGGGGGGATTGGGGCAGGTTGGGGAGGTCTCCTGGTGCTTCCATCCCTTTCACCTGCTGTCGACGTTTGATGGTAAACTTTTTTTTTCGAGGGTAAGAGCAACTCCAGCCGTCCCCCACGAAGCCCCAAGGACTTTTCGACGTCGGCGGTCCATTTTCCTCGTAGTCGCGCCCCCAGGACCCCCAAGGCCTCGTTTTTCGCCGGATTTGGGCCAAATTTTATCCGGCGTCCCAGGCCGAACCCAGCGGCGCCGGCGAAAGGGGAAAACCGCACGGGCCACCCCTGTCGGCGAGAGAACGCACATTTCCACGAACGGGTTCGTCCTTTCCTCCTCTCCTTCTCCCCGTCGCCTGCACCGACTCCTCCCTTCCGCTGCGAGCTCGCCACCAAAACCACCGCGACGACACCCTCTGCCGTATCCCCTCCCCGCCCCAGCCGCCTCCACCCGAGAATCGCCGTCGCGGTCAAGCTTCGCGCACATCCGCCTCCACCCTGCCCGCGAGGTGTTCGACGCTTTGCCTCGATGGACTCCGACGATGAGGAGATGCTCGCCGCTCTGCTGGACGAGGAAGCCGACTCTGCCGCCGCCGACGACGAAGAGCACTTGTTAATGCTCGCCTGTCTGGCTGGCCTGTACGACGCCGATGCACAGCCGAAGCGCGGTGGTTCGGCACCAGGTCGGCGCAAGAGCAAGGCACGCCAGCGTGCCGAGGGGTATTGCATGCTATATGCCGACTACTTCGCCGACGATCCAGTACACGGCGAGAAGACATTTCGGCGCCGTTTCAGGATGAATCGGCACCTTTTCCTTAAGATTTTGCATGGCGTCCGAGAGTTCGACAACTACTTCGTTTGCAAGAAGGATTGCACCGGTACGATTGGTTTTTCCTCGCTCCAGAAGTGCACGGTCGCATTGAGATTGCTTGCATATGGAGCTCCAGCTGATTCGCAGGATGACTATCTCCGCATGGCCGAATCCACCATCCTTGAGTGCTTCTACAGGTTCTGCAGAGCCGTAATTGGCGTATTTGGACCTGAATATTTGCGATCACCCACTGCTGAAGACACTGCTCGGATCCTAGCCGAGAATGAAGCAAGAGGATTTCCTGGGATGCTAGGAAGCATCGACTGCATGCACTGGAAATGGAAGAACTGTCCATTTGCTTGGCAGGGGATGTACAAAGGTCACAAAGGCGGTTGTAGTGTCGTACTTGAGGCAGTGGCTTCGTATGATACCTGGATTTGGCATTCCTTCTTTGGAATGCCAGGATCAAACAACGACATCAACGTCCTGTAGTGCTCGCCTGTCTTCTCCAAACTTGTTGAAGGTATTGCTCCCCCGGTGAACTTCGAGATCAACGGGCACCATTACAACAAGGGATACTACCTGGCAGATGGTATTTATCCAAAATGGTCAACATTTGTGAAGACCATCTCAAACCCTGTGCCGAAGACGGCTAAAGCTTGGTTTGCCAAGTGCCAGGAGGCTTGCAGGAAGGATGTCGAGCGGGCATTTGGTGGGCTCCAAGCTCGATTTGCTGTTGTCCGGTATCCCGCTATGTCCTAGTCGAAAGATCAGATGTGGGAGGTGATGACTTGTTGTGTGATCTTGCACAACATGATCATTGAGAGCGAGCGGAAGTATTCAGTGGATGAGAAGGAGAAGAAGGTGACATACTTCAGACAGGGTCCTCTCGTGGGCGAGGATCCAGAGGAGAGCGAGCGTCTGCCTGTACCGGAATCATGGACTGCCTACCTTGCAACGCGTCAGGAGATCCGAGACCCAGTAGTTCATGAGCAATTGCAGCAAGATCTGGTGGAGCACCTGTGGAGGCACAAAGGCGAGGTCTAGGTTTTATGTAATTTGATTTTTAAAACTTGTTTTAAATTTTTTGATTTGTTAAACAATTTGTAATAATTTTTCTATCGAATTATTTGATACAAATGATAAATTTGCTTCAAAAACAATGGATTTTACTAGTAAAATGGGGGTCTATGGGGGAAAACGCCGGAAAACGATTAAACGCCGGAAAACGCCGGAAAACGCTGGGTTGGGGGGCGACACGGCTGGGAATCGGGCTGCCCCCACGCCGTTTTTTTCCGCCGGCGCCCCCCAGCAGGGCCAAAAAATCGCCGGCAATTCGGCCTGGGAGGGCCAACGGCTGGAGTTGCTCTAAGGTAGTCAATTTGCCGCTGATTAGAACCCAACAGGACCACAACAAAAAGAAAAGGAATATTCTATATATAAGCGCCGCACGGACGCGCGCCTGGTGCGGCGGCACGTCAAGATTCGTGCGCGCACACGCGCGTTCACGTCCCCTGTCCAGACCACGCTCGCGTGACCGTTCCACACAGAGAGGTGGGGCCTAGTTGTAAGCGGGTCAGTAGCCACCCACCTTCAAATTTTGGGTATCGTGCCTACGGAGTAGTAATTTCAGGGTTTTTTTTGCCCGAAAAATCATTTCGCCCCCCGATCCTCTCTCTCCTCGTTCTCCGGCGGTTTCGGGCGATTCGCCGTCGTAGCGCACGAATCCGGCGGTTCCTCGCGGCGAATCCACTCGTCGTCAGGCTCCTGCCGCCGGTGAGTCACCCCGCGCCTGCTCTGCGTAATTTTTTTTCCTCTCCGCATATGCTTGCTGCGCTCCGGCCCTCTCTCCGGTCGCTACCCTATCGGCGCGGCGCTCCCTGCAGCGAGCTCGGGCGGCAGCGACTCGTGAACACCCGTCCCGATGCTCCCTGCTGCGAGCTCGGCGGCAGCGACTCATTCCTCTCGGCGCGGCGACTGATTCCTCTCGGCGCGGCGCGTTGCTCCCTGTTGCGAGCTCGGCAGTGGGGAATCCCAGGCGCGGAGGCGCTCCCTGGATCCGATGTTTTCGAGCGGCGAAAACGGCTAGTAGTTGTAAGCGCTGCATTTGTGTTTAGCCATCCCATTGATTTTTCTCGCGATTTGTGGTTGCTGCATTACGGTCGCTCGTCCCTGTTGGTGTTTTCGCAGCGATGCGCCCCAGATCCGGCGGGTTCTCGCGGCGGAACGAATGGTAGCGGTAGCTTAGGGCAGCGGTGGATTAGGGTTTGTTAATTAGTGAGAGAGAGAGGGTTAGACACCCAGACTCGTAGGAGCACCTTCTGTAGGATTTGTCATTGGAGGCACCCCGTTTGGTCTCTTCAGGCCTTTTGTGTTTGACTTAGGGCAGCTTAATGCATGCTTTCTCTTCCGGCCTTTTGTGTTTGACTTTCGAGGATCGCGTATGTCAGTTGCTTGGGATGACTCAGACGGTGCTTGCATGCTTGCATCTGCAAATGAATGTATGTTTGATTGAGTAGTCGTGCCTACCGATGTAGGCCCACTGTGTTGTTTTCAACTTGATGCAGCAGGTCTAGTTGGGCGCCGTTTTGTAGATGTTTGCGGCATTGAAGTTGCTTGTCTTGGAGGAGCACCTTATGTAGGATTTGTCATTGGAGGCACCCCGTTTGGTGCAGTAGTAGGGGGATCACTTGCAGCAGCATACGCAGCAGCAGCGTCAGCCTTCTTAGCTCCTTTCTCCGTTTCCCTTTTGAGTGTTGCCAGTTCTTTCTTCATTGCCTTCAAATGTGTTGCAACAATCCTCCTACCGTCGTCCGGTTGGTTTGTGTTGATTGCTATAGACTTGAAGTCATTGCACATCAGAGCGAGTTTCATCTTCTTTCTCGATTCCTCGGGCATCATAGCTGGCTGGATTGGTGCTTCTTCGACTAGGTCGTCATCTGCGCTCCATGTCCACCTTCTTAGTATATATGCTTCTGGCATCTTGGTCACTCCGAGTTGCATCATGGCCTGCATTTTTTGTTTTTTCAAATGTTAGTAAAATCGTTCATTTTTTCTTTTTCACAATCAACAATCTGGAAACTGCTAAGTATTTAAACTAGGTAACTATGCAGCAGGAACATGGTAACTCTCACGACAGTAGCAGATGCATTTTTTTTATAAAACTAGTTACTTCAATCTCACATTATTTTAACTGTTCAATATTATCTAGGTAGCTATGCAATAAGAATATGGTAACTCTCACAACAGGGTAAACAAATGCATCTGAACTGAATGCATATAAAACTAGTCACTTTTTCAATCTCACATTATTATTCTGGTAACTATTGGACATTAATTGTGTAGCTATGAAATAGAAACCTGGTAGCTCTTATATATATTTTTTTTACCTTCAGTATGTGGCAGCAGACCATCCCGTCTCTCTCAAACTTGCAGCATGCACATTTCTATTCAGCATTCTCAGGATGTGCATAAACTTCGTAGAACTTGTTGTAGTATTTTGGTACAAACTTAGTAATACACTCCAACAAGTATGTCCGGTCGCCTGTCTGCTTAATGTTGTATGACATGATTGCCTGCATTTCAAACTGGAAACGGTAGTATATGCTGCGAGTGTACACCCTCGACATTTGTTGCTCGATTGGGTGTCAACACCAAGTGGAAAAAACCTTACCAGTGGAAAAAACGGTAGTATATCAGAGCAGGGTCACTAGTGGAAAAAACCTTACCAGTGGCGCATCAGGGTGCACCACGGCTACCCCGTCACTGGTAATATTTACCCGTGGCGCACCAGGTAGATGCGCCACGGGTATATATATTACCTGTGGCGCACCAGGCCTGATGCGCCACTGGTAAGTACCAGGTCTGATTCGCACCCCGGCATACACGCGACTGCCAGTGGCGCACGGTGGTCAGTGCTCCACTGGTAGAGGTGCGCCACTGGTAAGATTTTCTGTATTTTCAGGAAATCAATTTTTTTAATACGTTGTATGCGTATTTGTACGTTCATACAGTTTACAATACAGTATACACAGATGCAACAGTACAGTATAATAGACAAGTTCATCATAGTTCATCACGGTGAGCAAGTTCATCGAAATAGCAAGTTCATCATCGATTGCATTACAAGTACTTTATCACCATATTACAAGTTTATCGAAGTAGCTAGCTAGTCTCCTAAACTACAATGAAATATAGAACCGCAATGACGGTAAGCAAGACGGGAATCACGATGAAGTTGGTCTTCATCCGGTTTTTCCTCTCTTCCGCTAGAAGGTGGTTCGAGTATCTAGCTTCCGCCTCCTTCTTAGTCTTGTAAGACTTGTAGCTGTTGCCCTTGAACTTGTTCACTTGCTTTAGGCAGTCCTCCCACTCGTCGTAGACTCCTGGAACCCTACCTTCGTACACCACATACCACTTCTTCATTTCTATACACAAGACAGACCAAAATGTTAGGCAACGAAAAGCAAGAGTTCACATGTTTGCAAATAATAGTGGCCATCGGGGTATCACGTAGTGGGCCACAACATTTTAATCATCGGCATAAAGTTTATTACAACACACTTGCTAGCGAGGAAAGTTTATCACAACATTTTATTACAACTATAGAGCTAGCGAGGAAAGTTAAAGTACGGATAAAGTTTATTACAACACACTTACTCATATATCGCTCGGAACTACATACGAGGGGTAGCCTTTCGGAGTGACCACGAACATCCTATCATCACCCTGAATCATCAGGGTGGTTTCTATGTCCTTAACAGTCGGTAATCTGTTGACGTGGACCCCCCCCCCCCCCGTTCGTCATGACATCTTCGCGGATGATTGTCGCAAACTGCGCCTGGATACGGAAAAACTCCTCTCTGAGATCATTATCCTGGATCTCACCCAAGTGTTGGGCCTAGTTTTGGAGATGACTTGGCAGCCTAAGATTCTGTTGGTCCTGTCACGCACTTCTACCACTACCCCCTTTGACTCCTTGATGCATGGGAAATTCGTCAAGTGCTTGAACACGTACATGCCACGGCGGCGATATGGCGTCTTCACGACCCTTTCATTTTTGCGATAGCTGGTGAGAGCAGCATCGAGGACTTGCTTGATATTCTCTCTGCGCAAAAGAATTCAAACGGAATGTTGGAACTAAAGAGCGATGAGAATCTAAGAAAGAATGTTACAGCGGAGAGCAAATGACTTACTCGTGAATGTAAGGCACGAGAATGAAATCCTTGGACGCGCACGCTTGGAAAAGGTCCTGAAGGTACTTCGACGCGTTTAGCCGGTCCCCAGTGGTGCTCAAGTGGATGTCACGCATGTAGTAGGAGTCCGCTATCGCGATGCCCGGTGTCTTCTCTCTAATGATCTTCATCGTCATACTGATGGCATATAGGCGGACAAACGAGTGGTGCAGCGGACGCTAGTGAAACATGTCGAAAATATCTACAAACCGCAGGATCAGCATGTCCTGCCCAGCTGATTCCACCATGAAGCCCTTGCCCCCTGGCAGCTTGGCCACGAAAGCCAGGTATCCCGCACTTCTATCCTTGAGAATGCGGTCCTCTAATACCAAAGTGTTGTCATGCAAACTCCGCATATCCCCAGTTGCGACCGCTAACATTTCCTTACTTAGCATCAGCGCACCCATGGTATGCGTGCGCCACTGAACATTCTTGGGTCTTGGTGGCCCGTCGATAGCCCGAATCGGCTTCGAGGTCGGCTGACTCGCGCTCTGCTTCTTATTTTGTCTTTTCCGATGCTTCTTCTTGGCCTCGCCTTGTAAGCAGCTACCATCGGCCTCTATCTGCGCACCTACCACATTACGGATTGTGTTGGGGCTGAAAATAATAGGTTGTTTGCCTCTTTAGGGCTCGGTGAAGGCGCGGTCTGGAGGCGTCTCCTGAGAACCGAACAGGCGCTTGTTGCAATTGGGTTTCTCCGTGGGACCAGTCGGAGCGTCTGTAGCACCAAGGGGTTCGAAGAGTCCTTCATTGTCAAGAACTGGTAAAAATAGACAATTACATTGAATACCCAGCCACCATTTCCTTAATATAAATAGTAATATGCTGCTGAACTGGTAAAAATAGACAATTATTCTAATGAACTAATCATGTCTATTTGACAAAATGTCCAACTATATTTTATTTGCAAGTGAATGCACTAAAGAGGAATATATGTTTTCAGGTCAGGTTGCTACATTTTTAAAAGAAAAATAGCAGTATTAAATCTCTCATAGACACTTATGTTTGGCATATCCCGAGGCATATTTGGCTTCTACAATTAATTGTTTTGGCCGAAGAGGTCAATTTCCTTTTGTTATGAAGACCACAGTTGTAGTAATACCAAAGTGCAATTGCAAAATCGACTGATCTCTCCAGTAATTAGTATCTAGCCATCTCAAATGAAACAATCACTATGTTACCAGTGTGCAATGAGAAAGCATAGCAAGCATATTCTTCAGGTCTCGATTCAGCAAGCAATACAACAACATACACACGATCCACGGGCTACCAATCCTGATCTCGAGGTCTAGGTTCGTACCTCTGGTTTCTGTAGAGGGGATCACCTAACTTGGAGAAGATGAGCTGCTTCCGATGATTTTGTGGTCGCCGGCGTTCTCCCAGTCGCCGGCCGCGCTAGCTGCAGAGACGAGAGATGGTGGTTGATGACCCACAAGTGTAGGGGATCGCAACAGTCTTCCGCTTCTGAGGCTTATTCTTCTTCAAAAATCCTTTTTATAATTTTTCTGGAATTTTCCACGAACTTCTGAACCCTGCACAAAAGAAAGACACCAAATGCAATTCTGCTGAAAACAGCGTCAGTTCGGGTTAGTTCCAAACAAATTCATTAATAATCAGAGGCAAAACAATAGCAAAGTGTTTGGAAAAGTAGATACGTTTGCGGCGTATCAGCTCCCCCAAGCTTAGCTTATTGCTTGTCCTCAAGCAATTCAGTTGACAAACTGGATGCAATAAAAGAAACTTTGACAAACACATTTGCTTCATTTAGAGCATAGAAGTTTAAACCATGATCAGTATTTTAATAAGCACAAGAGAGAAGTTACAAAAACAATAGAACTAAAGCAATCATGGAGATTTATGCAAAACTCACAATATGCTAACAAGTAATAGTTTAAACATGCAAACAAATAGCACCGATGCAATGCATATAACTAGGCATGGTAAAGTGATCTCTCGCTTGCCCCTTTTGTGGGGCAAAACATAAATGTCGGGCACCTCTTGAGACATTAAACAGTGACTAGATGTAAAGTTATCAGAATTGAGAAGTATCTCAAACATGCTCCAGTCATTAAAACTTTGGGACAAAGCACGTTATACTCAGAATGACAGCAATGCTCTATAAGATGGTGCTCAAAGAAGGGTGATGACTCAACATAAATATATAAAAGAAAGGCCCTTCGCAGAGGGAAGCAGGGATTAATCATGTGCTAGAGCTTTTTATTTTTATAAGCAGAAGTAAAACAGTTTTGAGAGATGCATGCTTTCGTCAACGATTTCACAACAGAGAGGCTATCTAGTCCCTCATAACAAGCAAAGCTTTTAGACTTGTGAGAGCAGCTGGTTTTTTTTAGAGGAGCGAGTACGCTCCTCTTTCTCCTTGGTTTCACCATTGTCCAGTGTTTGAGATGATTTCTCAGATTTTGCATTGCGCGGAGGAGAATGGTGAGTTATATTTATATTTTGCTTAAGCTGCTCTCGGGTTGATTCAAGTGAAGACGTAATCCATCAACACCGGGTGAAAAGGGGGAAATGACCTTGCTTGTCACAAGTTATATCTAGCCCTCTACTGCTTTCTCATGAGCTAAAAACAGAGACATAAAAAGAAGCATTTTTTTTAATGATTTAAGGGTGACACATGACAAATTTACTTGGAATGGCGGTGAAATACCATATGTAGGAAGATATAGTGG
This sequence comes from Puccinellia tenuiflora, assembly GCA_012064385.1. Taxonomy (NCBI): domain Eukaryota; kingdom Viridiplantae; phylum Streptophyta; class Magnoliopsida; order Poales; family Poaceae; genus Puccinellia; species Puccinellia tenuiflora. The sequence continues at coordinate 306,762 of QRDG01000893.1, read as the reverse complement.
ACTCAAATGGAATACTTTGGCTTAAGGAAAATGGATGCACTGATGGACAATTACACCCAGTGCAAATGGAGGCTAGCAAAAGACTCGGGAGCGACCGATCAAGAGCACTACTGTCATAATCATGCTTTGCGACAAAATCAATCAATGAATAAAGCTTAAGAGTGATACTACAATTCTAAGCACAATAAACCTTCAAGGCTTAACAGACTTTATTTTTAGTCTTTTACATGTGTGAACATATGCCAAGTCAATCCAAATAAATCTTTTGGAGGAGGATCTCACTTCACCATACCATATTATAAACAATGCAAAACATGCTCACGTCTACATGACAAATTATCCACTCTTAACAAGTTGAGGCTAAGCATAGGAATCCATAAAAACTAAGTAATATCATCTACGCAATATTCTACCATAGCAAACTAAAACATGAGCATGAGGATAAGCATCTGTACAAAAATGAAAACAAATAGAGTTCATACCGAATTTCCTCATCAAATCTGCGTCGCCAAATATCATCATTATTGCATAGACGCTTGCACAACCGAAAGATATGGAAATAATAAAAATGTGCAAGTGTCGTCACAAACACTGGTTGAACTCTGAGACAACTACAAAACGAAGAAGACGAGAAAATATTTTTGGTCTTTTTGATTATGAGAAAGAAAAGGCAAACAAAGAGGAAATCTTTTTGGGTTTTTGATTAATAAACAAAAAGAACAATTAAGGCGACTGAGCAAATTGAAAAGAGCGAAAAGAAACCAAAAGGAACACACTAACAGATACACAAAGGAATGATGAACACACCGACATAAAGCATTTAAGTGAACATAGTAAAAAGGTGCCGGTGAGAGATACGTACTCCCCCAAGCTTAGGCTTTTGGCCTAAGTGGGGCTCATTTACCATGGTGGTGGCACGCCCCAGTTAGCACCCGTCCTTGGCTGCCACTGCATATCCTGTGGCTCCTCCTCAGGGACTAATGATGCGAGGTACTCATCCAGCACCTCCTCGGGAAATGAATATCCGTCCCTAGCAATAGTGTCAAACAAAGCAGGAGCAGGTAATCTCACAAAGCGAGGGTTATCCAGATCAAAACAAAATAATAACCTGTACTGCAAATTCTCCAAAGTGGAATCATAAGTGACATAGTGGTGAGTTTTCATTACAGCAAGATTAAGCCTAATAAAATCCAACTCTAGATCATCCTCTCTAGGAGGAAGCATGGCAGTAGCAAGCATGATCGAAGCAATAATCCCTCCATAAATAGGCCCTCTAACCTTGTTAGTGCTAAGACGACGAGCAATAAGAGCGCCAATGTTATGAGTTTCATCACAATTAATAGCGGTGGCAAGAATAGCAAGATCAAGACTAGTCATGTTACTCGTGTTATCCCGGGGAAGGATACAATGAGCAATGATATAGCCCAAATACCTCACAGCTGGAAACTGAATGCTCCCAAATTTTGCACGCGTAGAGTCTCTCCAATCATCATGACAGATTCTGGCATAGAGCTCCTTGAGGTACTGGGGCTGCGTGTTCATCTTGCCTGTGAGCCCCGAGTTCCTCACTCCTAAAGCGCTGCAAAACTCAGACAAAGGCATTCTACAAGTGTAGCGCCCCGACCCTAGAACTATAGAGTGAAGCTTTGTGCAACCAGTCATGCTACACAATCGAAGGTTACTGGGTTTACCAATCTCAGGCCAAAACCTTTGGCAGGTGTGCTCGGAATGGATCATCGGCACACAACACCTCGATCATGCCATAAGCTCAGACATAGCTATCACGTATAGTTAAGACATCAAGACTTGTGGAACAACTGGCACATCACAGACTCTACGACACAAAGATTCACATAGCAACTCATATATGAGGAAGATACAAATACTACACACAAAAGGTCACAGACCTAACAATTCATCAAGCGGAAGCGAGGTAGTGTTGTCTAACAACAAGATGCAAATTATGGCCTAAGAGGCCTACAGATAAATAATCCCAGCCAGCTTGTTCCACAGTTCCAAGCTGCCACCTGGGAACCCCGAACTACTAGTCGACGTCCACGAAGAAACCACCTATCTGCTCGGTGTCGTCCTCCTCTGAAACAAATTAATAGAGGCAGCAAAGAGAGACTAAGTACGACGTACTCGCAAATTTAGTAGGGCGATATAGGCCCAATGCTAACGGAGGCTCTAAAGCTGTATATGTAGATGTTTTGCAGAAAGCTAGTTTTCATTAATAAAAGCATAAATGACACAAGGCATCGTCTACTCAGAATATTTTTCATAAGAGGGGTAAGAGGGTAAACTTTTCATTCGGTTCTCATCGAACCAACTTATAGCCAACACCCACTCATCTCCACCAAGGCACCCCCTCGAATCACCCTCGAGGAAATGAACCTTTATCACACGTTGATTATGCAACCTTTAGCTGCCATATCAATTAAGTTAAGGTTCTCTATGAGCTAATCCGCCTTTCCCAAGAGTTTGTCCATAACCGTGGACACGGCTTTTTGAAAAGATTTAACCCTGCAGGGGTGTACTAATTTACCCATTGGTACCGTCCGACTCACCTAATTGGCCCTCTTCCGGGGAAGGCCGGCGAGCAGGTGCGGTTAGACCTTTACAATGCATGAGGCTTACTCAAGGACCATCAGTGTGCGGAAGGACAGGTTCAACGCCTCCAACGCCCTGCCCCGTGGCCACATCCTAAACACCACCGTCCTCTTCATTTCTTTTCCACCCACACAACTCACGCGCAAATGGAAATAGCAAACTAGAGGACCCTTGACAAGCCCCTCACAAATTATTTGGTCAGTAAGGCGCCCATACACCCACCAATGGAAGCACGCTCGGTTCTTGGTTCTAGCTAAAAGCACTCTCAGCCTAGGCGGCAAGAATGAGGCAAAACACCATCCCCGATGGCAACTCATCCAAGCCTGTAAGCAAATTAATTAAGTACCACACACATCCTCCATATTGTCCGAACATTCCATCAATTGCATAAATCATGGAAATAAACAACGGACAGCTAAGCATTAAACTAAGCATGGCTAAGCATATAAATACATCAATTATATCTTTGTCTCAGGCCAACACATCAACCCTAGGGTTCATAGGAGGGGAAGCATGTGATGGTTCGGGGAGAAACATGCATTCATAGGATACTCTAGTACTTGACCAAAAATTGATATAGAACCGGATGCAATATTATGGTGGTCAAAATAAGTTTATAAAGCAATAGGATGCTAGATGCCAAGAAGGTCAGGTTATCTCTTGCCTTGCTGCCTGGGCGTGTAGTACGGCTCGTCGAGGTAGGTGGGGGTGACCTCAACTCCGGAATCTATCGATACCCAAGCAAGAATAGAAGAACAAAATAAATCACACGAAGACAAGGTGCAATGCGCAATCACATGATGACATGTCCAAATTATGCAAATATATCATCATATGATTTATCTAACAAATTAAATGGAGTTCCAAATAATTAGTGCAATTATTTGGAAACAACCCCATATTTATCTTAGTGGCCACATTGTTTATAAATTATTACATTATTAAAGAAGTGACTCAAATATGCATGAACATGATATGATTAAGTAGGTTTTGTTATTCCGACCATTTTGGTACCTCATTTGCGAATTTTCAATTATCGAAGATTAAATAGCTAATTAAATAATTAATTGAATTTAATTCTTTTAATCAATTAAAGAATAACATCAAATAAATATTTGTGATCATGATTTGATAAAAGCATGGTTGGATAGCATTTGAAGTGTTGATCACATTGATATTTTATTCATAATTTTTGGCTAAATATTTAATAAGTTATGAATTTTTCCAATTTAGGTATTATTTATACCATTTTAGGAATTCTTAAATAAAGGTAAAATAATTTCCTCAAAAGATTATGGAAATGTTGCCAATAGGTAGGTGATGTTTTTCTGATCAAAATGATATTTAATTTGCAATTTTTGAAGCAATACACAAATAGATATGATTTGTTTTATTTTTGTTTTCATTTACAAAAAAGGAAAAACAGAGTCACAGGCAGGCCGGCCTCATGCCGGCCAGGCCGGGCCATGGGCCGGACAGGCACCCGAGGGTTCTGGCCTTTGGCCGGCCCAGGCTGGGCAGACGGGCCGGGTGGGTGGCCGAAGCGTCCGGCCCCGTGCCGGCCCAGGCCGGGACACGGCGACGACACTGGCGTCGTGTGGCGGTGACCGTCGGCACGGCGGCGCAGGGAGGCGACGCCGGAGAGGGAGAGGGGGAGGGGGAGAAGGTCCAAACGGGCGTGAATATTACCCTGGTGGTGGTGCCGTGAACGGCGAGGATGGAGGAGGCCGGAGGGCGGCACGGCCGGGCTCGCATTCCGGCGGCCGACGGCGGGGAGGTTGAGGACGCAGGCGACGGCTCCGGGGTGTCCCGCGGCGATTCTTTGCACGGGGTGGGGCGGCACAGCGAGGCGGAGCCAACAGCGGCGTTGTCTTGCCTCGGGGCGGCGGGATTCGGCGGAGAGCTCGACGGAAGCGCGTCGGTCGGAGACGGAGCTTCTTGCATATCTTCTGGGTTTAGGAAGAGCACTCCCCTTTTCTTCGGAGTTGGTAATGGAGGAGGTTCAGGAATGCTCCATTCATCATGATTTTTGGCAATCTTAGCCATTAGTTCTTCAGCTTCATCTACAGACCTTTTCATGAAAACACAACCAGCACAGCTATCTAGGTATGTCCTAGATTCAACAGTTAGTCCATTATAAAATATATCAAGGAGTTCATTTTTCGGAATATCATGCCCTGGCCGAGCCCTGAGTAATGATCCGAATCTCCCCCAAGCTTTAGGGAGATGCTCATCCTCCAATTGTCTGAAATTGAAAATTCTCTGCAAAGCCTCATGCTGCATGTGAGCGGGAAAATATTTTGCAAAGAAAACATCGAGCAATTCATGAGGACTTTTTATGGATCCATAAGGTAAAGCATTATACCACACTTTGGCATCATCTTTTAATGACAAAGGAAACAGCTTTACTAAATAGTAACGCTGTATCTTTTTATCATCAGAAAATAGAAGGCTAAGCGAAGCTAATTTATTCATGTGTTCTACAACATTGTCATCCTTAGTTCCACAAAAAGGATCAGATTCAACATTAGATATGAGTGAAAGATCAACAGAGAAATTAAAATCATCATCTTTAATGCATATGGGAGAGGTAGCAAACTCAGGATCAAGTGTAAAATAATTCTTAACAGCATGCTTTTCAAGCAATTTCCTCAAAGAATCAGGATCTTTAGAAGCAGAACAATCCATATATTGTCTAATAAACACATCATTAACATCAATGTAGGAATCATCAGGATACCTACTCTCATAATTATATAGATTAGGAGAGCTAACAGGTGTAGTAAGATTTTCATTGCGCATTGTAATTTCTTTGGACCTAGTGACAAGAGATTCTAAAAAGGGGTCTAAAGAACTAGCATCATCAAGCATAGCAAAAGCATCATCAAATTCATCAGAAGCAGTAGCAGACTCAGAAAGCAAAGCATCAACAGTAGGACAAGCGTTCACAGGTGGTGTAAGAAGTTGACTTAAAACAGTAGGTGAATCAAGAGTAGCTTTAGAGTTCAGAGCAGTAACTTTCCTTGTGGTGGAAGGTAGTATTGGAAACTTAGGATCTCGTTTACCCTTCATGATGAAGAGTAAATTACAGCAGACAGAAAAACTCCCAGGTGAACTTATAAATAGAGCTATGCTCCCCGGCAACGGCGCCAGAAAATAGTCTTGATGACCCACAAGTGTAGGGGATCGCAACAGTCTTCCGCTTACGAGGCTTATTCTTCTTCAAAAATCCTTTTTATAATTTTTCTAAAATTTTCCACGAACTTCTGAACCCTGCACAAAAGAAAGACACCAAATGCAATTCTGCTGAAAACAACGTCAGTTCGGGTTAGTTCCAAACAAATTCATTAATAATCAGAGGCAAAACAATAGCAAAGTGTTTGGAAAAGTAGATACGTTTGCGACGTATCAGTGGTCAGAGCGGATAGGGCGCATCCGAAATCCCGCCGTCAGCCAAGCGCCACCACCGCTGGCGCCCCCGCCATCGCCAGGAGGGGTGAAGGGGAAGGGGGGGTGAGCCGTGAGCCAGAGGGGCAAGGGCGGCGGCGGAGGAGGGGAAGGGACAGAGGCGAAGGGGCGGCGTACCTGACGACGGTGGCGGAGGAGAAGGCTCGGGGACGGCGGCACGCGTGACGACGGTGACGGAGGAGAAGGCTCGGGGAATAAGAGAAAGGGGATTGAGCGCGCGAGCGACGGGCCGGCCACTTAACCCTAACCCTCCCTTACCCGTGGCGCACCTCGCCCCCATGCTCCACGGGTAAGGTACGCGTGTGCCACGGGTACTTTTGCCGAGTAAACAAAAGAAAACAAGCGCCCCTATAATCACAACTACTCTCTCAGCCCAGTGGCACTACGCCCCTTGCCTCCACCCCTGCCGCCTGAGTTCGAATCCTCCCCCCCCCCTTTTTTTGATACATTTTTGGTTAATTTATTTTCTCTATTATCAGAGTGTGTTACGTGAAGCTCTTCCCTGATTTTCATTTGTATCAGGTCGCTCCTTGCTTTCGGCCCATCTTTGATCCTCTCGGCATGTTGAGCAGGGTGCCAAGCAGACTCTCGCACACGTTTTTCGTGATATGCATGACATCAAGGCAATGAGGTGTGTGGAGGAACTTCCAGTACGGCAAATCCCAAAAAACAGACCTCGTCTTCCATACCTTCAGCAGCGGCTCTGGCGCCTTTCGCTTCTTTCCCGGCAGAGGGCAGTGTTCCTAATTTTTTAACAACTCGTCGATTTCCCCGCCAGTCCTTGTACGTGGGGTGCTTCGGGTCTCGATTTCACCATCAAACAGATCTTTGCATTTTCTCCACGGGTCATCCTTACGAAGCCACCTTCTATGACCCATGAACACGGTTTTCGAAGACCCGGGGTCTTTCTCTAGCTGGTGATATGTTGTGTCATCCATGCACCTAATGCATGCATTGTGTCTGTGGACCACCTGCCCCGAGACATATCCGCAATCGAGATAGTCCTGCACCGTCGTGAGCAACGCGGCTCTCATAGGGAAATATTCTTTTGCTGCGGCGTCCCACGTATTGACTTGCTCGTCCCATAACTTGGCTAGCTCCTCTTTCAACAATCCAAGATACAGATTGATGTCACTACCTGGCTATTTTGGCCCTTGAATTAGCATACTCATTTGTATGTACTTCCTATTCATGCATATCCGGGGGGAGGTTGTACATCCATACAAACAAAGGCCATGTGCTATGTGTGCTGCTCTGGCTGCCAAACGGATTGAGTCCATCGGTGCTCAATCCCAACCTGATGTTCCTTGGATCGGCCCCAAATAACGGGTATTCGGTATCCAACGCATTCCACTGGCTAGTGTCTGAAGGGTGTCTCAGCATCTTGTCCTTTTCATCGTCATCTGGCTTCTTCCTTTCCGCGTGCCAACGCATGAGCTTTGCCTCCTTAGGGTCTACGAAATACCGCTGCAGACGAGGAGTGATCGGAAAGTACCATACCACTTTTCGAGGAGATTTCTTCCCTTTCTTGTAACGACTAACACCGCACACCGGACATATGGTTCTCAATGCGTCCTCGCTCTGATAAATGATGCAATCATTAAGGCAGACATGGTACTTCTCGTGACGTAAATCGAGAGGGCACACGATTTTCTTAGCCTCCTCGATACTAGTTGGATACTTGTTCCCCTTTGGAAGCTTTTCCTGCCAGAATGCCAGCATTTCGTCGAAGCTTGCGTCGGTCCATTTGTGTTTTGCCTTCATCTGTAGAGCCATGAGCGTTACTTTCATACGGGTATCCTCTGGCTCGCATCCTTCATATAATGGAGTACACGCGTCGACCTCCAGTTGCGCCAGCTTGGCTTTCTCTCTAGCGGCGTCGTTACTCGTCTGCTTGAGAAGCAGTTCTTGAATATGGGGGTCGCCCACCCAGCCTGATGATGTTTCATGATCTGCTTGTTCATCTTCATGATCATTTCCGGCATCTCCTTCATCATGTCCTTCATGATCTGCTTGTTCGTCTTCATGATCATTTTCGTCATCTCCTTCATCATGTCCGGAAGACTCTTCGCCTTCTCGCCCACCCACGCCGTTATTCTCCCACAGCCCTTCCTCAACATCTTCACTTATCCACTGAGTGTAGCCATCCATGAAACCTCTAGCTAGCAGGTGCGACTGCAATAGCCCGGATAAGGGTTCATCAAGGTCGTCAGTCTGCATTTTCAACACGGACAACTTATCTCCGTCATCTTATTTCGTATCATGTCGGTCGTCGCGGATTTCATCCATCTAGCCACGATGGCTTCGCTCATCATGCGGGCATTTTTCGCCTACGTGGTACAAAGAGAGAAAGAATTAACCACACCAATCATGCATGGTCCACGCCGGAAAATTTCGGCATGACCTTTCCTAAAAATAGGACCTTAATTTTTGCGGAGTGCCATAAATTTGCCGAAATGGAAATGAATTAACATTTTCGGCAAAACATTGGCAACTCGTTATCACGCCATAAAACTTGGATCGAACACACATGCAAACGCTCGCGTCCAGGCAACAAACTTCCATCACATACAACAAACACACATATGCATATCCTCCATCATATCAACTTACCATGTGTGCCATGTCCGGTGTAGTATGTCAACAATGTTTTGAGAGAGAGTGAGAAGTTGGAAGAGCTCTCTAGTAGATCTACAAGTTGGAAAGAGAGTGTTGGGGGAGAGAGTGGAGAAACTTTGTAAGATTTAGTATATCAAGAAGTGAGGGAGCTTCCCCTTGCATATCTATCAACCAAAGTTGGCTTATAAAGCTCAAATGGAGGAATCAATGGTGGAAATATAGTGGGAAGGAGGAGGAAGGCGAGCAGATCTTGTTTTTGGAGGAGGGGGGAGAGTGCAAGAAGTGAGTGGTGGTGAGGGACCATTACACATTTAATATGTGGTCCCAGGTTACCAGTGGCGCACCTGGGTAGACATGCGCCACTGGTAACCTGGCATGTTCTGTATTGTCACTCGAGGCAGAACTTACCTGTGGCGCATCAATACCCGTGCGCCACTGGTACCTCCCTTACCTATGGCGCATCAACACACATGCGCCACAGGTAACCTAGCATGTTCTGTAGGCACTCGAGGCAGAACTTACCTGTGGCGTACCGGCCATCCGTGCGCCACTGGTAAGCAACTTACCTGTGGCGCACCGGTATTCCATGCGCCACTGGTAAGGGCCCAGCAACCCGGCCAGTACGGACGACCCCTATCCATGGCGCACTGGGTTGTTGGTGCGCCACAGTTACCTGTGGCGCACCTTGACGGATGTACCACAGGTTAGTTACCAGTGGCGCACGCCAGGCAGATGCGCCATAGGTAAGCACCTTACCTATAAGCTGTTTTCTACTAGTGAGTCAGCTTCCTCCTTGTTTTCAGCCTTCATTATCTTCTCTTGAATGGCGGCATATTGGCGGACAAACTCGAGCACGGAGTTGGCGGGGTTCACGTACTTCTTCAGAACCGCATTGAAGCCCTCGCTGCGCTGAGTTGTTTGCAAGAAGGGGAAGAAGTTTTGCATGAAATAAGCAGGAATCCAGTGCATTCTCTTCTCATATAGATCGACAATCTTGGCATGCTGCTGGATGCCATACTTGTTAATCATCTCTTCCCACCTTCGTTCAAACTCCTGCGGTGTCAAGCTACTGTTAATGCAGTTGTTGAACTCCTGTCGAAGGGGCTCATTATTTGCGGGGAATGGTCCTATCTCCTCAGTCGCTTTCCCAGCAATGTGCCACCGACAGTTTCTATGGCACGCATCTGGGAAGACTTTGTCAATTCCTCCACACATTGCGAAGTCCTGATCTGTTATGATATTCAACGGAGCCAGCCCGTCCATTGCATCAAGGAAAGTCTCGAACAGCCAGATGAAGTTGTTGGTTAGCTCATTTCTTAGGAACCCACACCCGAATTGGATTGACTGGCTGTGGTTGTTGATACCAATGAGGCAATGAACGGTGCGCATGGCATCTTATACATGTTTGTCATGTAGGTTGTGTCAAAGGAGATGCAGTCGTGGAACTTTTTGTATGCCTTTCTTGCAGCACCATCTACCCCAAAAAGATTCTCAACTCGCCACTCCTCATCAAGCTTGAACCTGTAGAAGAAATCGGGGTCCCGCAACTTCAAGTTTTCAAAGTACTCCATAGTGTACTGCATGTCCGTGAATCTGTTCTCAACACAGAGGGTAGCTCTGAAGTTTGCCATGTCCTTCGGAGTGTATCCTATGTCCCCCAGCGACGCGTGCAATTCTGCCATGATCTGCATTTGTCTGCTGGTTTCCAAGTTCACAGAATGGAGCAGTGTGATGAAATCCTTATCTTCCTGAGGTATGTCCCTGTGGGAGCGCAAGAACGCGGTCAATGACCACTGCTTGATGAGGGGGTGGTTGTGCTCATCATTAAACTCAGTGACAAGCCAGCTGCCATCCCGAACATTCAACTGCATGCGTGCTGGACAGGCGGATCTGGCGTGTATGTTCCTTCTCCTCTGCGCCACAACAGATTTTGGGTTTTGAGTGTCCTCCTTCTCTTTAACTTCCTGGCCTACTTTTGAGCACACCATACCTGCTCTTATGAACTCGCCGGTAACCTCAGATGCCTTCCTATAGTTGTAGCGTATGCCGAAACCTTTCCTCCTTGCATATCTTCTGTAGTGTTTTTCTGCCTCCGGCAATGTGTCAAATCTCATGTGTTTGGCTAGGGGCTATGGTGTGAAGATAGCATCTGTCCTTGCATCCTCGGCGTTCTCCTCTTCAGCTATAGGTGTGTGAGTACTTGATTCAGCAAGGGTAATCTCCAGGCCACCTTCTGTTGCCGCCATCGAACCATCTCCATTGCGTACACCAGATGTATTTCCTGCATTTTTATGTTATGGAACATAATTAGGCAACTGTGCAAACATACATGTGGTAACTGTTTTTGTAAACACATTTTTTGGTAACTACTGAATTGTATCCTAATAGGTAATGCCATGTATTCTGGTAGCTAGTGCAATCTATGTTGGTAGCTACTGTAAAGTATTTTGGTAGGTATCATCATCTATCCTAGTAGCTATTGCAAAGTATTATGGTGGGTAGGATCTTCTATTCTGCTAGTTAATGCAAAGTATTATTGCCATGTTTTTTTTCCTGGCAGCTCATGCAAAGTATCCTGGTAGCTAGCATCATTTAATCTGGTAGTTTTTTTTTTCAATTGACATGTAAATGCATTACACAAACTGGTAGCTAGCACAAATAAATCTGATAGGTAACACAAATGAATCTGGTGGCCAGTATTAAAAAAATCTGATAGCCAAATAGTTTGAAAAAACTATTACCTTGGTAATTCGAGAAGACATTGTTCGATATATCAACATTACCGCCATCCAAGGTTACAATGTCATCTCTTTCCATATTTGTTTTACCTGCAAAACATATACACAATGTAATTGTTCAGTTTTTTTAGATTTACTAATTGAACAATTTCCATATCTGTTCTTTTTGTCACAACATGTTGGAATGAAATCAAGTCCCTGATGTTCTTTCTGGTGTGTTTTTGATTTTTGATGATCAAGATCCTGCTGAAGAACCTGTATTTTACTATCTGATCCTGAGCAAGAGTGCTAGCTACTTTTTTTGCTACCCATGTGTGTTCTTTTCCTGCTGTTTTTTAATGCACCCAAAACATGAATCTGTTTGATCAGATCGTGCTGTACCTATCCTATAACATGTTTGTGCTATCTTGGTAACTGTGTGTTTGCTATCTGAACAAGAGAAACCTGGAGGTGTGTTAGCTTCCTGTGTGGTTTTACCTGTGTGTTTATGATTCTTGGAATTGTTGCTATGTAGTATTTAATCCAGGAAGGAGGTTGAAATTTGAACACTAACCTTTTTTGTAGCAGGAACTTGCAAAAATTTGTTGCAGATTTGATCTCTGAAGTTTTTCCTGTTCTTCGTGGGAGGTTGGACAGCAGGACCCGTGGATCGGGCCTGTGTCTAGAGGAAGGGGAAGAAGACGGGGGGCTGAAGTAGTTGAGCTACTAGGGTTTTTTAGCTGTAAGATTCGTGCTGTGAATCTGTGTCGTTCACTTTTGTGGCAAGGCTTTTCTGCGCGCAGACCTACTAACCGGCCCAGCTCGGACAAACGAGGCCCAGTAAAGAATCTGGTCCAGTATCGGCTCGCGCGCGCGCTCGTCCGATTGACCGAGTTGACCGCCGCACGGGGCCAGTGTGCGTGTGGCGCCGCTGGTTAGCACAGTCCAAAAGAAAAAGGGGAAGGCAAATTAAGGGGCCTGGTCTCCGGGGTCCTGGGTATGAGCATACGCTCGCTGCGATATCTCCTCCTGTACCAAGGCCGCGATGTCGTTTGGTAAAAGGGCAGCGTTTCGAAAGGTCCGTCTAATTCCTCTCCTTCTAAACCCCCCACATGGCATAGATGATCGTTCCACTGGCTTCCCTTCTCTTCTCCTTTGTCAAGGCTTGGATGAGAGCGTCCCACCACTCGTTGATGCCTAGTCCCGAAGGCGGAGGCGGCATTCCAAGCGATCCATTCCAGAGGAAGATTTTCTGCCTCACCGCCATGGAGGCGGAGGCGGCATTCCAAGTGAAGGCTGGGATGGTAAACATTTTTTCTCCTACAACAAGAATTTTATGAGTTTTTAGCAACGACATGAGTGAACAATCAAAATTATTTTGATCTCGTTTGATAGTCATTGTTTTAGACTGGAAGCATGAAATTTAATCAAGATTCCATACCCAATATTTTTGGCTGCCACAGAATTAGAAACGACATTCCAGTTGAAATTTTAACAGATATTTATAGTATGTTAAATCAATTTCTGACTAACCCTGCCATTATTTTAGAAATTATTTCATTTCATTTCTATCAAATGAAATGAAATTAGAGATGCCAAACGAGCTCTTATTTCTTTGGTTCTCTAATCAAAGGGCGGGCCTCGCGGAAAAATGCATTTGTGGACCAGCTCGTTCTACACGACATGGCTTCAAATTCTCAAGTTGCCCGCACAAATATAAACATATATGATATACAGTTCATTAGCTATTCCCGTACCTGCACAAGAAACGGTCGTTTGACACCTAAATATAATGCATATCGTCAGAAAAGTTCATAATTTCATTTCATGGCCAATTTGATTCGAATGATTTTTAAACGTGAGAATAGAAAAAGGTAAGATTAGATCGTCATGTACAGTTGAATCCTACATGATTTGGAGCCCACGGAAATTTTCGTTAAGAAATGTTTGAATTACAGGAAAAACAAAGTAATTGTAACATGAGATTTGGGTAGATGGTTATTGTTTCTACAAAATATAGTGCAATGCATTCTATAGGAAAATATTCCTAAGGATCTATCTTACGAATCAAACAACGCAGGATTGTGAAGCTCAACCCCAGTAGCCCGTCGAGGACTCTTGCCGTCTTGACACTGTTTTTCGTGGCCAAAGGGCGGCCTAGTATCGCAGCGTTGACTCGAGCTCTTCTTCATATATATATTGTGGCACCGGATCTTCTTTCGCTTCCTGTTCAAAGGTTGTTCATCTTCAAACGGGCATCATGTATCCTTGGCATCCCAAGTGGCTCGTCTCCGACGATGTCGAAGATGGCCAGATGCAGAAGGTTGCGATGAGGTGGAAGAGAAGGACTGATTGCTTTTTATATTTCTTGTTATGGGTCCTCTTTTGTAAAATTCAAGGATGTTGTTGTAAATTTCTTTTCTACTTTTTTTTGAACGGAAACAAGGCAGATTAGTCACGCGATGTGTACATGATTACAAGAAGGACCTCCAAAGAAAATAAAATTACAACGCAATCCTTAATTTACACAGTGGACCTGAAAAGATGACCGAAAAGCAATCAGGTCCCCGGTCTACACCGCCATCGCCGGATGACCTCGAGTTCCTCGCACCAGCGTCGCCGCCACCAGGGACTACACCACTTGAGGCAACACCAGCCGGGGTTTTCAAGACTGAGATCGAAGAAGAACCTCCAGTGAAGGAGGAAGGATAAGCTCGGGCACCACCTGCAGCGAGCAGAGAGGGCCACCCTGGGCCATGAAGGACGCCAGGCAGCTTGTGCCGCCGTTTGGGAACTCTGCTAAAGGACAATGCAGCATCCAGACGCCATGTTCGCGCGTGCACATCCCACTTCCACCGGATCGCGACCACCATAGGGACCAGCAGCTCCACATCTCCCTTTCCCGCACCACGCCAACAAAGGAGACGAAGGAAACTCACCAGATCCGTCGCACCGCGCGCCCACCCATCGAGCTTATTCAAGCACACACTTGTAGATCCGCCACCAACCGGCTCCATCCACCTCGGATCTTCACCGCAAAGGAGCCTCACTGCGCCATCGCTGCTCGGAGGCGACCCGATCAAGTGCGAGGGGAGAGAAGACGGCATGACACCGTTCTCCACGTAGGATACAAATAGGGAAACTACCCTAAAGGTACTATATACAAGAAGAGCCCCTCCCCCTCTGATGTCTACTACACACTTCTATTCTTGTAGACTTGTTGGGCCTCCAAGCGCAGAGGTTTGTAGGACAGCGGCAAATTTCCCTTAAATGAGTAATACAAGGTTTATCGAATCCACGGGAGGTAGAGGTCAAAGATATCCCTCTCAAGAAACCCTGCAATTAAGATACAAGAAGTCTCTTGTGTCTCCAACACACCTAATAGAATTATCAGTTATATAGGTGCACTAGTTCGGCGAAGAGATGGTAAAATGCAAGTGATATGGATGGTAAAAGGTGATTTTGTAATTCTGTAATAAAAATGGCAGCAAGCAAATAAGTGACAAAAGTGACTAAAAACGGTGTATCAATGTTTGGAAACAAGGCCTAGACTTCATACTTTCACTAGTGACTACTCTCAACATCATTAACATAATTAAACACATGATAGTTCCCACAAAAATACATGAATGGTAGACGTTACTCGGAGATCATTATTTCGTGGATCAAATAGGATGAGAATTGCGTAGGGCTACGAAAAGCACACCTTAAAGTTCGTATTCCACATCTATGCACACTTCATGCTGTCACTATCCGCATCCAAAGATAGTACTAACAAACACCACAACATATTTCTTGAATAGTCTCTTTCTTCAATAACAGAAGCATCAAGAAACCTCATGATCTATTCAATCCAACAATAATAAAGAACAAACTCATGATGAAGATCCTTCCAATCTATTATCCATAGAGTCACACACGGCACCCACACTGTCACCAAGATACCGTGATCACAACGATGACTCCGGAAATTTACTAAATAACATCAATTGAGCAAAATCTTATCCATTACACATAGGGAAACATCATGTATTCAACTATACTAGCAAAGCTCATGATCACAACGAAGATCACATCATGGGAGAGAGAGATAACCACATAGCTACTTGTATACGCCTCAGCCCCGGTGAGGGACTACTCCCTCCTCATCGCGGGAAGCAGCGGTGTTGATGGAGATGGCCCTGGCGGTCGATCCCCGTCCCGGCAGGGTGCCGGAACAGGACCTTCTGAAACCCCGAAACATGTCGGCGATGGCGGCGGAGCTCTGTTGCGTATTTGGGAAAATCCTTCGGGGGTTAGGGTTTTTGCGTCGGATGTGATTTTATAGGCGTCGGAGGCGGCCGAGAGGTGCCCCACAGGGCAGGGGCGACCTATGGTCGTGGCCTCCCCCTGGCCTGCGGGTGGGACCCGCCCCTGGCCTGTGTGTCCCTCCTGGGGTCGCCCTTCTGGATCCGGTCCTTATTTCCTCAATAAAAAATCTCCGTAAATTTTCGTCCAATTCCGAGAATATTTCCAGAAGTAACTTTCTGCAACAAAATCAGCACAAAAATAGGGAACTGGCACTGGGCATCTTGTCAATAGGTTAGTCCAATAAAATGCCTTAAAATGATATAACAAGATGGCAAAAACATGTGACAATGATATAAAACAAGCATGGATCACTCAAAAATTATAGATACGTTTGAGACGTATCACCCTCCCCTTCCCGCTCCGTCGGCAAGCCATCGGAGGGGAGAGAGGGTCTGATGGTGGCTTGGGGCCTCTTAGAAAAAAGGGGTGAGAAAGAAGGACGGGGAAATGATTCTAATTAGAATCCTTTATAAAAGTTTGCCCACCCATTGAATGAAGCAGCCTCGAGGTCCTTCTGGACCTCCCTCTGTTAAGAAAAAAACAATACTATGATAACAGTAAAGCTTTTGTTTTCTGAAATGCATGAAAATGAGTGGTTATGTAAATTGTAAGTGTGTTAATTTGTAAGTCTTGTGAGAACATTTCTTCCCTAAAAAACATCTGCTCTGTTCGACTAATTTTTTTTTACGAAACACAGTACAACACAGACGCTCAAGTACACGCGCATACAGTCACCCTACCCCCTATGAGCACCTCCGAGAAACTGAGCTAGCGGGCCAGGTCTTGAGATTGATGAAGTCACCACAGTCGCCTCGCCGTCGACGGGCACGTCATCTCCCACTGAAGAATATTCCACCTATAATAAGAAACACCGGTGTCAAACCGGAGGTTTGAACTCTGATGGGCTAGGGGTACAACCACCCTCCTAACAGCATCTCCACCAGTGGGTCGTTGACGCGATTTCGTTTGTGCGCTGCCAACGCCTAAACGAGCAACGCCGGATCCAGGGGATCCGGATTGCGGCAGCTAGGGCTGTGGCGCCGCCACCACCACCCCCTCCGCCTCCGCCTCCACCCTCGCAGGCCGACGACTGTCATCCGCTGACGGTGGAGGAGGCGGAGCAGCTCGTGCGCGACTACCTCCCTCTACCTGCCGACCATCGCCTGCCGGACGGCTGGCTGGTCAACCTGGACAACGTCCCGGTAGCGCCGCCCCTGACTGGGCAGGCGAGGCTGGAGTACATACAGTCATTGTGGCAGGCGGAGGTCGTCGGCGCGGTGACGGAGGAGGAGCGGAGCCATGTGCCTCCGTTCAACGCGTCGGCGGCGTACTGAGACGCCATGGTGAGGTGCGAGCACGCTGGGCACCTCCACAGCTTCCGCACCGACGACGACGACGACGGGCCGCCCGAGCCAGTGTCCGACGAGGAGGAGCCAACTCTTCCTCTACCACCAAGCTGCGCCGACCATTGATATCGATTCCCTACCAGGCGATTGCTTTCAAGATTCTGGTCAAGCAGTGGTTTCTCCACGGCCTACATCGACGTAGCCCGAAATGGCCCCTTAACCAGAGATATATTCGCCTATAATAAGTAGCTCGAGCAGTGTCGGGAAGGACGAGCTCAGAGCTTCTGCTCGGAGTCCTCCGCGATCGACAGAAGTGAGCAGTAGCTCGACTAATGCATCGGGAAAGGCTCGGAGTCTGCCGGTAGAATTAGGTTTAGGGTTTAGATTAAATTAAGTTATATCGAATTTGTATCGAAATCGAATCAAATTGTATTGAATTTGTATAGAAAACGAATCAAATTGTCTTGAATTTGTATCGAAATCGAATCAAATTATAATAAAATTAATTACAATATTGAGAAATTTGTGTTTGGTGATTTTGTTTAGGCAGTGCCGATGTGAAACGGAAAAAAGCGTCGGACCCAAAGAGGCCTCTAATTAAGAGGTGACGGATATATTTTAGGCGCCCGGTGAAGATGCTGTGTTCATCCAACCGGATTGGTTCTCCTGCTCCACTGAATTGAGAGTTTTTTTTTTTTAACAGACGAATTGAGAGTTTCGGTATAGCCTATCGGTACCAGAGATGTACATCTGCTCTGCTCTATCCAAATACCCATGTCACGACGTGTTTCCAGGAGAAAAGTTTCTTCGGCCGACATGCGACAGCAAGGGCGAAAGGTTGACCCATTTTGTAACCACCAGCGGACACGTTGTCGCCACGGCTAAGCCTCCGCTCTCCACGTACCCGAATACTAGCCGACCAAAGCTGGAAGAAGGTCCTTGGCCACGAAGCATACGCACACGAATTCGCAGCTTCTCGTCGACATGCCACCGCCCCAGCCTATATAAAACCCCCGGCCCGCCATTATCCACCTCAACATCACAATCGATCTCGGTTCCTACTTCCATATACAGCTCAGCACAGTTCCAGCACCTTCCTTCTCCACCTGCCACGCTTCACTGTCCCGTAGCACGACCAGACCAGCCATGGACGGCAAGAACGCCACCACCGCACCGCCGGCCGGCGCGCCACAGCAGGGAGTGTCGCCTTCTTATCCCATGACGCAACAAGCCATGGGCGGCGAGGACGCCACCACCACCGCACCGCCCGGCGCGCCACAGCAGGGAGATCCCCTGACGCAGCAAGCCATGGACGGCAAGGACGCTGCCACCACCGCACCGCCCGGCGCGCCACAGCAGGGAGCGGCGCCTTCTTCTCCACTGACGCAACATCCCATGGAAGGCAAGGACGCTGCCGCGTCATCGCCACAGCCGGCGGGTGAGCCGCAGAGCGAGCCACCCGCGGAGGGGGCGAGGTGGGGAACGCGGCAGATGGGTCCGCCTGCTGCGCCGGGGGCGCACCCAGAGAACAAGCAGGCGGCGCAGTGGACGGCCTCGCGCGGCGACCAGGAGCTGCCGCCGTATGTCATCACGGGGGAACCGGGGCCGACGCCGACGCCGGCAGGGGGGACAGAGAAGGGAAAAGACGGCGGCCCGACCCCTACAGAGCACATCCTCCACTTCTTCAACACCTGGAGCCGCAAGGCCGAGGAGCTATCCTCCAACATCTGGCTAAACCGTAAGCACAGATCACCGCTCTTCATGCATGATGATCATACTCTCTAAATCGTGGTAGAATTATTTGATTCCGCAGCTATAATTTTGGCACCTCTGTTCTCGAAATGATACTCTGCTTATACTCACATCGTTTTCGTATGTGTCAGTGAAGACGGCGCCGTCCATGTCCGACGCGGCGATGGGAAAGCTGAGCCTGGGCGCGAAGGCTATCACGGGGGGCGGCTTCGACAAGCTGTACAAGCAGACCTTCTCCTCCAGCCCCGACGAGCACCTGAAGAAGACGTTCGCCTGCTACCTCTCCACGGCGACGGGCCCCGTCGCCGGCACGCTCTACCTGACCAACGTGAACGTGGCCTTCTGCAGCGACCGCCCGCTCTCCTTCGCGGCGCCGTCGGGGCAGACCGCCTGGAGCTACTACAAGGTCGTGATCCCGCTGGCCAGGCTCGCGGCGGTGGAGCCCGTGACGGCCAAGGAGAGCCCGCCGGAGAGGTACGTCCACGTCGTCACCGTGGACTCGCACGACTTCTGGTTCATGGGCTTCGTCAGCTACGACAAGGCCGTGTACCACCTTGGCTCCGTTGTCTCGCCGCAGCACCACGGAGCTGCACCACCAGCCCCTGCCACGGCGCCGGTTGTCTCGCCGCAGCACCACGGAGCTGCGCCACCAGCCGCTGCCACGGCGCCGGCTGTCTCGTCGCAGCAGCACGAAGCTGCACCAGCCCCTGCGGCGGCGCCGGCGCCGGCTGCGAGGTACGACGAGTGAGGACTGACACACTCTTGTGTTTGTTATCCAGGCGTTCGGCTCTGTACATCGGTTGTTGCGTTTACTCTCTCTTTCTGAGAGGGTCGTCGTTGCGTTTACTGTGATTACCGTGTGTGTGCGTGTTTGTTTCCTGAGGACCAGCGGATCTGTTTTGTGAGTGGTCTTGTGTGCATGTGTAGTTCCTTTTTTTTTTTGACATTGTTGTAGTAATTCCAAACTGTTAGCCTGTCATCTACTGTTATTTTTTTATTAGTCATTTTATAATACATTGTGAGTTTTTTTTTGGGAAAACGCTTCCACGCCCCGGGGGATCGCGTCGCTCGCGTCCTCCAGGTCGAGAGCCTGCCAAGTGTCCCTGCACGCCAGAGAGACAACGAGAAGGATCGGGAGGAGATAAGGACATGGCAGATCCTCTCTCCCATCTGCCTCAAAAAAAACTGCACGCTATGCAGCTACCTCCTACCCCCACCCGTTCCTCTCTCCAGCGCCATGCTAGCCAGCTGAGCGCCCACAGCCGCCGTCCCCTTCGCTCCCCTGCTTTTCGGTCCCGCCGGCGAGCTCGGTCGCCGCCTCGCCATGGCCGCCAGCATCGACGACCTGCAGCCGCGCGTCGCCCTTTGCTCTCCTGATGCTTCCGTGGGAGGGCGGCGGACGCCGGCGACCCGTGGGAGGCGGATGCGGCCATGGCGGAGCTCCCGCTGGACCACGGCGCCTCGCCCAACGAGGCTGCCCCCATGGGAGGAGATGCTTCCGTGGGAGGGCGGCGGTGCTCCCGACGAAGCTCGGCGGTGCTCCCTTAGAAGGGCGGCGGTGCTCCCGACGGAGGGCGGTGGTGCTACCGACAGAGCACGCAGAGTTGCTCCCATGGAGGCGGCGGTGCTTCCGATGAAGCTCGACGGTGCTCCAATAGGAGGGCGGCGGTTCTGCCGACGAAGTGCGGCAGTCCTCCCATAGGATGGCGGCGGTGGTGCTACCGACAGAGCACGAGGCGGTGCTCCCATGGAGGGCGGTGGTGCTACCGACAGAGCACGAGGCGGTGCTCCCATGGAGGGCGGCGGTGCTTCCGACGAAGCTCGACGGTGCTCCAATAGGAGGGCGGGGGTGCTGCCGACGAAGTGCAGGCGACGGAGGTGAGCAAGCGGAGGTGTTGTCAAAGGTGCTCGATGTTGTAGGGAGGCGGCGCTGCCGAAGGTGCTCGTTGGTGCTCCCATGGGAGGGTGGTGGTGCTACCGAGGCGGTTTTGTACCACTGGTACCACTGTTGTGCGCCACTGGTCTCCCTCGCGGCCGAGCCGCAGGACCAGCGACGCTAGCGCACCTTCCCAGTCGACGCCGAGCCATGGTGTGCCTCGCGGGAGGAGGTTCCGCAGAGGCGGTGGATGAGGCAGAGGCACGACGGTGCTCCCAAGCACGTAGTAGGAGCGGAGCTCCCGCAGCATCCACGGTGACGTAGATGAGCGGTGATACCATGCCGGCACGGCGGTGCTCCCAGGACAAAGCCGTGGTGCTACCAAGGTGATGCGGCGGTGCTACCATGGTGGCACGACGGTGCTCTCGTCACACAGGCATGGTGCTACCAAGGTGACATAGCGGTGCTACCATCGGTGATCGTCGTTGCTGCCAGCGCTGTGCGGAAGTGCTGCCGTAGAGGGGCGGCGGTGCTACCAACGAAGTTCGTCGATGCTACGAATTGTTTTTGTTACTTCTATCTGCATTTTTGCACCATAAGTTTTGTGAATTTGGAAGAATTTTTTTGCTACAATTTGTTCTACTGTTTTGCATCATAAGCCTCATCGGAGAACCTCGCCGGAATTTTTTTTTGCTACGATGCTGCAATATAACAATTTTGTTGCTATTATAGTTTTGTGATTTTGCTAAAATAGTACAAATTTTTTGCTAACTACATGTCAAAGTATTTTATTTATTGAGTTTTTTATCATTTTCTTTTACTTCCTGCAAGACAAAAAAATCGATCCACAGGGGGGGTGGGATTTGAAAAAAATAATTCACATATTTTTTGGATGTGGTGCAAATGTTTGGATGTATTGTAGAAAACTTAATCTCCTATTTATGCAAATCCACATATCATTTGTAGCAATTTAATTTTTTGACACATTTTGGTGCAAATGTTTGGAAGTTTTGTAGCATTTTATTTTCATTTTTTATGCAAATCTGTAGGTCGTTTGTAGCAAGTTTCTTTGTGCTGCCGAAAAAGCACGACTTTTGCTATCGACAGTAGTGATGCTACCGACGGCGCACGGTGTTGCTACCCACGGTGCACAGCAGTGCTCCTGACGGTAGCGACAATGCTCCCAACAGAGAGCGGCGCTGCTACCAATGGTGCGCGGCGATGCTACCGACAGTAGCGATGATGCTCCCGCGGCGGTTGCTACCCACGACGATGCTCCTACCGGAGCGGCGCTGCTACCGATGTTAGCCAGTGAAGCTTCGACGACGTCTTCCCCGGCGACCATGGTGCTGCTGCATCGGTGACGCCAGCGAGGTCTCGTCAGATTTGCTATAATAGCAAAAATTGCTACAAATAGAACTTTTTTCTTCATAGAAGCATTTGCTACAAGCAGCATAATTTTCTCGTCATCGAGGTCTCGTCGAGGTGTTCTCCAATGTTGCCAGTAGATTTGCTACAATAGCAAAAAATTGCTATGATTTTTTTTAATAGAAGCATTTGCTATGAGCAACAGAGAAAATTGCTATGAATTTAACTTTTTGCTTCGTAGCAATTGTTTGTGAGATTTGAGAGAAATTTGCAATCGAAATGTTTTTGCTACAAGCTAACAAATTTTGCTGTCGTGATGATGCTGCAGCACTCCAGCCAAAAATGCCCACAACCAGCACCGCATGGCGCATGTCATTGCTACCGACGAGCCGATGATGTTACCGACGTGCAGTTTTGCTACCGACGAGCCGATGATGTTACCGACGTGCAGTTTTGCTACCGACGGCACGTGGCGATACTACCGATGGTGCGCGTGTTGCTACTGACGAGCCGACGATGCTTTCGACGGTATCCGGAAATGCTACGAGCGGATGCTACCGACGAGCCGGCGATGCTACCGACAGCGCATGTCATTGCTACCGATGAGCCGGCAATGCTACCGGGTGCGCGCGACATTGCTACCGACGACACGCAGCGATGTTACTCACGGTTTGCTCCATAAAAGAATATAGAATAGTGCGAGCTGGCGATGCTACGAATAAAACTTTTTTTCTCCATAGAAACATTTGCTACGAGCAAAACAAAAAAATTGCTACGAATATTTTTTTTTTCTAACTAGTATGTACATGAAGCCATTGATCCATTCCTAATCTCTTTTCTCTTTTTCATTTCTTGACCTGTACGTGCTACACCGTAGCACCCAATCGATCCCTCTTTTCTTATTCTTTTCTTTTGTGGCAACGACCGAACCAATCAGCCGCTGATCGATAGCTGCTGCTGATAGCGCCCGCGCGGTCGCGTTGTCTTCTGCATGCGACGCGGGCCATGCGAGAAAGCGACGTTTCGTTCTGTTCTGCATGCGACGCGGGCCACGGCGGGATCGTCCGGGGCGTTCAGCGCAGGGGACCTGTGCGGACACGTGTCACGCAGACGACCCGGAGGATGGAATCCCGCGATCGTCCGGGGGACGCCTAGCACGCCCCTTTTTTTTGTGCGAGGGAAATAATACATTGTGAGCTAACTTCCCGAAAAAACAAAGTACTCCAATGACCCAGATAAGCGAAATGCCTCACAGGGCCGGCCCTGAGGAGGCGCAGCTGCCCAAGGCCCATTAAGTTTAGGGGGGTCTGCCAGGTCTGTGCACACTTAGGCCCACTATATGGTTTACACGCAAAAACAAAACAACTGGAAGCAAATAGAGCCAGTTGCGTAGCGCTTGGATTTTTTTTTTTACTACAACTCATGGACTTTATTGATCTGTTGCAGCAAGTAAGCAACCACGCTAGCAACGATATGAGATACACCAACATGCCACAGCATAACACCACCTGAGCCTAAGACATGAGCCACTGTATTATAAACCGTACAACACTATGTGATCTATGAAGTTGGTTAGTAACAGAAATTTTGCCTCCCTAAAGATAACTCCATGGCGAGCTGAGTTAAACTCGGTCGACAGGTGAGCCGATTTTAGCAAGTATACATCAGTTTCAATGAGTATTCCCCCTCATGGCTGCAAACTCGAGGGCAATGACCTTTAGGCAGGCGTTTCAGCGTGAAGTACATCGGCGACATGACCAAGTTGTTCCATCCCTGCACCGTAGACCTTGCCATTGCAATCTCTAATACAAAAACCCCTAACCGCCCGTATCGTATTTCCTGCAGAACGATCCGTCAATGTTGATTTTTAAGGTAATCTACAGGGAGTTGGATCCATCGAACAGGTAGGAAGTAAATTCACAATTGTAGTTGAGGCCACAGCAGCCAGGAAAGGAGACCTGTCCCCAGTGTTCACTGAAATTCGAGCACTCCAAATTTTTCAAAGAAGTTTGATGGCTAGCAGGTGGGAGTTCTCGTCCAACTTTAGGAAAGCATCAATCGTTTAAAGGCATTTGTACATTGTAGCAGCTCTCCTCGGACAACATCCAGGTTTGCTTCGAGCCACACCGATTTGGAAAATTTGCACTTGAGGAAAATGTGTCCACAATCCTCAACAAATCTATGGCACATAGGGCAAAGGGTACCAACATCCAACGCTCTGTGTTGCAGGTTCATCTTGACAGGCAAGTTATTATGCCCCAATCGCCAAAGGAACATATTGATTTTCCAGGGAATATTCTGGCTCCATATCATATGCCATTTGGTTGATGTGCATGTTGTTGGATTTGTTATAATGGATGAGGAAGTTTCACCTGCAGCAACGTCCAACAACTTGAGTGGTTTCATGCAATTTTAAGATTGTTGCTACATGTTTCTACGTATTAACCCAGTGCCAAGTGTCGGTTTTAGTTATTATTGTCTTTGCATCGCAGAAAAGGTCAAAAATGAAAGTGCTCAAATAGATTTGAAAAAATTAAGGAAATTCTAACTTTCAGAAAAACTCCCGGAGCTAGAAGACGGGCCCCAGGAAGTGCCCACAACACCCACGCGGGCAGGGGCGGGGCGCGGGGCGCACTCGTGTGCCCTCCTAGAGCACCGCCCCGCACCGCCCTTCGTCCTATATATTGTCCGTGACCTAAAAATATTGATCCCCGAAGGATTTGTTTCAAACTCGAAATAGAGCCGTCGTCATCGTCCCGAACCTTGGTTTTGCGGTTTCGAGGTTCCTGTTCTGGCACCCTGCCGGAACGGGGATCCAACTCCAGAACCATCTACATTAACTGTCCCCCCTCCATGAGGATACGTGAATAGCTCCACCTTGGACTATGGGTCCATAGCAGTAGCTAGATGGTTATAAACATATAATCAAGATACAACAGTCTTATAAGCTGCCTAATATGATCGATATCAATCTGATGTAATTGTTCGTATTGTTGTGTTTGCTGGGATATGATGAATTATGATGTTATGATCAGATAGTGCATGTTATCTTAATTATGAGACTATTTTATATATGTTCTTACATGCTCTCCGGTCTATGTGGTTACTCTGGCCAAGTAGTTGTTTAGATATCCAAGAAAGATGACTTCATGGAACTTATTGCTTATGTAAGTCTTAATAACTTAGACAACCCCGCAAGACGGATAGGGCCGAGGTGTATAAATGAATCCTTTATGCTCATGATCTGTGAGACACTAGTGCCCTAGTAGGCAATACTCATATATATCTTTGTGTCATATGAATTATTTATTACTAACTAAGCTTCATCTTATCTTATTTATCCCATACATAACATGCACTGCTGAGGTAAAACCTTAAGCCCTGGCCTATTTTAATCTATTGATAAAATAAACCATATACAAACAAGTTTGGTCCGGCAAACAAAAATTCTTATAACTTTCTTGAACCTGTTACTATTTTCTTGCCAAGCAAATACTTACCGGATTCAAGGAAAAACTACATACTACAATCCGATAATCCGGATCGAATGTATCACTATGAACCCGTAGTCCATGGTGGAACTATTCACGCATCATCATGGAGGCATCACGGTTGCTGAAGATGGCTCCGAAGATAGATCCCCATCCTGACAGGGAGCCATAACAGAGCCCCAAGCTAGGGTTTCGGATAACATCGGATCTGGATCGAAACTTCGCATAGATTATTTGTTTTATCATTTACTACTCGGGGTGAGTAGCAATTAAACTTGGGGATGTTGATACATCCAAAACATATATGTAATCTTTTATTTATATCCATGCTATTTTTATATCATTTGCTATGTTTTCATGCCAATTTACTTCATTTTTATTGGACTAACCTATTAACGCAATGTCAGATGCCAGTTTCTGTTTTTATTGTTTTTTGCATCGCAGAAATGTCAAACTTTTCCATCACGTCATAAAATTCTAAATATTTACCAAAAATCTAACACATAGAAAAGTCCCGCGGAGCGGCACGCGGTTGCGTCGTCACCTTGGCTGCTGCCTCTCGACGCCTCCTTCGCCCATATAAAGGTCTTCACCCAAAAACGATAGAACAATTTTTTTCTAGATTTTGAGACAGAGTCATCGCTGGCCTAAACCCTAATCCGGGGCCCTGTTTTGTCACTCTGTCGGGACGGAGATCCACCTCTGGATCCATCTTCCTTTACCTTGCTCTACCCTATGGTGATGTGTGAGTAGTCAGCCATCGGGTATACCTGACCATGGGTAGCCCGACCTGGCCTAAAAATACTAGGTTGGGTTGACAGTGTGGGTATATAGAAATATAATGATCATGAGGTGTTTGTTTCGTACGAGCTTTGGGTTTAGCCTATGCGGTGACCCAGCACACCACTGCATGTTGTAGTGTGCAAGTCGTTGACATAACACTCACAGAAGGACTTATCCGTGAATATTACATCCCTCAGAGTAGTACAACAGAAACATAGCAGGTCCAAGGTAACACTATAGGATTACAACAATATTCAATACAAAATCTTGAGAACCTCCTTTATATAAAAGCAGGTCTCATACAAATGAAATCCAGAAAAGATCCAATTCGTAGCACTAAGCTGGAGATTAACTCTAGCTCTACTCCTAATCCACTACTGCTGTTGTCACAGCCCAAATCTATTCCATCTGGAATATCTTTATCCAGGATTGTACTCGTCTTTCCAATAAATGTTG
This sequence comes from Puccinellia tenuiflora, assembly GCA_012064385.1. Taxonomy (NCBI): domain Eukaryota; kingdom Viridiplantae; phylum Streptophyta; class Magnoliopsida; order Poales; family Poaceae; genus Puccinellia; species Puccinellia tenuiflora. Next base: position 279,926 of record QRDG01000893.1, on the reverse strand, counting down.
TCTCCTCCATTGGCAGTGTGGTCTTTGTGTATGCCATTGACACTGCTGTCATTGCCCCTCCATTGCCATGGTTGTCGTCATTCTTCCGTTGGTGAAGTAGCGGTCAACTCCTTCAAGCTCCACCAGGTCGACTTGATCCCTTGTGGAAGACCTCCTCTTTGTCGTGATGGATAACTGACGTCTCTTCCGATGGCTCCAAAAGTCGAAGCACGGGGTCAAATGGGAAGGGGTGAGTAACAGCGTTACTCAGCAAGTTCAGAATATATAGATATAAGGTGTTTCATGCACTAGCTACTGCCAAAACCTCAGGTCTTTGGCATAGATGCAAGTTTTTGCAAACATTTCTTCAAAGGATAGATTTTATTCTGAAAACTATGTCCCAGCCTCCACCGGTCTTGTGAATCCAAATGGGACTCCATTCCGGCCTCGATCTCGTAGTTCCATTCCGGGAACACGGTTGTGATATCACAAATTTGTTGTTTGACTCTGCAGAGTTGCATCACTTTACCCAACAGTTGCCTGGCCCTATATATGCTCTCTTTACACTCCATGAGTGTTATAGCCAAGGCTCAGGACATCCAGCCATGTGGAGCTTCTCCCAAATCAACACACATCCGCCCATTTATGATGCGGTAGGGGAATCATGTTCCACGCATACCCATCACCCCTCCCGAGCTTCCCCACCAATTACCCCGTCGGGTAGGAAGAGCACGCGCTTCCACGCTGTTGGTTGCCGCAACGACCCAACCCAGTGTAGGCCTACCGAGGATATGCGGATGAGAAAAGAAGCCTCTGACTGACCCCGCCCATACAAAGTCCGTTGGTTGATGCTTTCACTACGGCAAAAGGATCACTGGAACATGGGTTATTAATTTCCTAAGGATATATACCTTCCCATACGATGGAACACCGTACCTATTCATCTTACCATTGTTCCACCGCCAACCAATAGTATATACCACATCATTCGAAAATAATTTTTCTTTTTGATGCAAGTGAAAGGAACGTATAGGTAACTTTGCAAGTACTTTGATAAAAAATACATCAAACGGTATGCAAGAATGAACTTGCCTGTGATAGAGATGGCAATTCATGTCCTTCGGGGTTCTAGGGTTTGCGGTAAAACCCCGAGATCTGAAAATAGCAATGTAGTCCCGGTAAGGACTACTGAAACACTATCAAGATGCTATTATGCATAAATATGAGATGCATCGTAGAATCCCCAAAAATACCCAAGCTCGCAAGTGTCGGCTTTGTTTTATTCGATACTTAGATAACTGAAGTGATTTTAGGGGTTAAGGATTAGTTAGTGTTTATAATTTGTGGGTTGGTTAAATTACTTTGAATTGTTATGATATCTAGAATTAAGTGTTTACCACTTTTATTGAGGTAAAGAATTTATTTTATTCAAGTAAATACTTTTCTCTTTGCTAGAAAAACAAGATTTGCAATTTTAAGTCATCAATTTTAATGCCTTTAAGAAAACATTTCATTAACATCATGAAGTAGTTATTTATTCAAATTTTATTTACTTGACTAACTTTCAAATATTATCAACACAAGGGTGAATGATTTTAGATGGATTCTTCTTTGTGTTTTTACCTAGGATGAGTAACAGGACAGTCATTTATAGAATGTAATAAAGTTCAAAATATATACTTTGAGCTTATTACTCAAATTCTTTTTCTTTTAGAAAGATAATTGTTTTTGAAAATAGTTCAATTCATTTCCACTTAAGGATCCTTGAATTTTTGTAGGTAATTCAATTCATGTCCACTTAAGGATCTTTGAATAATTCACACAAGAAATCTTTTAAATAAATTAAATAAAAATCATATTTGGATTCCTTAGAAAATTTTGAGTTGAAAACATATTTTTAATTTATTTTAGGAATTTATTTGCATTCTTATTTTCGAATTTGAATTTAATTTAAATTGGAATTGTGAAAAGACCCAAATACCCCTTTGACTTGGTTGAACCAAGTCAAAATCGGTTCGGTCCGGTCAACCGACCGAACCACCTCTCTCTCTCTCTCCCCTCGCTCTCGATCCCCTCCTGGCGATGTCGCTACCGCCGCTGCTCCGGCCGCTGCCGGCCGGCTCCGGCGCTGCTGCTCCCCGGCGCATCTCCGCCGTTTCCCCGCCGTCGCGGTGTCGATTCGCCACCACCCGCTCTCAATCGAGCTCGGTTGCGAACCCTAGCCGAGTGGCTTAAGCTTGTCGGCGCGATTCACTGCTGTCGCGCCTCCTCGCCGTCCACCGTCGCCTCCTCTAGCCTCTGCTCAACCTCTCCTCCTCTCCGATTCTGTCTACCTTATCCTCGATGCCGGTGGGATGGCCCTCAGATGGATGCAACCCCGGCATCGCCGCCTCGTTGCCTGCCCCTACCCGTGGTTCTGCAGCTCACCGTAGCCTCTCCGACTCGCCTCCACGACGCCTACACCCGCTGTTATCGACCCCCTGCTCATCCCCACCGCCATGGTCTCTCTGGTGGTCATGGCGTGCTGGACTGGCTGCTCCTGACGCTGCTGTCGCCGACGGGACGGTGGTGCTGTGGTGGTCGTCTCCTCACGGTGCACTTCCGTGGTAGCACGGGCCCTGTCCCGTCACGCCACGGTGTTCGTGTGCCGTGCGTCAGGTATGTGCTCTCTCTGTGACCGGCCATCGAGCCGATGAGATGGTTGGTCTTGGGATGGTTGTGCTGCTACTCCAGTTCATCCTGGTGATGAACTACTGTGTAAACAAGCTGTGATGTGTGTGTGACCATTACACCTACTATTAACTTCTATCTAGGTGATGAGGTTCTATGTCTATCTGTGTTGTGTTATGTTGCTTGAGTTAGTCAAGCACTAATTCAACTAATCTATTTTATGTGCTTGATGTGCTGCCTTAGTTTGGATGATTTGTTCATCCCTGGCATGTGTGATGTGCTTGTGGTGCTTCTCACCGTCACTTATGCTAACTGAAGAATTGTTCAGTTTGTCAATTAACAAGTATGATCTGCTTATATTTGTGTTTCTACAATGTTGTTTACTAGCTCAAATCATGTGCATACATGATCTGATGGTGTGTGGTGCCAAAGTGTGAAGGTATTCATATAAATATCCGGGTTCTTGCTGTTTTAGATGCTTTAGATTATTTTCTTGCTTGATCTCAAGCTGTAGCTGATCAAGAAATTATATGGATATATTGTGTTTGAATATTTGGGAGATCCAATGGTTTCTGGACAGCACCAAGTAGGTGTCCAGCAACATATGATAGGCCTGTAGATTTCTTAGTGTTTTAAATATGTTGAAGTGAACCAAAAATGTATTTCTGGATAGATTTGGCGGATTAACTAATAAGAACAGATTGTGCACTTGATTTCTTAGCCCTGGCCTGTGATGCAAAGGCTGAGGCATGTATTTTGATAAGAACAGATGCAAATTAATGGCTTTTATTATCTGTGATGAGCTATACATAGCACTTCTATGCATAACTGAGAGATACACTTCTATCCTCCTAATTGATATATAGTTGAAGGGTAATAGGAATGATTTAAAGATGTATTTTGGGAGAGATCTTGATGTGTTGCCCTGCTCTCCTCTCTTTCTAGCATTGTCCTGTCAATTACAGAACTTGATAGCACCTCTCATCTGCCTAACACACATAAAGAATTAACTTGCTGTTGTTGAGCAGCTTGGTCTTCTGGAAAATGATGATAACCTGCGTCTTGTGGCTAGCCTGCTCCTCCTCGCTGCTTGACCTATTTCCTAGAGTGTATTTATCTAGCTGCAATTATTTTAGTGGTTGTTCTTGAGATGTTTTTGGATTCTGGCTGATTTGGGAAAGATATTCGATAGTTGGATTAGCTACTGGAATTGTTGTGCTGATGTGAGAAAAATATGGTGTGGTTTATAGATGATTGGGCTGATGTATAGAACTTGGAGTACGGCTGTGTTTGCTTATCAAGTTTACTGGTTCGGCTAGCTGATGCTTAGGAGCTACTATTTGGAAATCTTGATGTAAGGAAAGTGTGTTGAGGTCGGCTTCTATGGTGTTTATATATTGCTGGCTGGTTGTTGTGGTGCTGCCACACAACTAGATGACTCTTGCGTTGCATGGGTGAATAAGGTGCTTGGTTGTCAACCCCTTATGCAAAGGCATTTCTTGGGGTTCAAGTTGAGCTCGATATTTTGCTTGTGGATAGAGATGTCTAGTCATTGTTCTTATATCTTATGTGACAAGCTTATCCTCTCAAGCTTGGTATTATCCTCTTGTAGGATTTATTTTTGGGCATGCCAAGTGGCTTTTGTTACTAGATGGGCTTGTGGGATGATTCTCTTATATGGGCTGGTTTGGTTCTCTCTTATGTGGGCTTTGAATTATATGGGTGGTGATGATCAAGTGGGCTTTGAAATTTCAAAAGTGTGGAATTTGACTTTCTTTCTTCCTTGGTAAATAATACCATTGGAGAAATATTTTTATGTGTCCCTTCTTGATAGGAACTTAATTAGATTATAGGGATTAATAAGTTGCCTTTTTTCCTAAGATGAATGGATCAAAGTTGCCTCTTGTCCCATGTTGCCATTGTATCTTGCTCAAATGGATCATGTCCCATGCTGCCTTCTTGTTTCCTAATTGATCCATGATGTCTTAAATGATCCAAATTATCCATTGTTGCCTTTGATTTAATATTGATCCCTCTTGTCATCAATTGGATATTAGGGAAAGTTCCTAATATCCATTAGTTAAGTTCCAACATTTAATTGCCTCACCCTTGTGGTGAAGGCAAACATTTTAACCATAAGAAACTTTCCTTTTGTCCTTGCTTATTTTTATTTGAAATTCAATTGCTTTTATGCATACAAAAGAGATCTGTTAACAAGGTAGCTAATCTTGTTGCCAAATTACTTCTATATAACACAAAACTTTTGAATTTCTCCCAAGTTTAACTAGAACAACTTCTAGTATACTTTCTTGTTTGTTTTGTCTTGTAGGAATGAATTTGAGAAGATTGGAAGATAAGAAGACCCAGATACGTTGAGAAGATCAAGATTTAGTTTAGGGATTTTACTTCCCTCTTTTTGTAATATTATATTTATTCTTTAGAGATATGTACTCATTTTGTAAAAGTTTGTAATATTCATTATTCTTTTAATTGGTAAAGTTTGTATTGGATTAATTGGTACTTGTTGTATCTAACTATACTTTGAACCTTGGATTTCCAATTCATTTGAGATGTTGTGTGTAGGATGGTGAATTGATAAGATGATGACTTGGGATGATGTGTGGATGATGATATGATAAATGTGATAATATTATAGATGCTTGAATTCATGTATGATCATAATGTGTGATTGATATATATATTGAGATGAGGGATATGATAGTGTATGATGTGATAAGATGATCATCTGGATGTTGTTTTTGTGTCAACGATTGAATTGGAATGTTAATATTGTCATATTTTTGTATTGTGCTTAAAGGTGTCGAGATTTAGGGTAGGTCATGTTCAATTTGCTAGAACCTCGACAATTGACTAATTTGACCAACTTGTCTGTCAAGCAATAATTGAATGATTACTTATTCTTGCGATTTCAATTTAATTGGGTATAAAGGTCATCTCGAAGTTTATCTTACTTGACAGGATGATCTAAACCCTAACTCATCGAGTCGAGCGAAACATCGATCACTTTATTTCTTTTATTTTAAAAGCGCGAAATTTACCCGCATTTTTAGATGCATGCTATGCGAATGCACAAATTCTATTTCTACCCTTCTGGGTGTCTGAACTACGGGGTATTACACCCTAGGTGCCAGTGGAGACACTATAAAATGGGAAGAAGAACTTTAAGGCGTGCTTTTGTAGCCATATGCATGTCTCGTCCAATTTTGATCTAATAAAAAGAGCGGACTTGGAGGGATCCTTTCCGTGTACTTTTTTAGGGGACATCAGTCACTACTAAAATTATGAACCCTAGGTCTTGTTTCCAAGCATTGAAACATTGTTTTTATTCATTTTTCTACTTGTTATCTTGTTCCCATTATTTATTAAAATTACAAAAACCTTATTTTACCATCCATATTACACCTCTTTTATCATGCCGAACTAGTGTCCATACAACTAACAATTGTATTAGGTGTGTTGGGGACAGAAGAGACTTCTTATATCATGATTGCAGGGTTGTTTGAGAGAGATTACTTTCAACCTACACCTCCTACAGATTGTTAAACCTTAGGACGTCCACTTGAGGGGAAATTACTACTATCATACAGTCCTCTGCGCTTGGAGGCCTACTAAAGTTTAGAAGAATATAAGTGTGTAACAGACATCATGGGCTCGCTCTGCACTCTCTGTAACCCTAATTCTCACCATATGGAAGGGAATGGGGGCCGTCGAGCGGGACAACGACGAAAAAAGACATGATACTAAAAACCACCACCATCATCCACCAAACAATTCACGTGAACGAGCTTTACCTCGAGATCGCCAAGCATACGAAAGACAATACAAAGACGCCATACAATAGGAGTAAGGTTTTTACTCGATGTTGTGTCGTGACTCGAACCTGTATACATCGTTGTCTCCCGCGTGATACCATCTTGATCTACAAGCGTGGCCCGTTCGAACAGAAATTTACAGTCCAAAAATACCACACACTAAATCATAAACGTAAAGATAAGTACAATTTAATCTCTCGCAAACCATAATTTGTTCATCCAACCCTAATAATTGCTTGGAGAGATGCCTCCAATGAACCTATGGGTCTCAGTCCATCTTTTGACATCATTTACACCTTTCCTCCACTTGTTTTCCTATCATTTATATATTGGTAACTTTGTTTATTTATCACTTTATATCACACTATACATTTAATACTTGTAACTAGCAGGACATGAAACTTGGCAACCTTCATCTACTAACTATATTAAAGACGAAACCTTTGACGGCCTCTCAGCGCTCGGCGACTGTTCATTGCTACAGTACTACAGTGCCGCGATCCCCCGCCGTCGGCCAGCGATCCAACGGCCAACACAGCGCGCCGTGACGGTTTTGCAAAAACATCCCTCCCAAAACCATAAATCAAACCCGCAATCCACATTTTCCCACATACAGGGACCTGAGCGCAATTCCCGAAAACTTCGAAGGCCTCCGTGTAAAATCGCCCGCAGATCGATCCCTCCCCTTCTCTCTCCCGCATGCGGCCGCAGGTCGCCGCCGCCGCGCGTCCTCGACGCTCCGCTGCTCGCCGTCCAGATCTACGCGCGCTGCGAGGTCCACCGTCGCCGCCTCCCCCTCCTCGCGGACGATTGCGTGCCGGGGCGCCGCGACGCCCGCCGAGTCCCTGCGCCCCGCGCCACCGTTCTCTCCATCCTCTCCGGCCACGGAGCGGCTGGTGGCTGGTGGGGAAAGCGCAGCCATCCAGTGGGGGTCCCGAGCGCTCGGCACCATTTCTTCGTCGAGCTCGCGTCGTCTCCATCTCGAGCCGTCACCATTGCCGGGAGGAGAAGGCCGTGCCCTGCCCACGTCGCTGAATCCCTGCGTTGGAGGACGAGAAGGCCGCACGCCCGCCGCGTCAGCAGACGCCGCCAAACCGCAGCAGAGGGCGACGACTAGGTGAGCCTCCTCTCCTACATCCTCTGCTCATCTATCCTGTGACTTTTTGGATTTAATCTCCACGGATCCTCATCTTTGTTTGTTAAGATGCTGACGAGGAGCCCCAGGCGTTCGCTGTCGCCATCAGGGAGCACAAGACGCCGCCAAACCATCAGAGAACCACGCCTTGGTGAGCCTCCTCTCCTACATCCTCTGCTCATCTCTTCTTTGACTATTTTTTGATTTAATCCCCACAGATCATCTTCTCTATTTGTACATATGCTATTTTATCTATTCCTATATGGCGTTTGACGATATTCCAATGAGGTTGCAGGATAGCATTAATCCATGTAATATTGTGCTATGGTTTTTTAAATAATTTTGCTTTTCCTGCAATTTATATTTAATGGTCGATAATGGCGTTTGACGATATTCCAACGAGGTTGCAGGATAGCATTAATCCATGTAATATTGTGCTATGGTTTTTTAAATAATTTTGCTTTTCCTGAATTTATATTTAATGGTCGACATCAGGTTTGCTCGCATTAGGTTCAGAAATTTGGTTTAGATTGTGTGATGCACACATCTGGATTGCTCTCAATTTGTAAGTTCTGAAATATGAACTGTAGTAGAAGTGTTTGTCATGGTAGGCTACAATAGACTAAATGTATGCATTCTTAAGATGTTGTCATGTTGATCATGTCCACTTTATTGTTCAGTGCGTGGAGTTCAATCAAGAGCTGACCTCCCCAACTATGATGCACCACCACTATGAAGGCATGTAATGCCATGGACTGAAAGGTTTGGCGAACGTAGCTTCTGTTCAGATAAGATGGATATTTGAGTTCTACACTAATGGTTGATGTTGTGATGTAATTCATGTGCAGGAATCTGCATGACTTACCTTATGTTCCCTTTAACTTTGCCTAATTTATTTCTTTACTCTATCAAAAATCATGACAGCAGCAGGCGGTGTTGAAGGATGCTTTGGATCATGAACTGCGCAACTACAATGGCTGCTATACTCCATCCTCTCCAATATTAGCCTCCAAAAGTAAGCAACCCATATGATCCGCTATGTGTGCTAGCATGAATTTTATATAGCAGGAGGCACGCAGTGACTTTAGTGATACAAAAATTTGATGGTAGTTTAACAAATTGTTTGAACGTGGTGAACAGATAGTAAAAAATAGTAGAAAAAATTCAGAGAAAGGGATAATTTTGTTCAATTCCACGGAATTTTATAATGATTATGTGATATGTTCAATGGTAATTATCCTTTCTTGAATTATTTGTTCTCAAGGTTGTGGGCACAACAGTGCTTGGTGTAGGTGGATTTGTTGGGAAATTTGGTGCATGAGTTATTTAATCTAGAAATTATTTGAGTTGAGTTATTGTGTCCTGATTCGTGCTCATATCTTCCCTATAGCATTCTTTTACTTTGTGAATTTAGATATTGTGTTCTTATTACCAGCAATTCAGCTAGGGCATGCAGGACATAAAAGTTTGTGCAAATACTTGTGTGCCTTTTGGTGCAGCAATCTGCAAGCAAGGCACTAAACCTCATTGTTTTGCTGTTGCTTTTGTAAATTAACAAGAGCATAAATTTTGAGATATTTCTATGTAGCAGTTATTAGTGTCAAAACTTCCATACTCTCTTATTTTATTTATGGTTGCAATTTATTAGGTGGTAATATAAGAGGGGCATTTGAAGACTGAGTGCGACTACCACTGAATGGTGCTTCCATGGCACCTCCTAGGACAACTTTCCCGTAACAGGTAATTAACTAAAAAAAAGTGCAATCAGTTTAGAACCATGGATTATTTAAGCATCAGTACTTTAATTTATTTATATTTGATGATTATTCCTTATAAGAACGACATGTTTATTCACATTTCAGGCTAAGATCTTGAGGAAAGATGAAAAGAGTGTCTTGCACGTTGGTCCTCCTCCACCACCAAATCGTGCTCTCCTCTTCTAGGAGCAGCGCAGAAGAGCACTCCAAGCACCAACGCCGCCATCCCCATGCTCCCTGGTCACCTATCCCTCCTCCTGTATGGTTGGTAGGAGGAATGTGGGCTGCCGGCGTGCCGCATGGGATGATGCTGCACGAGGATGCCGAGCCGCCTCCAGGTCTTGGCGAGTGATGTCCTGCGGCCATGACGACATTTGGTGGTTCTGGTTCAGTAGGATCTCTCTCTCTCCCATTATCCGGCTCTCTACATCAGGGAAATAAAATGGTGGATGCAGTTGGAGCGCACAGTGTCACGTCCAGAGGACAAACATAGGCGCGGCGTGATTTCTCGACCCCATAGACACTTTCGACACAAATTTTTAAACGTAGTTTCCCAACGGTAATTTTGTATGTCACTTTTCTATCGAGAACAAATTTTCGACTGTAATTTGCAAATTTTACATCAAAGGCGCGGCGTGACGGCGCGCCAAATTCAACTAGTAAAACATTAGGGACAAACTCCGTTTGGTTGTTGTGTGTAAGTGATGATACTTGCTTTGATAGTTTCTACTAGTTCGATAAATCTTGATTCTATACTGTGGGAAATGCTTACCACTTGGCTACATCATCCCTTCCTCTTGGCATGTTCTCAACAACTTCTCTAGAAGTAGCATAGATCTGTACCGTCGTCGAGCCGTTAGTCCGCGCCAGGTCGACATCCTACGACTATCCACTCTGTCCCTGCGGGTACTAGCTCCGTCCGGCCAGAGATTGGTGTGTGTTCCTATGAGCTCGCCAAGGCGGATGTCGGATTCCGAGGCCCAGGCTTATCGACGCGCATGTGGCCCGTGAGAGGACGACCCGATCCCGCCAGAGGTCGTACATAAGTCCACGACCTCCGGGCGATGGACGTCCGTCACTGACACTGCAAGAAAGGCAAGGTGTTTGCGGGGCCGAGCGAGAGGCGGCGAAGAAGTCTGTCGAAGCCAATGTCGTCCGCCTTACTAACGAGCAGGCCCGTGCCATTAGAATCCTCCGGCGACGTTGGAAGCTCCGACAGCAACGACAACTCTTCCACCGACCAGTACGCCTTCTTCGAAACACACTACCGCCCTGGTACCGGAGATGACAAGGGGAAGGGCAAGGCTCCGTAGAGATCCTCTCTAGTCTGCCTGTCTGTCTAAATGTCTATATTTTGCAGAATTTGTCCGATGTGCTTTTTTTTCTGAACATGTCCGATTTTAATCTAAGTATATTTGAACTTGTCCAGTGACGAAATTGTGCTATAGCTTGTGTTTCACATGTTGTCCAATTGATAATCTATGCCGCATGGATTTGAGGAGGATTGGCTGTGGACCTGGACATTTGAGGGTTGACCGTCTTGGAGAACAAATAGGGGTGAAAATAATCAAGTCCGGTTTGGACATCATCTATAGCCCATAGAGAAAATTGCGAGCCAACCAAACGTCTTTCTTCCGCCTTCATCAGCCGCAGAAAGCACAAGAACAACGACAGCAACACAGCGGGGCAGAGTGTGTTGGCTAAAACAGGGTAGCGGGGGGGTTGAGTCTCCCTCACGCCACTGCCTCCTCCCTCCGCACACAATCTTCTCTTGGCTTCTATAAATCCGTCGTCTCTCACATCTCTCTCTCCTCCCCCCTTCCTCTCCACACTCAACCGCGAGCTCGCCTCCTTCACCTGGGCTCACCGCCGCCGCCGCCAAGGCAATCAATCAATTGCCAAGAACAGCCGGCAACCCAGTAGTACTAGTTGAGCCGCGTTCTGATTTGAGACATTATTTCGGCCATGGAGACGGCACAGGAATCCACGGTGGCAGGGCGGGTGGCGGCCGGCGCGAGCGGGACCAGCGCTGGGCTGCCGCCGGGGTTCCGGTTCCGCCCTACCGACGAGGAGCTGGTGGTGCACTACCTCCGCCGCAGGGCGCTCTCGTCCCCGCTCCCCGCCGCCGTGGACATCCCCGACGTCCGCATCCTGGCGCACGACCCTGCCGACCTCCTGCCCCCAGGTGAGTCCCCCTCCAATCGCGCGTCTCTACATGGAGTCGGGATTTCAACAGGGCTGACTCCTGCTAGCTGCTTGATTACCTTACCAACCAACCAGGGTGGGCCGAGGAGGAGCGGTACTTTTTCACCTGCAAGGAGGCCAAGTACGTCAAGGGCCGGCGCGCGAACCGCGCCACCGGCGCCGGGTACTGGAAGGCGACGGGGAAGGAGAAGCAGGTGGCCGTGAGCGTGCCGGCGCCAAAAGGCGGGGACCGGCAGGCCGTGGTGGTGGGCATGAAGCGGTCGCTGGTGTTCTACCGGGGCAAGGCGCCGAGCGGCAAGAAGACGGACTGGGTGATGCACGAGTACCGGCTCGCCGGCGCCGGCCTCGCCCCGTGCCGCCGCCGCCGCGCGCAGTCACAGGGCGGCGACGCGCACCCTCTGGAGGGCTGGGTGCTCTGCCGGGTGTTCCGGAAGAAGAGGGGCGCAGCCGCTGCCGACGCCGAGCGGACCACCGACTCGCCGAAAAATCAAGATCCCGTGGAGGACGAGGAGGACAAACAGAGCGAGAGCGGTGGAGTCCGGTTGATCGACTTCTTCGCGCGAGCTGACGACGCGGTCCGTCGCGCGGCGGCGTCCCCGGTGTCGTCGAGCTGCCTGACCGACGCGTCGGCCGAGCATTGCAGGGAGCAGCAGGAGAGCACGAGCAGGAGGAGCTGATTGAACAACGAACTGGTAGTACCCCCGTAGTAGAGTGAAGAAGCTGGAGAGTGTGTGTGTGAGCAAACGAAGAAGCTTTTGTAAGTTGTGGTCAGCAGTAAGGGTGCCGTTAAGCTTTGTAAACTGCTTAACAGTTTGCATTTGCTGCCCTGCACTGAAACTAATGTACTTATGAGATGAATTAATGTATCAGAGAGGACTTTGATCTAATCCCGAGCAATCACATTCGGAAATGCCCGTCAATTCTAATATAACCTTAAAAATTCGTTTGGTTGTGTGGATGCCTTGGGTGGAGGGTAATGGAGTCCAGTCCAGGGTGAGGTGGGTGGCGTACGCGGGAACGGTTTAAACACGACGGACGGGCGAGGGGTTGCGTGCTGGGCGGAGAACCGAGCGACGTGACATTCATCGGGTTGACATGGATGGAAACCACAGCCTGGCTGGCTTAGCTTATGGGAGTTTTATATTACATAGACTTGCTTGTAAGGCGTGCCACTGCCCAAACTGGGTTTTGGTTACCTCCCATCTTTCTTTGGTTTAGTAGTATAATTTAAACAGAATTGGCAAGGTGGAGTGGGAGTGACACGAGAGGTTGGAACGTTTGGGCTTTTCTCTTCTACTCCGTATAAAGAAAGGGGGGAAAAGGTAGGAATGTCGGGCAAGGAAGCGGAGACCCAAACAAACGAACAAATCCATGGTGAAAGAAAGGCAAGTTGATTGATGGTAGAGAGGAGTGCGTGCCGGGTTGGGTTACTTGTCTCGTCGTGGCCGGGAGAGTAGGGGATGTCAAACGTCAGGGGCCCATGGGGCGAGCACGAGCTCGTCCCGGTCTAGAATATTTTGCCCAGATTTTGTGTTGACCGCCCGCCCGCAATCACATGTTGCACGACACCAGCCCAGGTGAGGTGGGCCCCCCCGACGCGAGCGAGCGAGCGGCTGGGGTACGTTGGAGGGAAGATGCGGATTCTTGGGTTGGGCTTGCGTGGACCCTCGGATCGACACTGGACGGACGAGGGTAGCCGTTGCACTTGCACAGAGGTATAGTCTAGTTACTGTAGCGGAGTTGATGTGGCCAGACTGCTCTGCGATGGAGCTCGCTCACTGCTTGTCACTGGAAGCATCGTCGCGCTCAGCCTAGGCCTCAGTCAGATCACGAAACTGATACCAGCTCTAGCTACTACTAGGGCTCACAGCCTAGATGAAGTGACCTTCTTGGAAAAGAAAAGAAACACCATCACTACCACTGCAGGGGTCGCTTCGAGTTAATCAGCATCTCCACTAGGGATCCTCTATACTCAGCCAGCACCAACAGCCTAGAAACCTCATGTCCAAAAACAAAACCTAGAAACCTCCGCAACACCACAAAAATGATTGAAAACAGAGGATTCAGCGGAATTCCTAAACCGCCCCCTATCCCTAATTTGTTTGGGGAGTTCCTAAAAACACCATCACCACCCCTCCAAAAAGAAGGTTCCAATCCCCTGCCCAAACCTATATTCCACGAGAGGGAAGCTCCAATGGATGCTCGTCAATGTTCTGACATCGCCTCACACGCTTATCGTCGTCCCGACGACGTCGGGCCTCGCTCGACCTCCCGCCTGCTGCCCCTCCTCTCCGCTGAATTCCGCTTGCACAGGTCTGCCTCGTCTTGCGCCTGCCTCGCCATTATCGGTGTTGCCTCGATTCTACCAACTCTGCTGCCTCCCGTGTTGTCCAACGTCATCCTAGGTTGCCACCATCCTCGGCAACGCTCGGGCCGCCAACATCGTCGGTTTCGAGCTCTAACCCGCCCGATGAAAAGGAGGTAGCCAATCCACGCCACCTGCCCGCTGTTTGCCACCAATACACAATGGGGTATTATCTTACATACATAGTGGATCCACCCTACTCGTCAACATTTGTGAAGCCAATTCAAAATCCACAAGGGAGAAAGAACATTCTCTATACCCCTATGCAATCTGATGTTAGGAAAGATATGGAGCGAGCATCTAGGGTGTTGCAATCCCGTTTTGCCATCGTGCGAGGACCGATTACGTTTTGGGATGAGAAGACTCTCGAGAGGATCATGACAACGTGTATAATTTTGCACAACATGGTTAGAGATGATGAGCTTCACCAAGTTCTTCCATATATTTACTTATAAAGCTATCAGAAGAGCCTGGCCCAAGAAGAGTGAAGAACAGATCTTGAAGACCGGGAGATGTATGGACAACTCCGGTCTGACTTGGTTGAGGAACTGTGAAAATTCCAAGGCAATAGTACTTGATGTTTGCTCGGCTTGTTTCGTGAACTCATTGTTAAATTTCTTTTGTTAATCTTTGTGTTGTACTATGCACTATGTTCTTTATTTTTTGTATTCATAGTTCAAGTTGGACTTCATATTTACATAATTTAAATAGACATTAAACTTTATAATTGAATTATTTAATGTTCATTAGTCATACATGTTTGATTATTGAATGTACAGAACAATAAATAGATAGGAATATGTACAACAAATATTTGGCGGAAAAATGTTTTAGGGAAACTAGTGTAGAACAGGCACCATATCCCAGTTACTTCTCTCTGCCCTCCCTAAAACACATATAGGGAGTCAAAAGTATGGGATCTCCACTACGCTCTAAGGGCATGTCCGTCCATCCCATCTAACCTCTTATTTGAAACGGATGCGAATCCCAATGTTCCCCGCTCGATCAGCTCAAATCCAACGCTAGCTTGATGTTGGTCGCTAGAGTATACGTCATGCATGGGGGTTGATGTGGCTTTGCAGATTTTCATGAGAGAATCACATCATCAACATTGTTGCCATGGCGGCTGGTTGTTTTGCTGCGTCGAAGCCGGTGGAGAAGGGTCCGATTGCGTTCTGCATCTGTACCCTATGGTCCTTTGTAAATATTGAGGATCAAGTTGTAGTTTTTGTTTCTTTAGAGGTCCTCAATGTAACTTGTATGGCTACCGTTCGGGGTCCGTGTTAAAAGAAAAAAAAAAGAACAATGCAATCAAGTAAATCGCAATTTCTTCTGTTCTATATATGATGAGATAAAAAAATCTGGTGACGGTTTCATTATTTTGGATTCAAAATAAGCATGACAGTGCCCACTGATTACTGTGCTTACAAACACCAACTGAAGAACATAAAGGATACGTGGGCAGGTCAACCAAAACACAGGTTAGAGATAGGAAAATGCTTACGTTCAGTCGACCGATCGTTGGAAAAGATCAGTCGTTCTCCGCGCCGTGCGGTCGAAGGGCATCTAACGGCAGTGCGCTACTGGTGACGTCACCCATCGGCAGCAGCCCGACCCGCCGACCCACGCATCCCGACCGCAACATTTCTTTCGCAAACGACTTCTTCCCCGCAAACGCGACGACGTCTCAGAGGCGACGGAGATAGGCGGGGCGCTGCGGCGGATCTTGCGGAGCTCCTCCGGCGAATCTCTCCGGCTTGACCTGGTACGCCCCCTATACCGCGCGCGCCCTCTAGTTCTTCTTATTCCACGAGTCCCCGACGTCCTCAACTAGGTAGGGTTTGGGTTTCTTGGCTAACTTCTCCGGCGATTCGGGCTATCTAGACCTTGTGCGGCCCTTCCCCTAGGCGATTCGCTGCGTCTACCTCTTGTACGCCCGTCCGCCACGCGTTCCCTCTATTTCCCTGCACGAACCCCTGCGTTTAGCTAGTTTTGTTGCTGAAATGTTTGAGGAACCGATTTTTGTAGCTTCTAGATGTTGGCTAGCTTTTGATCTGTGCAGTATTGTAGCTTCTAGATGTTTGTCTCGCTTTGATCTGTGCAGTAGAGTTTTTGTAGGTACATGTTGTAGTATAGGTTGCTTATTTTTGTATCTGGCTAGGGATTTATAGGTCGTGTTGTTGGCTTTTAGAGGGGTTTGTCAGTTAGCTGGTCGATAATTGTAGCTTATGTTGTCTAGCTTTTGAGCTGTGCAGTATTTTGTAGCTTACTAGATGTTGTCTAGCTTTGAATTGTGCAGTAGAGTTTTGTGGATTTTGTAGGTACAGGTTGCCTATTTTTGTATCTGGCTAGGGATTTTAAAGGCCGTGTAATACGTCCAAAACGTATCTACTTTTTCAAACACTTTTGTTGTTGTTTTTTCTCTAATTTGCATGATTTGCATGGTTTTTCCTCCAAACACGGACTAGCGTTGTTTTCAGCAGAATTGCATTGATGTCTTATTTTTATACATAAATCAAAGTTCTCGGAAAAATCTGGAAAAATTCCAGAAATTATATTTTTGCAGAAGACCCACGGAGCCAGAAGGGGGGCTGCGGGGGCCAGCCACAACCCCCAGACGCCACCTGGCCGCAGCCTAGGGCAGGCCGCGCCTAGGTCCCACCTGGCCAGGTGGTGGCTCGGCTCGCGATGCCCCTTTCGCCTATTTACGACCTTCGACCTAAAAACGCCAGAACCCCCGATCGTTTTTCCATAAAACAAACAGAGCTCCGCCTCCACCTCGAAACCTAATTCGGGAACTAGAAGTTCCTGTTCCGGCACCCTGTCGGGATGGGGATTGAAGGGGATATCGTCGCCATTGCCATCACCATCGCCTCTCCATCGGCCATCCATGTGTTTCCCCATCCATGTGTGAGTAATTCCCCGCTGTAGGCTGAGGAGATGTTAGGGATTGGATGAGATTGTTCATGTAATACGATGCCGGATTGTTAGGGCATGATGTCTAGTATTTGTGTGAGTGCTTATTTATCGTTGTTGCAACTTGGTGTGCTTAATGCTTGAAACTTAGGGTCCGAGTGCCATGTTTTCAGATCTGAACATATTATGATAGATATTGTTTTGGATCATGTCTACAAGTTGTTTGCACCTGTTATTGTCCGGAACCCGAGGCCCCAAAGTGACAGCTTATGCGATAACCGGAGGGGATGGTTTTGACTTGAGGATTACATGTGTTCATTGAATGTTAATGCTTTGTTCCGGCACTTTGTAAAAGAAGTGCCTTAATTACCTTTCGTTCCTCATAAAGGCCCCGCTGACACGGGGAGGTTGGACAAAAGATGTCATGCAAGTTCTCATTGCGAGTACGTACGACTACCTACGGAATACATGCCTATGTTTATTTAGCACCTCGATACTTTTTATTTTGTTATCTGCTTATTGCCCTGAGTAATTATTTCATGAACTATCTCATCCATGCAGCGCCCATATTTATATCCTTACGCCTACGGTGTTTTAATCCTTCTGTCATTACAATTGCTACTACTGCTGTTTTCATATTATTACTATTGTTGCTTTATTATTACTGCCGTTATACTACTGTTGCTACTGATAAATTGCATCAAGTGAGTTGCTTTCCAGGTGTGGCTGATCTGACAAATCAGCTGCTAAGGCTTATAAATATTCTTTGGCTCCCCTTGTGTCGAATCAATAAATTTGGGTTTTACTTCCCTCGAAGACTGTTGCGATCCCCTATACTTGTGGGTCATCAAGACTATTTTCTAGCGCCGTTGCCGGGGAGCATAGCTCTATTTATAAGTTCACTTGGGAGTTATTTTGTCTGCTGCAATTTATTCTTCATCATGAAGCATAAGCGTGATCCTAAGTTTCCAATACTACCTTCCACCACAAGGAAAGGTACTGCTCTCAACTCTAAAGCTGCCCTTGATTCACCTACTATTTTGAATAAGCTTGTTGAAAGAACAAACTATGCCGAGATGTCGCCTAGAGTGGGGGGGGGGGGTGAATAGGCGAATTAAACTTTTCCGGTTTAAGGCTTGATAATTGCGGAATAAAACTATGTGTTTAAATTAACAAGCCAACAACCTAATATACTAGGCTCACCTATGTGCACCAACAACTTATGCTAAACAATATAACAACAAGGTGTTAGCAATATATATAACATCAAGCACAAAGGCTATCACAATGTAAAGTGCATAAGTAAAAAGCTTGGGTATAGAAATAACCGAGCACGCGGAGACGAGGATGTATTCCCGAGTTCCTACTTGTTAAGGGAGTACGTCTCGTTGGAGAGGTGTGAGCTCGCCACAAGAGGCCTACTGAAGATGCCACAAAGGCCTCACCCTATTCTCCGATGAACCGCACCCAAGGGTTTGGTTCACCTTCCACTATCGGAATCCTTCAAGGCGGAATCTGGAGCCTTTACAACGATATTGGGGCACACACCCACAACCAAATTGGGGGCTCCCAAATCTTCCCGAAGCTTCACAACTCGAAGCCTTCGCGAATCCTCCAACCGTCTAGGGTACACAATGCACCCAAGAGGCACAAAGCTCTTGGGAACACAATGCACCCAAGAGTAACAAGCTTCTCAACGTCAATCCCACGAATCTTCGTGGAGAGCACAACCCAATTGTAATGTCCCGGGGTTTTCCCCAAATTAGATTTTGTTTTTTTTCTATTTGCATCATCGTGACATCAGCATCATCGCATCGCATGTTTTTGGCAACGAAAATTATTTTATTAAACCCTATTTTATTTTTGCTAAAATTGTCGGAAAAGTTTTACCGAGACAGTCGTCTCCGTTTTCAAAAATTAAATTGCCAAATTATTTTGCAAAAGAAAAATAAAAGTTTTGAGACGCGAGAGAGTAGCCCAACCCTGGCCCAAAGCCCATCTAACCTCCAAACCCTAGGGTTTCCCCCTGATCTTTTCCTTTCCCACCCCCTGCCTTTTGCAGCCACCCTCCTTCTTTTTTGGGGTTTCGCAATTTCACCCTCCCACCTTGCAACCATGTCCTTTCTTTTCTTTTCGGGTCCCTGGACCAATTCCTTTCCTTTCTCTTCTTTTCCCTTCCCTTCTTCTCTCCTCACCCGCACGCGCCTTCCTCTCTCCTCCCGAGCTCCACTTCTCCACGTCGATCCTCGGCTCCTCCCAGGCTGCTCCACCGCCGGCCTCCCGTTCTCCTCCACCACCGGCTCGGCCGCCTCCTTGCTCCTCCCGTGCTCGACCGCCACCTCCTCGACCTCGCCTGCCATGGACGCCTCCTGCCCCGACCGCGGCCGGCTCCCGCACCAGTTCCGCCGCCTCGCCGCTCCCCTGCCCCGTAGCTGCTCGACCTCGCCGCGGCCGCCGCTAGGCCTTCCCTCTCTCGGCCGCTGCCTCCTCCTCCCCTGCACTGCGCTGGCCCACCTCTGGTCGCCTCCAAGCTCGCGCCGCCGGCACCGGCCTCCTCTGCTCTGCGCCCCGGCCGGCCGGCTTCCTCCAGCGCGTCCCCGCCCCTCCTTCTCCTCCCGGCGAACCCAGCTCCTTCCCGACGCCGCCCCCTCCAGCACCTGCGGCCGCCGCTCACCCCGTCGCCCTTCCCCAGCAGCTCGGCCCCCCTCTCCCTCCTCCACCGTGCGTCCTTGAGCTTGCCCTCGAGCTCCTCCCACGCCGCCGTGGACCACGGTCTGCTGCGCGTGCTCTCTTTCCCCGCTGCTGTGCTATTGCTGCTGCCCACCCCTTCTTCCGTCTCTGTGTACATCTCCGACGCCCACAACATGTTTGACGAAATTCCCGCAAGGACCCGGAGTCCCTTTTCCGCGGCCGTGTCCGCGAGTTGCCGAGTCCGCTCCCGACGCTTCCGTGTCCGTCTCCGGTGCGGCTTCCCGATGCAAGTCATGCGTTCCCGTTCCCCGTTTCCCGTCGTGCTTCCCCGGCGGCCGTTCCTGATGTGTGTCCCTGCTCCCGTCGTGAAGCCACACCCGACGCCATGGTCTTCCCCGACCGGAACCCGCCAAGGTCTACCCCAACCGAAACCCGCCGAGTTCTCCGATGCCACTACCACGATGACCGTGGATACGACAAGTATGACACGACGACGCATTGACAAGATCTTCCCCGACGTGTGAATGTTGACGCCACGCCACCAAGTTCTTTGTTTGTGTTTGAACTCCGGACGGACATCTACTTCGACTACGAACGACTACTTCGACTACTTCGACTACATCGACTACTTCCTCTCCGATCCGAAGACGGTGGTCCCGAATCCGAAGATTCCCCCGATCTGATGTGTGACCCTAACCCTAACCCTATGCCATATATATGCGTATCTTATAAAATCATGCATCATTAATTAACATCGCACCTTTGTCTATTTAGTCGAATTAAATCAATTTAATTATGGGATTTGTCCGGTGCATCTATATTGTGCACCGATCCCATTTAAAATGATTTACCATGTGTTACGGAATAAAATTGGAAAACATTTAATTTGTCATGCATCATGTCATCAACATGCCGATTCTTTTGCCGTAGTAGTAAAATGCATCTTTTCCGTTGTCCAGTGTTTCTTGCTTCTTCGGGAATAGGACGATGAGTTGATGTGAGCAACGACAGGTTTCTGCTACCTCTACCGGATTGCAGGCAAGTGATACTCCCTTGCTATCTTTGCTTGTTTTCTGTCTCTTACTCGTCCTATCTTTTGTTCCTTGCTAGCCTCATGTTGCGATGCTTGTGTCCCGATCCTATTTGCATGTTTACCTTGCCGCCATGATATGCCACCACCCCCACATCCTATTACCCCTGTTGTTTGTTTACCTTGTTAGCCTTGCGAGTCCTAGTGCATGCTTAGGTGCTTTGCTTCAGTTCTGTTATCTTTTTATCTAGTCTTGTTGATAATATGATAGCTATGCTCAACTAAAATGGTAATCTTTACTTTCTGTTGCGATGGGAATAACTTAATAAAGATAAGGCACCGGCGGAAGGCCAATCATGGTGATTCGTTCTGCTAGTGTCGCCTAGGACCCGAGTTCTTTTCCGCTGATCCAAGACTGAGCGCACCAACCACATGTGGGAGTTCTATGGGCCTCCCCGCAATCTATTGCCGGATCCTCAAACCTGTCCAGGAGCCACAACTTAGTTCGGGTGTTTCCATTTGCGCGCGTACAACGATGATGATGATGTGAAGGTAAGATGATGATGGTTACGTGGTTATTTACAGTAGGGCTTGAGGCACATGGCGTTTACCGCATGTGGACGAAGGGCAATCATATGAGTGCTCCTCCCGAAGCCGTCCTCGCATCGGTTAGGCCCACCTCGAAGCTTCGGCCGGACTCTCAAGGTGGATCAGTCCTAGTTAGGTGGCTCCCTGGACTTGTTTGTAGAGAAGGAAAGTATTGCGTCGAACGCTCCACCGGTACACCTCTAAGCGAGTGTTTCGATGCGTGTGGGTTCATTGGTGCATCCCTGCAGGGTTAAATCTTTTCGAAAAGCCGTGTCCGCGGTTATGGACGACTTGGTGAAATGCGCTGGCTAAAAAGATCATAGACAACTTACACCTATTAAATATAACTTGACTAGTAAGATAGATTACTTGAATAATAACCCATAAAACTTGTCCACCGTGTGAGTGCCCAGACTTCTTCCTCGTGGGCCGAGGATACGAGGGAGTCCTTTTAGGGCGGGTTTGTTTGGTGAGTAGTATAGTTGGTTCCTTATGTGCTCTCTTACCTTGTCTCTTTTAGACGAAAGTTGTAGCGTGTCTCTATAAGTTGTTAGTGCTGCTTGCCGCCGCCTTAATCGCTAACCCTCTTCCCCGGAATTCCAGCTTTGATATCTTGTGAGTATTACTTGCCAGTACTTCTACTAGTACTGACCCCTTCGGGGCTGCTATTCCAATGCAGCCGACAGGTTTGAAGTCTGACGACGTTAGCTTGGGAATCCCTCCGGCTTGGCCTGGGCAGGGATATGGTGCCTTCGTTTATCTTCAGGACTTTTAGTCCAATTTGTTTCTTGTCCGTAGCCGGACACTACCCGCTTCCGTTGTTATTTAGGATCTTTGTATTGTATCTTTTGCTCTTGACTCTGTGAGTCGTTGTTGTATATATATTCTTTTGTGGGTTCCATCGAGAACTGTTGCAATGTTATAACAATTCCACCCACATAACGTGTGTGTTGCGACGTGCACGTTATGCCTGGTGGACGTCCATTAGAATCGTTGATATGCGGATTTGGCTGGAACGCTAAAATCTGCATAGTACCGATCTTGGGGCGTTACACCAATGCAACTAATGCAAAAGGCAAGAACACACCAAGTGGTCAAATCCTTCACTCCAAAATCCAACCAGAGCAACTAATGCTATGGAGGGATTTAAGAGGAAGAACAAGGGGATGAACACAAAGCAACCCCAAAATCTAGATCCACTAGGTTCTCCTCACTTAGAGAAGGAATGGATTGGTGGAATGGTAGATCTAGATCTCCTCTCTTGAATCCCTAAATTTGGGCAAGAATCATTGGAGGGGATTGAGAGGAATCAAGCTCACAAGTTTGCAACAAAGGAGGAGAGAGGGGAAAAGCGAGCAGCTAGCTCTTGGGGAAGAAGGGGGCTATTTATAGCCTCCCCCAAAAGCTAGCCGTTGGAGCCTGTCAAGACCGGAGACTCCGGTCTAATTGGGCCGGAGACTCCGGCCTGGGCTGGAGATTCCGGCCAGGCTCCGGGTACTTCGGGTCATCGGGGCAGGCCGGAGATTCCGGTCCAGGCCAGAGACTCCGCACACACTCCGGGGATGCTCCGGGCCCCTATCCAGTACCGCACAACAAAGATGCAAAGGGCTGAGAAAAATCTTGAGGCCGGAGATTCTGGGTCCTTTGGGCCAGAGATTCCGGACCATCTCTGGGGTACCTCCGGACCCCAATACTGTAGCACCACAAAGGACATTTGGCAGCGAAAAACAGGGGACCAGATATTCCGGGTCCTTTGGGCCGGAGACTCCGGTGTGACCGGAGACTCCGGACCATCTCCGGGCCAGATCCAAACAAAAAAACCAGAACCCCATAACTTTTGCAAACGAACTCCGTTTTTCGATAATCTTGGAATCGATGGAATCATCACAACGAGATGACAAGATTATGCAGAGAAACATCATAGTCCAACAATATATTGTAAAAACCAAAGGGGAAAGGATCAACCTCTATTTCGCAAACCGGAAAGACATATCTTTTGCAAGTGAAGTCCAAATGACATGAAACCGATTTTGTTGGAAAGAGGACGACAAAAGAAACCCTTGTAAATGATAAAACCAGTAAAGGAGATTTTACAAATAATTGGAAGAGAGAAACCTTCCGCACAGATGAACCGGCAAAATCTCCAATACCGAAAATGCAATAGAAGACGCATATGAAAACCATTTTCGGTGAACTTAGCCTTGTCATGACAAGCACGACAAGCACCAAGACCACACCACGATAAGAGCCAAATAAGAACCAATAAAGATGATAGCAAGGATGCAAGGATGCAACGGTTTGTGCTCTCTACGATGATACGAACAAGATACTCGGTCGAGAGCCCCTCTTGATAGTACGGCTATCTATCCTATAACCCAGTCTCTCCACTAACACCATGAGACCGGTAAAATAGAAACCCTATCAGGATCATACCTTTGCCTTGCGCATTAAAACCACTTGAGGTCGAAGAAGACGATCTTCATCTCCTCAAGACGCACCACCTTTCTCGATTGAGCTTCGCTTGGTGAAGATTCACAAGTTGCTCCCCCATACACCAAGATGGGAGAAGCACTCTCCGGCATATCTTCACTTGGACTTGAGTGTCGATCAACACGCACATAGCCTTGATCAACACATAATTTTCTTCCCTTAGCCTTGACTCCAACAAATGGAGATCAAGCAATGCAAATGGACACACCTACAAGTATAGCTCAATACAAAAATTAGTCCATAGAGATTGTCATTAATTACCCAAACCACACATGGGGGCAACCATGAACTTTCACTTGTTACACCACCACCACCACACACTTCACATGTTGCTTCTGCTGGTTCTGATACTGTGTCTGATGAATTCGATGATGCTTCTACTGTACTAGATGAGTCTGGCTCTCTAGGCCCTTTTTTGGATTCTATGGTTGCTAAATCTAAAGAAATTGAATCTGATGAAATTCCTAATGAAAATGTTATTACACCTGCTGTCTCTCCTGAGAAAGGGAATTATGGTAGTAGTTATCCTGATGATGCTTATGTTGAAATTGATGATGAGTTTATTAGAGCAAGTATGAATATGGACACTTCTGATCCTGAGATACGGAAGAAACTTCTTGAAAAACATGCTATGAATTATAAAACTGCTCATGATCCGGAGTTTGCTACATCTCCTATTAGCATTAAGGAAAAGGATTATGATTTTTCTGTTGATTTGTCACTCATATCTATTGTTGAAAATGAACCTTTTTATGGAAAAGAAAGTGATAGTGCTATAGAACACATGAGCAGACTCACTACTTTGAGTAGGTTGTTTTCTGATGACAAGAAGAAACAAGGTTATTACATAACAAAGCTTTTTCCCTTTTCATTGAAAGATGAAGCTAAAAATTGGTTTAACAATTTAGCTAGTGGATCCATTAAAAGATTTGATGGTTTAGTCAAAATATTCTTTGAGAAATATTATCCTGCTCATGTTCGACATGCCGCTTTGCAAAGAATTTTTAATTTTAAACAGGTTGAGAAAGAGTGTCTACCCGAAGCTTGGGGGAGTTTTTGTGCCTTACTCAGGGCTCGGCTTGGACACATGCTACCTAGAAATGAGCTCATGGATATCTTTTATAATGGACTAACCAATGAATCTAGAACATATCTGGATAGTTGTGCTAGTTGTGTTTTCAGGAAAAGAACTCCGAATGAAGCTGAGGAATTATTGCTTAAAATTAGCCGGAACCATGATGATTGGTCTACACCTGAGCCGCCATCAGCACATCCACAGGCGCCTACTCAACGAATGAAGAAGAGGGGCATTCATGTGCTTAATCCTGAAACTATGCAGGAAGCGAAGAAATCTCTTAAGGAGAAAGGTATAAAAGCTAAAGAAGTGAAAAATCTACCACCTATTGAAGCATTATGTGAGCCTACCACTCACCCGCCTATGGTAGAGGTACACTCCCTCCTTGATTTTAATGCTAGTGATATTCCTTAAGCAAGCCTCCTGATCAATGTCTTGATGAATTTGATAACTTTATTATTAAGCAAACTCATTTCAACACGCAAGCTCAAAATCAATTGCAAGAAAAAATTTATATTGTTAAAAATTTGCATGATGTCTTAGAAAGAACTGCTAATGATGTTAAGGGACTCACTAAGCATTTGACAATGGTTCAAACTCAACTTGAACAAATTACTAAAGTGCAAAAGGACCTACTTGCTGAAATCTCTAAAAAGAGTGATAACCCAACTTGTGGAGTAATAACTAGAGGTGGTACTGCTACTCAGGATCCTTTATATCCTGAGGGACATCTTAAGAGAATTGAACAAGAGTTTCAATTAGCTGAGAAAAACATTGTTCTTCCTCCTAAAAAGAAAAAGAAAAAGAAAAAGAAAAAGAAAAAGAAATAGCATAAAGAAGTAGGAGAGAGTAATGGGTTAGAAATTGATAAAAAACCTGTCATAGAAAATCCTAATAATATTTCTATCTCTAATGCTGAAACTAAAGATGATTACGAACCTGTTAATGATATTGATAAGGATCATGTTCCTAATAAAGAAGGAAGTGATGTACAATCTGAAAAACCTCCTAAAAATAGGAAGTATAATAAGGAAGAACTTGTTGCTAAAAAGCATGGTGGTGAGAGGGAACCTTGGGTGCAAAAGCCTATGCCCTTCCCTAACAAGCATTATAAATCAAAGGAGGAAGAGCATTATAATAAATTTTCTGAATGGATGAAACCTCTCTTTTTGCAAATTCCTTTGACTGCTGCTATTAAACTGCCTCCTTATTCCAAATACATGAAAGATATTGTTTCTAACAAAAGGAAAATTCCTAATGAGGAGATTTCCACTATGCTTGCTAATTATTCTTTTAACGGCAAAATCCCAAAGAAGCTTGGAGACCCAGGTATTCCAATTATTCCTTGCTCAATTAAGAATAATTATGTGAGAACTGCTTTATGTGATCTTGGTGCAGGAGTAAGCGTTATGCCTTTTTCTCTCTATAAAAGGATTAACTTGGAAAAGTTGATACCCACTGATATTTCTTTACAAATGGCTGATAAATCGACTGCTATCCCGATTGGCATTTGTGAAGATGTTCCCGTTCAACTGACTAATAATTGTCTTATCTTAACTGATTTTGTGGTGCTCGATATGCCTGAGGATGACAATATGTCTATTATTCTTGGGAGACCTTTCTTAAATACCGCAGGGGCTGTTATTGACTGCAACAAAGGAAAGGTTACTTTCAATGTCAATGACAAAGAACATACTGTTTATTTTCCAAAGAAGGTTGACAAGGTTTATGGTTTAAATTCCATTGCAAATATTAAAAACGTCAAGATTGGAGATATTTATTGCCCCATATATGATCATCACAAGGAATATAAATTTTTGATGATTGGGACAATAGCCATCAAGTATGAGGTAACATGATTGTTTGGTGGAACTCAAAATTTTTGTGTTATATAAAATAAGCTTGAAGTAAGACTTGATCAACCTTGCTCTCAAATTTATTTAATATACATGAAACTATGATTTCCATGTTATTGTTGCTGTGATTATTGTTTTATCACTCTTGTGATTCTAGTTTTTGGTTAGTTTTGCATCTTTTAAAAATTCGTTTTTGAGATTCCGAGCCTTTTTATAAAATGTCCAGAAATCAAAGTTGTCAAAAATTTCTGAAAATTTTCTATAAAATTTTTATGCATAAAATGGGGCCTTGCAGCACCAGGGGCTGTCAAAGGGGACCCACCATGTGGGCAGGTGCCCCTGGCCGCGGCCTGGCCTTGGCCGCGCCTGGGTGACACCTGGGGCCCACCAGCCCCCCCACATGGTGAGTTTCCTCCCCATTCTTTCTCTCTCCCGAGTTTTCACTTCACCACTGTCCAAACCCGAGTTCTTGCTATTCTTGCTCGGGATTTTCGATCTACTTGCTCAGCCCATCATTTCTGCTGAGATTTGGATCATTTGCTCTCCGGTATGTGACTCCTCCGCCTATCCAATCGAAATTTTGAATGGTTGAGTATATCTTTAGTATTTTGCTGCTGTAGGTAACTTGTTTAGTGAGCTTGCATGCTTGTGTTTGAGCTTGATATTTAGTTTTGATGCATGGTTTAGCTCTCTTATAGTTCCTATAGTGTTACCCATAAATTTTGTGCTCTAAAATCAAGTTTTATGAGGTTTTTTTAAAAAAATCAGAATAGGAAGATGGATTGGTTTGGCTATGGAAACCCTCCATTTGAGCCAACAAACCCAGTGGAACCCCAGGTTATGGAAGTTGAACGTGAAGAACCTGTGTATCCTTCGATTTTTCCTTGCAAAGACTTTATGAGAGCTGCAGGTATTTTAGAGGATTTCAATGAGCTAATCTGTAATGCAGGTTTGGAGTACTTTGTAGCTGATGAGCTCCCGCAATATGCAAAATTAACTATGTCATTTGTGCAAAGTTTTAAATTTCACAATTCAAGAGATAATCCCACGGTGTCATTCAACATTGACCACAAGGCTGTGGATATGCGACTTTCTGAGTTTTGCAGGGAAATTAAGGTTCCAAGTTGGGGAACCTCCAAGAAGATTAAGGAGGACTATAAGGAGTTCAAGAACCTCTTAGGATTATGCCAAGGGAAGAACCGCATCGCTGACAAGGGTAAGATTCGCAATATTCAATTTCCAGCCGTCAGGTATCTTGCTCACTACATCTCTAGAGGAATTTTAGCAAGAGGTAATGCAAGCAAAATTTCAACTCCTGACTTGGTTATTATAGATGCCGCACTCACTGGTAATAGAACTTATAACATTGGCGCTTTGATTGCTCAGCGTCTTTCCACTAATAGTGTGAAAGGACCATTCTATGGGGGCATCATTGCCTCACGTTTGCTTGCTTACTCTGGCTTAAGTATTGATCCAACTGATATTAAGTTCTCAGACTCTAGATTTGATCTTCATTCTATGAAGCTTCATCATTTCGTTACTCGTTCCTCCACTATCGATAACATATTTTATGAATTGTTGTTTGCTTCTAACTCTGAGCGACTAGTTCGTCTCCCAGCACCCCTTTTGTTTAACCATGATGCTAGGGGAGGATGGGCATTTGAGGAAAAGGAGTTGGATGCCTATTTGGAGTCCCAAGAGGGGCACGAGGAGCACATGACGGAGCAGGAGCTTGCACCAGCTGGAGGGGAATACACCCCAAATTATTTTGGGTAAGGCTCCTCGCACTACTACCAGGACGCAGGGACTTCCTTGTCGCAGCCACCGGAGCCGAACTACCCCACCTACGATGCACCAGGGTGGAACCCATGGGGCGGCCACTACTGAGTCCC
Organism: Puccinellia tenuiflora; assembly: GCA_012064385.1. Lineage (NCBI taxonomy): Eukaryota > Viridiplantae > Streptophyta > Magnoliopsida > Poales > Poaceae > Puccinellia > Puccinellia tenuiflora. The sequence goes on along the minus strand of QRDG01000893.1, from coordinate 251,444 downwards.
AACTTAGGCCAAAAGCCTAAGCTTGGGGGAGTACGTATTCTCACCGGCACTTCACTCATTTATATATCTTAGTAGGTTTATACGTCCTTGCTCTGTATATCCATTTTATGTCTTCTTTGTTTAGTTGCTTGTGGTAGTTTTTGTCTTTTAAAATTCGAAAACCCAAAAACATTTTCTTTTATTTTAATTTTCGGTTTGCCTTGGTTTACTCTCTTTTCTTTTCCTTTTTCGGTTTTCTCTTTTTGTTCTTTTCTTGCTAAATTGAAAATCCAAAAATATTTCCTTTGGTTATTTGTTTGTTTCTCTTTGCTCTTAAAATTCAAAAAGCCAAAAAGATTTTTCCCTTTTTCTCTTTTATTTTGTATAGTGGATGTAGGGTTCAACCAGTTCTCGCAGCGTCGTTTGGACTCGATCTTTATTTTCATATCATTCGGTCATGCTAGTGAAGGAGCAATAATGATGATATTTGGTGAAGTGGACATGGTAAATGAGCTGGTATGAACTCGATTTGTTTTCTCTTTTGTACATATACTTGTCCGGATGATCCTGCTTTGGCTCGTCTTGATAATTAGTTGTATTGGTAATGTACACTTGGTAGTTCATATTTTCCTATGATTAGTTTCAATTATCTAGGAATGAATAATTTGTCATGCAGAAATTGACATGTATTGCTTCATTCATAATTTAGTATGGTATTTTGGTACCCTCCTCTGGATAATTCTTGTTGGATTGACTTGGCACATGTTTATACATGATTGACTAAAAGAAAAGTCTTTTGCATCGTTGAACTTTCTGCTCCAAAGGTATTGATATCACTCTTATGCCTTGTTTAATATTGTTTTGTTGCAAAGCATGATTATGACAAGTATTGCTCTCCTAGTTGTCGCTTCCCAGTCTTTTGCTTGCCTTCACTTGTACTGAGTGGGAATGCTGCTCGTGCATCCAAAATCCTTAAAACCAGTCTTCCCAAAGTGTCCACCATAAATTCCTATATGTGGTATTTCCCTGCCATTCCAAGTAAATTTGTCATGTGCTATCTTTAAAATATTCAAAATTCTCTTTTTCTTGTGCCTCTGTATTTAAGCTCATGAGGAAGCAGTAAGAAGCTGGTTATAACTTGTGACATGCAAGGTCATTTCCCCCCTTTCACCCAGTGTTGATGGTTTACGTCCTAACTTGAATCAACCCGAGAGCGGATTAAGCAAAATATAAATATAACTCACCATTCTCCTCCGCACAATGAAAATATGAGAAATCAGCTCAAACATTGGTTAGTGGTGAAACAAAGGAGAAAGAGGAATGTACTCGTTCCTCTAAAACCAGCCGCTCTCACAAGTCTAAAGGCCTTGCTTGTCATGGGGAACTAGCTAGTTTCTTTGCTGTGAATTCGTTGACGAAAGCACGCATGTCCCAAAACTATTTTACTTCTATCAAAAATAAAAATGAAAAGCTCTAGCACATGACTAATCCTTGCTTCCCACTACGAAGGGCCTGTCTTTTATTTTTATGTTGAGTCACCATATCCTTCTTTGAGCACTTCTTCGAGAGCATAGTTGTCATTCTTAGCATAGTGTGCTTTGTAGCAAAATACTATTAACTGAGTTATAGTTGTGATGTTAATATCTTTGATATCTTTGTTCTAGTCTCCACTTGGATTTCAGAGGTGCTTTGCATTTATGTTTTGCGGTATCAGAAAGGGCTAGCGAGATACCATTATACCATACTTTATTTTGAGTATTGCAATCTTGTTGATAGATGTATGCCTTATTATTAATTCTTAGTATGTTGGAATCTTTTCATATGTCTCTATGGTTGTTAAGTTGCATTTCTATTATGACTTTTATCATGCACTTGTTAAGGTCTTGATCATAAGCACAAGCATGTTTACATCATGAGAAGCAAATGTGTTCGTAAAAGTTTCTTTTATCGCGTTCAGTTTACCAACTGAATTGCTTGAGGACAAGCAATATGCTAAGCTTGGGGGAGTTTGATACGTCCAAAACGTATCTACTTTTACAAACACTTTTGCTATTGTTTTCCTCTAATTTGCATGATTTGAATGGGACTAACACGGACAGACGCTGTTTTCAGCAGAATTGCATTGGTGTCTTAATTTTGTGCAGAAATCAAAGTTCTCGGAAAAATCTGAAAAATTCCAGAAATTATATTTTTGCAGAAGACCCACGGAGCTAGAAGGGGGGCTGCGGGGGCCAGCCATAGCTCCTAGACGCCACCTGGCTGCGGCCCAGGGCAGGCCGCGCCTAGGCCCCACCTGGCCAGGTGGTGGCTCGGCTGGCGATGCCCCTTTCGCCTATTTACGCCCTTCGACCTAAAAACGCCAGAACCCCCGATCGTTTTTCCAGAAAACAAACAGAGTGCCGCCGCCACCTCGAAACCTAATTCAGGGACCAGAAGTTCCTGTTCCGGCACCCTGTTAGGACGGGGATTGAAGGGGAGATCATCGCCATCGCCATCGCCTCTCCATCGACCATCCATGTTTTCCCCATCCATGTGTGAGTAATTCCCCACTGTAGGCTGAGGGGATGTTAGGGATTGGATGAGATTGTTCATGTAATAAGATGCCGAATTGTTAGGGCATGATGTCTAGTATTTGTGTGAGTGCTTATTTATCGTTGTTGCAACTTGGTGTGCTTAATGCTTGACACTTAGGGCCCGAGTGCCATGTTTTCAGATCTGAACATATTATGATAGATGTTGTTTTGGATCATATCTACAAGTTGTTTGCACCTGTTATTGTCCGGAACCCGAGGCCCCAAAGTGACAGCTTATGGGATAACCGGAGGGGATGGCTTTGACTTGAGGATTACATGTGTTCATTGAATGTTAATGCTTTGCTCCGGCACTTTGTAAAAGAAGTGACTTAATTACCTTTCATTCCTCATAAAGGCCCCGCTGACATGGGGAGGTTGGACAAAAGATGTCATGCTAGTTCTCATTGCGAGCACGTATGACTACCTACGGAACACATGCCTATGTTTATTTAGCACCTTGATACTGTTTATTTTGTTATCTGCTTATTTCCCTGAGTAATTATTTCATGAACTATCTCATCCATGAAGCGCCCATATTTATATCCCTACGCCTACGGTGTTTTAATCCTACTGCCATTACAATTGCTACTATTGCTATTTTCATATTATTACTGTTGTTGCTTTATTATTACTGTCGTTATACTACTGTTGCTACTGATAAATTGCATCAAGTGAGTTGCTTTCCAGGTGTGGCTGATCTGACAAATTGCTCGTTCCCCGTTCAAGGAATTGGTGAAGATTTCACCTTTTCCCACACCTATGGAGCTGATCGAGTTTGTTGCGATGAATACCAACCCCGGGATCCGTGAGTTCAAGTATCGTGACAAGGCTATTGTATTCACCAGAGAGATGGTGAAGAAGATTCTTGGCGTGCCTTCTGGCCATATGCCGTTGGATAGGTTGAAGAGGGGCCAGGAAACCACCCTTTGCGCCTCATACAGGAATGAGAATGGCCGTCCAACAATCGCCAAGGCAACTTTGCTGCTAGAGGAGTGTGATGATAAAGACGAGGCTGCAGTCGTTAGGAACTTTGGTCTTGTTGCTCTTGCTACTGTTCTCTGTCCTGGAACTGGCAACATGGCCAACTTGGATGATCTCGGGAGCTTGATGGATAAGGATTCAATCGAGCAATTTGCGTTTGATGAGCATATATTGTCTAAAGTGATGAAAGAAGTTGAGGTTTTCTAACTAAAGATGGCGAAGCGGTGTGAACTGGATGCCTCCAAGTTACAGTGGATTGGGCAGTGTCTACCGTTGTTAGCGGTATGTATCTTCGATGTTGCATATCTCTTTTTGTTGCTTCTTTTTTTTGTTGCTATCCCCATTGTTGATGTTGTTGTACATGTCTTATATATAAATATGCAGATTATATACATGGACTTCCTTAGCTTTTCACCTTTGGCCCCAAATTCCCACACCATCAACTACGGTACACCTAGGATTTGGTTTGTTCGGGGTGCTGACTTTGAGCTTGTTGTAGAGATTGGTAAGAACAGATTGAGCCTTAGCCCAGTAGCTTTTGGCAAGCGCCTAGTAAGTTTTCGTTTACTCACGGTCCATTGGAGGTTTTATTCATGTTGCAATGAGACATTCTTGCTCAAATGCTTGTTGTTTCTAGTTTGTAGCTGCTTCATGTCTCCAGAACTCTATACGCTGACCCTGCACTCCCACAACAAGCAACAAATGTTAACACTGTCGGCAGCCAGGATGAGGAGATCAGCATCCCTTAACGAGTGGCTCGAGAAGGGGGTCCGAAGCAGTCAATATGTTGAGGTGTGTTCTCTCAACATTTTTTATATTTTCCCCTTCATGTTGTTGCTATAGCCTAGCATTTTTATGTATCATGTATCATGCTTTTTCTCAGGTGCCCGAACATCTGCAATCGGTGTACAAAAAACACAAGGAATTATTTGCAGCAGAGACAGATGCTACTTTAATTTCTTTTGGCAGTGTTATCAAGGGTATTCAGGCCAGGCGTATGGCTGCGTGTTTAACGGATGTTGAAGCCGTAAACAAGGAAGCAAGAAGCTTCAGCATCCCGTGTCCTGTGTCATGTGCGGCCATGTCGCAACAGTGGAACACGGGGTTCCCCTGATGCAGTCAAAGTGGGTCCACCACCAGTGGGCCCACCAAGAAGGCGAACAAGGCAAGGGTTCAAGACTGGCAGATGGGCCCCCCATCTGCCCCATGGCAACCAGGCAAGGACGGCATCGACAACCACGTCCAAGGGCCGGGTGACCTCCCGAGGTCACCCTCAACACGGCAGACGACGCGGAGGTCCCGGGGACCCGGACGCTCGGCAGGAGGCTAGGCTCACCCTCGGGATCCAGCCTCCGTACATGCGAAGAGGATAAGCTTGCCAGCTCCTGCTGGAAGCTCCTAGAAGACTTGGGCGCCAAGAAGGTGGAGGCGCCGAGCGGGGACGCGGTCGGTAAAGGTGTCAGCCTTTGTCCGCCCGCCCTGCAAAAGGTGGGCGACCGCACCTAACCCCCCTCAGAAGAATACTTGGACGAGAAGAGGCCACGTCGCCCCATAAGTTGAACCCGGAGGGGTTTTCCCGCCTAAAACCCCTCCGCCCCAAAGGTGCCCTTGTGGGATCCCCTTAGCCTATAAAAGGAGGACCGAGGCACCTGAGGGGAGGGACGGAATTCCAGAGAGTGGGAGGCTAGGCTAGGTAGCGCACCAGATGAAAGTAGCATAAGCGAGAGGTGATATCCTCCGGGACAGGATCTGCTCGTCTTCAACCTCTAGCCAACACCTCCCGGGTTATCACCCACAACCACCTCTGTAAGCTACACCATGATAAACCACTCAATCCAGACATGCAGGTGTCGGAGAACTGTCCCAGGAACTGGGTGTGTCTCACGAAGGATCGAGTAAGGGGCTGAACACGGAATCAAACAACCCTCAACGTGCTCCTAGCGACGGTGCTCGTCAGACTCGCTGCGGGGAAGCACTGCAGAGAGGAACGCGCGGTATTACCCAGGTTCAGGGCCTCTAGGTGAGGTAAAACCCCTACGTCCTGCTTCGAGTTGTATTGCACTTGCTTGGAGAGGTTTTAGTACAGAGTGAGCTTGGCGAGCTCGAGGTGGCTATAATGGCTAGGGTTTCGTCTGAGCTCCAAGATGGTGAGCTTGTGAACCCAGAATGCCTATCAAAGATCGAACCCTTTGCCCGAACGGGCTCCTCCTCCTTTTATAGGTGTCTCGGGCCTCTTCCGCCCAAACATTGGGCGGGAAGGGCTACCACATGGCGACGAAGGAGGAGGCGCGGTGCACGAAAAAGGTGGAGTCCACCATAAAGTTAAGGTCCATGGACGCGGTCCACGGCAGGGGAGCAGCGTCACCAAAGCTGAAAAAGGGCCACCGGCCAACCAGGACGGTGGGCTGGCGCTGCGGAGGTGGAACGGGTCCCACGGTGACGTCGCCCTTGGAGCGTAGCTGCAGACGGTTCCCTTATCACCAAAGCGGCAATACTCGTTGTCCGCTTTGCTTGGCGCTGCTTTGTTGACTCCTTTATACATGGAAACGGCAACTGCGGCGTCCTCGTCATCGCGCGCAGGCGCGCGCGTCACTCTGCACATGGGCGCAGAGCCCATGTGCGCTCTGCCGCGGAGGCAGAGCTGGCTTCGAGAGGAAGGAAGCCTCGCGAGGCAGAAGGCCTCGCCGAGCCTTTCGGCTTGGTCCTTAGCAGAATTGCTGGCGGCGTCCGAGACGCCCTCTCGGGGAGAGGTCCCTCGCCAAGGGAGAAAACTCTCGGCGAGGAGAAAAGGTCCCTCGCGAGGGAAAAACCCTCGCGAGGCTCGCCAGGCTTGGAGAGCCTGGTCCTTAGCGAAATCTTCTGAGAAATCTTGTGGGCCCTGGCAGGCCGGCCCGTGGTACCCTGGTTTCCACTGTGCCGACAGTAGCCCCCGGGCCCGCGATGGGCGCGCCGAGGCCCATGGATGAAGGCGAAGCGTCGAGGGCCCAACGGTGCCTGCCGGGGCCGTGACACATGGGGCGCAGCGGTTGCGCCCGCGGCCACGATCTCCTCGGCTCCAACGGGCGACGTGGCGGGGCCCGCCACGACTCGGGAGCCGGTCAATAAAGCCTGGGCGCACAGACTGCGCCCTTCACTTCTCCCATAACTCCTCCACACACTTCTCCCAACGCCTCCAATCTCTCCAGAGCGCTCCAACTCCAGGGTCTTCGTCTTCTTCTCCGGCGACCGATGGCTCCCAAGAAAGCAACCGTCGACCCGAAGGGCAAGACTGTGATGCGGGCCGGCACGTCGGCGGCGGCGGCGCGCGGTGCTGCCCTCGTGGAGGCGCTGCCGCCGACCCGCGTCAACGCGGTGGCAATAGCAAAGGTGCGCCATGTGGCGGCGGCGGGCACCAATGAGCACGGCGCCACCGAGATGAGGCCGTCCGGCAGCAGGCTCACTGAGGGGTTCTACCCCATCTTCGTCCATACTCTTTACGCCGGTCTTGTTCCTCCCTTCTCTGAGTTCCTCTTGGCGATTCTGGAGGTGTACCAGATCCAGTTGCTTCATCTTCATCCTAACTCCATCCTCATCCTTGCCATCTTCGCCCACCTCTGCGAGGCCTACATCGGCATCCGTCCCTCGGTTGCGCTCTTCCGTAGTTTCTACTCTCTCTGGAGCACCGCCCCCGACGAGCAGCTCGGTTGCGTCTCCTTCCGCATTGCCGCCGCCAGGTGTGAGAACTACATTCCCATCGCTTGGTGCGGTGAGAACGCCATCACCAAAGTGACGAAGAAGGTGGAGAAATTCCGCGAGAAGTGGCTCTTCGTCGACGCCAAGAAGACAAATCCCCTCCTGGAGGTGCCCGAGGCCCCCCCGAGGAAGTGGGCGCGCTGGGCGAGCGCGGACTTCGGGGGCCAGAGGCTGGACGTGGTGTACGAGTGCATCCGGCGCATCCGCGTGGCCGGGGTCACCGGCCAGATGGTGGCGAGAGACTTCACGAGGCGCCGGATCGCTCCTCTCCAGTGGCACTCCGAGCCGGTGTGGCGGTACACAGGCAAGGGGGACGCGATGCGGCTGAGCTCGGACGGCTTCACGCCTGAGGTGCTACGCCAGGTCATGGGGGTCCTCTTCGCGACGACGGAGATCCCTTCTCCTAACAACGAGGAGGCCCGGCCGCTCATCAGCTTTGCTGAGGAGAGCATTGAAGCGCAGCGACGGTGCATGCCCTATGTTCGACGAGTGGGGAATTGTGCCCGCGGGGCACCGCGGGCCTCGTCCCAACCCGTGGGCGGCGGAGCCGGAGTACATGGACGAGTCTCCGGAGCCGGATGAGATCGAGGAGTCTGGCGAGGAAGAGGCCTCGAGAGGCGTGGATCCCTTCGGCGAGGACGAGGCCTCGAGGGGCGCCGACCCCGTCGGCGAGGACGAGGCCTCGAGAGGCGCCAACCCCTCAAGAGGCTCCGCCGGCTCCTCAAGGAGCGCTCCTGCCGAGGTGGACCTCCAGGTGCTCTCCTCCAGCGATGAGGAGGGTGCCTTCCGCGTCGCCCGCTCCCAACGCGTCGGAGAGGAGGAGGAGACGAGCGGCAGCGGGGGAGACTACTGCGAGCCCCGCTCCAAGGTCATTCATGACAGGAGAGCCGCGACCGCGAGGAGCGCTCCTCGTGTGGAGGCAGGGGCGCCTCAGGAGGAGGCCGGAGCAAACAACACCCAACCGCCCAAGGCGAAGAAAAGGGTGTGGGTGATGGCTGACGAGTAAGCCTTGATTCTTCTTTCGCTTTATCATTTTGCTTCTGGAAAACCCTCGTGAAGGATCTTCTACCTGTCTCCCTTTCAGGCAACCTGCGGAGCCAAAGAGGCGGCGGCTCCGCAAGCTTGGAGAGGCCACCAACGTCGCCGCGGAGACGCCTACGGCTGACGAGCCGCGGCAGGTGGCTGTCCCTCCCGCGGGTGAGCGCTGCATGGAGGTGGTGGTCGAAGAGGCGGCGCCGTCGCCGGTTCGGGCGGNAGGGTGGACGAGAGGATCATCTGGAGCCGCCTCCGGAGGGGAGGAGGCTCCCTCAAGAGGGGCCGATGCGCCGAGGCGTGGCGGTGCGGCCGTCACGGAAGGGGCAGGGGGACCCCTGAGGAGCAGGAGGCGGAGGCACCTCCGGAGCCCACAGCGCCGGAGCGCGGCCGAGAGGACGCCCAGCCCCCAGAGGGCACGAAGCGGGTGCCGAGGGAGGCGCCCCACGAGCCCCCGGGCCGCACCAGAGGCGGCCGTGAGCCCAAGGCAGGAGGCCTCGGGCGCCTCGACAAGGTCGAGGCCTCCGCACCCAGCAGTGGTGCGGGGACCTTGGCGCTGCAGGAGCCGCGGCGCCAAGCAATTCGTCGCCGAGTCGTCCTCAACCAGGCGCGGCGGACGCTCGACGAGCTGGAGGAGCAGCTCGCCGAAGAAGACGCCCTAGGAGGGAGGACAAGGACAAGGCTCGGCGAGGCCTGGGCCCTCCTCCACGAGAGGGTGGAGTTGTGCCGCCGGCAGGACGCGGCGGCCCAGGCGGACGCCAAGAGGCCCTTCGCTTCGCCAAGGAGACCCGCGACAGCGTCAAGCGGGAGGCGGAGGAGGTGATGGAGAGCTGGACGCCGCCAGGGAAGCGCTCGAGGTGGAGACCGCCTCCAAGCATGAGCTAGCGCGCGGAGCAGAAATTCGCCGCTGACTCCGAGGTCGCAAGGGCCAGCTTGAAGGAGCTCCGCGAGCTGCTGGATGCTCGCGAGGGCAGCTGGCGCCGCGCGAGGCAGAGCTGGCGACGCGAGGGAGAGCTCTCCCTCCGCGAGAAGGAGCTGCGCCAGCGCGAGGAGCAGGCCCACTGCTCGAGAGGCCCAGGCCACCCGCGGGGCAGCTGCAGGACGCGAGGGCCTGGTGGCCCAGGCGAGGCCACCTACGCGGAGCGCCACGAGAAGGCCAACGCCGACTTCGAGGTGAAGCGGAAAAGAATCCAGGATGAGGCCGACACCAGGTCCAGCTTATCCGCGAAAGCCTCTCCAAAGATTATGAGGAGAAGGCCACGAAGCAGGAGGACCGCTTCAAAGCGAAGCGCAAAGAGTTCCAAGACCGCATCAAGGCGCTCGAGCGGAGGAGAAGCGGTTGACCTCCTGCCTTGAGGTCGCCAGGGAGGCCCAGGCTCGCGCAGAGGGGAACGCCATCGCCCTGGAGAGAGACCTGGACGAGCTCCGTCAGCAGGTGGGGCCGGTCGAGCCTCGTGGAGCGGGCCCGGGACCAGCGCCAGATTGGCCGGTCCATGACGCGCCAGCGCCAGGGCATTCTCCAAAGCTTGGTGAGCCGCGCGCCGCGGTCGGGGGTGATCTGAGGATCGACGTCCCCTCCTTCTCCGCGAGATCGACGATGAAGCCGCGTACTCGTTCTTCTTCGAGCAATTCCTTGAGAGCTTGAGGAGCTTGGGGTGGCGAAGAGCTTTGACGAGCGCGTCGTGGAGGAGAGCCGCGATCTCCTCGTCGCCGCCACCGCCGCATCTTCAGCAACCTCGTGAGGCTCCAGCCCTCGCTTGACCTCGAGGACGTGATGGCGCCGCCGGTCACATCAGCGACAGGGCGCGGAAGGCCGCCGACGCATACGCCAAGAAATTCGACCAAGTCGTGGTCGATGAGGACGAAGGCGACGGCGAGGAGGATGCTCTGGAGGAGGAGACGGAGACCGCCGTGGACAAGGCAGGCACCTGGGGCGGCAGCTGACTCCTTGTCTGCAGCTGTGCAGGGCACATTTATCTTAGCATTTTTGTAAACCTGTAAAGATTTGTTGTTTTATCTTGTGTGCTTGTGAATCCCTCGGAGGCTTTTGTCTTCCCCTTCATGTCTTTTTCGCTCTACGTCTTAGGACCCTCTCTTAGCGCTACACCACCGCCGCTTCGGTATGCGAGAGTCAGGGCTCCACAAGGCCGGGGGGTGCGTGAGGCCTCAAGAGGTAAGAGCCCCAAGTCGCGATGCTTGGGGCCCCCTTCAACGTGCAAGCAGCCCATGAGGCAGAGAGAGAAAAGAGGCTCGAGGGGAAAACCAGCGAGGGAAAATTAACCAAGTGTTTGGACTTAGCTTCGCGAGGCGTTTTGCCTTGGAGAGGGTGTTGGTTCCCTGGCGAGGTGTTTTGTCTTGGAGAGGGTGTCGGTTCCCTGACGAGGTGTTTTGGGCCTGTTTCCTGCGTTTTGACAGATAGGCGTACCCACAAGCAATACATAGCTAGATAACTTATGCGCGCTCGTAGGTTCCTTCATGTGTGTCTCGCGAGGAGAACAGGCACCAAGGTCCTTGGTGAGTTGACGTGCACGGGAGCCGGCTCATGAGTTCAGAGCTCCTTGGGAGTTGACATGCATGAAAGCTGACCCGTGAGTTCAGAGCTCGGATCCCTTGGGTTTGAGGCGTGCCGGGATTCTCCCGTGGCATGGACACCATGCTAGCCCCCGCTCGAAAGATACACAGGAGGGATCATACGAGCAAGTATTGAAAACAGCAATAACATAAGCTTACCGAAGCAACCACATAGGCTGGCGCAGAGCGCAAATGTTCAAATTGACCTGAAACATAGGTTCAATTACACTGGCGTGGCCAGAAACACAAAAAACCACCATGTCGGGGCATGGGGTGCCACATGCTATGGCTGAGCTCTCGAGGGGGCGTGCTCGGGGCGACGCATGTAGAGAGAGCTCAGAGGGGGCCCCTATGCGGGGGTGGCTTGTAGAGGCCTGCGGTCCACCATGGGTGGGCATGGGGATCCACCTCGCCAAGGCATGGTGCTTGAAGAAGTCACCTTGCCGAGGCGCGGTGGCTTGGGAGTCTTCTCGACGGGCCCGCGGCAGCGTGTAGTAGAGATGGGGAGCCCGAAATTTTTCCTCGTGGAGGATGATGGCGCGAGGCTCTCCCTTGATGCAAAAAGTGCTTGCCGAGGGCGATCAGGGGTAGAACTTGTGCAGGTGCTGGATGTTCCAGGGTTTGGCGACAGGGATGCCGTCCTTCGTCTCGAGCCGCGCGGAGCCAGCCTTGCGATGTGCACGACTCTTATGGGCCTTCCACATTGGGCGAGAGGTTGTGGAGAGGCCTGCCCTGGAGAGGATTCTCCTCAGGACGAGTCTCCTGCTTCGAGAGTGCGCGGGCGGATGTGGGGCTGTGGTAGCGATGGAGGTCTTGCGGGTACCAGTTGCCGCTCTCAAGGGCCGCATTGCGGCGGAGCCCTTTCAAGCAGCAGGATGTCGTCGTTGCGGAGTTCGTCCAACTCAGCCTCCTTAAGGCCAAGACTCATGGAGAGCCATGAGTGATCTCGCTGGGGAGGACGGCTTATCAGCGCCATAGACGAGGGAGAACGGCGTCTCACCAGTTGGCTTTGTTGGCGTGGTGCGGATGGACCAGAGCACCGAGGGGAGCTCGTCGATCTAGTGCTTGCCGCTGGCCTGAGGCGGTTGAATCTTCTCGTCTTGAGGCCCTTGAGCACCTCAGCGTTGGCTCGCTCAGCCTGCCATTTGCTTCGTGGGTACGCCACCGAGGCGTAGCAGATTTGGGCGCCGAGGCTGCCGCAGTAGGACTTGAAGGCGCCACTGATGAATTGTGAGCCGTTGTCGGTGATGATGCGATTGGGCACGCCGAAGCGGCAGACCAGGTTCCTTATGAATTTCATCACCGCTGACTTCGCCGGTATGGTGCGCACGGGTTCCACCTCAGGCCACTTGGTGAATTTGTCGATGGCGACGTAGAGGTAGTGGTAGCCCCCGAGCGCTCGCGGAAGGTCCCCAGGAGATCCAGCCCCCAGACCGCGAACGGCCAGGAGAGCGGGATCATTTGGAGTCCTTGCGCAGGTTGGTGGATCTGCTTGGCGTGGAATTAGCAGGCGTCGCAGGATTGGACGATTGCGGCTGCATCTTGAAGCACTGAGGGCCAGTAGAAGCCACTCCAGAAGACCTTGCCTGCAAGGGTGCGCGAGGACGAATGGTGGCCGCACTCTCCGCTGTGGATGTCGTTGATGAGCTGGCGGCCTTTCCTCGGCAGGGACGCACCGCAAGGCAACCCCATTGGGGCGCTTACGGTACAGGTCTCCATCGTGGAGGCAGTAAGACTTGGCCTGGCGAGCAATTCTTTCGGCCTCTGCGTCGTCTTCGGGAGAACTCGATTTTGCAGGTAGTTCTTGATCTCGTCGATCCAACCAGTGTCTTGTCGTACCAAGGTTAGCAGCAAGCGATCGCCTGAGGGCAGCCCGCAGTTTGGTGCTCCACTTGATGGGGCTGGTGGGAGCTCCTCGTCGATGCTGACATTGGCCACTGGCTGCCTGACCGAGGCCTTGGTGAGTCTCTCCTCGAATACTCCGGGCTTCTGGGCTTCTCTTCTTGCTGCTCGCCTGGCGATTTCATCTGCCTCTTGGTTTTCTGCTCGAGGGATGTGCTTGAGCTCCATGCCCCTGAAGTGCTTCTCCAGCTTGCGTACCTCTTCAAGGTAGGCCACCATGTATGTGTCCTTAGGCGTGTAGCTTTTGTTGGAGAAGTTGACGAGGAGCTGAGAGTCGCCCTTGATGAGGATGCACTTGACGCCGAGGGCAATGGCGGCTTTGAGCCCGGCGAGGAGGCCTTCATATTTAGCAATGTTGTTGGAGACCTTGTCTTTGTCCTTGAAGCACAGCTGGACGGCGTAGTAGAGCTTGTTGCCTGTTGGTGAGGTGAGAATGGCACCAGCCCCTGCACTCCTGGCCGCGAAGGCGCCGTCGAAGTGCATGGTCTAGGAGCCTGGTTCCGTCCCATCTGAGGCTGTGGCTTCCTCCTCTTGAGGTTCTTCTTCGCGTGTGTCCGTCCACTCGGCCATGAAAATGGCCAGCGCCCTGCCCTTGATGAACCTGGTGGTGTCAAACTCCAGCTCAAAAGGTTGTAGCTCGATGCCCAGCCTGCAACGCGGTCTGTTGCATTTGGGTTGCGCAGGACTTGCTCCAGGGGATATGAGGTGACCACCTTGATGGGGTGGCCCTGGAAGTAGTGGCGCAGCTTCCTGGAGGCGATGAGGAGCGAGAAAAGGAGCTTTTGCTGCATGGGGTAGCGCTCGCGAGCGTCTCGCAGCACTGTGCTGACGAAGTAGACGGGATGCTCGACGAGGGTAGTCGTTGGTGTGGCAGCGGCTGGCTCCTCTCCAGGCTTGGTGGAGTCCTCGGCGAGGGTTTCTTGAGGCTCTGTTTGGGGAGGCTCGGCAGGAGGCTGGGTGCTTGACGAGGGTGCTTCCTTGTCGGGTGGTTCTGGGCTTGGCGAAGCAGTGGTCTGCTTGGCGAGGACTGGCTCTTCCCTTTCAGCCCCAAGACCGCGCTTGCCGTCTGAGGAGTGTCTGCAAGATACAGCTTTAGAGGCTCGCGAGGGTGTGGGGCAACCATGATGGGTGGGCTCGCCAGGTATTTCTTCAGGTCCTCAAAGGCCTTTGCTGCTTCAGGGGTCCACTTGAAAGGACCGGACCTCTTCATGATCTTGAAAAATGGCAGCGCCCTCTCGCCGAACTGGGAGATGAAACGGCCAAGGCTGGCCATACATCCCGCCAAGCGTTGCATGTCCTTGAGGCGACGAGGAGGCTGCATCTGCTCTATGGCCTTGATCTTGTCGGGGTTTGCCTTGATGCCACGGTGGGATACCAAGAACCCGAGGAGCTTGCCTGAAGGGACCCCGAAGACGCACTTGGCGGGGTTCAGCTTGATGTAGACCTTGCGCAGGTTGGCAAAGGTCTCCTCGAGGTCCTGGATGAGCGTGTCCTTCTCACGAGTCTTGACGATGATGTCGTCGACGTAGGCCTCTGCATTCCTCCCCATTTGGGCCCCCAAGGTGATCCTCATGAGGCGCTGGAAAGTGGCGCTGGAAGTGGCGCCGGCATTCTTCAAGCCGAAGGGCATGCAGACGTAGCAGAACACACCACAAGGGGTGAGAAATGCTGTCTTCTCCTCGTCCTCCTTCGCCATCTTGATCTGGTGGTAACCAGAGAAGGCATCCAGAAAACAGAGGAGCGTGCAGCCGGCGGTGGAGTCCACGATCTGGTCGATCCTCGGGAGGGGATAGGGGTCCTTGGGGCAGGCCTTGTTGAGGTCGGTGAAGTCGATGCAGAGGCGGCTTCCCTCCGTGTGCTTGGGGACGACCACACCGTTGGCGAGCCAAGTGGGGTGGACCACTTCCTTGATGATGCTAGCCTTCTTCAGCTTTTCCACCTCCTTGACGATGAAATCATGCTTCTCTGGCGCCTAGGCGCCGCGCTTTTGCTTGACGGGGCATGCGTTTGGACACACGGCTAAGTGGTGCTCGATCACCTCCCTCGGTACTCCGGACATATCTGACGGTGTCCATGCGAACATGTCAGAGTTTGCCCTGAGAAAGGCGACGAGCGCGCTTTCCTATTTGGGGGGCAGGTTAGCGCCAATGGTGATGCTAGCCCCCGAGCCGTTTGCCTGAAGAGGTACTTGCTTCGTCGCAGCCTTCTCCTGAGAGAATAGCTGCTTATTCTTCGCGGGGGGCCTCGGGAGGGGTTCCTCATCCTCGTCAGCGGGTGACGCCACCGCGGCAGCCTTGTAGGCCGCTTGCGCAGCGTACAGGGCGTCCGAGACCACGCCGCGGATGATGATGGTGCCACCCGAGCCAGGGAGCTTGACGAGGTTGTAGGCGTGGTGGGTCACCGCCATGAACTTGGCGAGGGCGGGGTAGCCGAGGATGGCGTTGTAGGGCAGGCCGATGTGCGCGACGTCGAAGTCGATCAGCTCGGTGCGGTAGTTGGCCTAGGGTGCCGAAAGTGACGGCGAGCCTCACCTGCCCCAAAGGGGTGGTAAGACCCTCTGTCACCCCCGAGAAGGGCCTGGTGGGCATGAGCCGCTCGTAGGGCACCTGCAGCTTCTCGAAAGTCTCGACGGAGATGACGTTGAGGCCGGCACCCCCATCAATGAGCGTCTTAGAGACGGCGATGTTGTTGATGGTGGGGGTGCAGACCAGCGGGATGGTGCCCACAGTCGAGGTGGACTTGGGGTGGTCGGTGGAGTCAAAGGTGATGGGGCACTGGGACCACTTGAGGGGCCTGGAGGCCTCGACTCCAGGAAGGGCTGCCGCGACCTCGCGAGCGAGTTGCTTGAAGTGGCAGTTGGAGCGGGGGGCCTGAGCCCCGCCAAGGATGCAAGCAGCCCCACGAGGCACCTGGTAGCCCTCGTCAGCCTCGGCAGGCAGGTTGTCGTTCGTGGGTTGGACGGCGTTGGCCTGGGGGTTTTGCTGGTAGTTGTCGTTGTAGTTGTTGTTCCAGCGTCGCCCCCCGTGGCCGCCGCGGCCGCCGCCGCGGCCTCCGCGGCCCTGCTGCCGATCATTTCCCTCGCGAAGCCTCTTGAGGTCGTAGCAGTCCTAGGTGGCGTGGGAGTGCCTGTTGTGGTAAATGCAGAAAGGGCGATCGTCCTTCTTCTCGGGTCCTACGGCTGGAGTGGCAGCTTGGCGAGGCTGCTTGGCATCGGGCTCAGCCGCGAGGACCGCAGTGGTCTTGCGTTTCTCGGTGGATTTCTTCTTCTTGGACCCCTCGGCGGGATCCCCTGACTCGTGCTTGACGAACAAGCGGCCCTCCTCAGCCTTGGAGCACTTGTCCGCCAAATCGAAGAGCTTGACGACGGTGGTGATGTTGTCATGGATGCCAAGCTTCTCGAGCATCCGCACATCCGTGACCCCAGCCTGGAAGGCCGAAATGACCTGCGCGTCGGTGGCAGTGGGGATCTTGTTGCGCACCTGGCTGAAGCGCTGGATGTACTTGCGGAGGGTCTTGCCAGGCTTCTGGCGCACGGCGCGGAGGTCGTTGTAGGTAAGGCCGCGCTCGTACGTGCCCTTGAAGTTGGCGACGAAGCACCGGCAGAGCTCCTCCCAGGTGTTGATGGACTCGCGGGGAGGTTGGTGAGCCACGAGGACGCAGAGTCCTTGAGGGCCATGGGGAACCAGTTCGCCATGACTCTGTCGTCGCCCCCGGCGGCCTGGATGGCCAGAGTGTAGAGCTGCAGGAACTCCAGGGGGTTGTTCTTGCCGTCGTAGCACGGAGGAAGATCCGGCCGGAACTTGACCGGCCAGACGACGCGACGGAGGCTGCGAGTGAACGCGGCCGTCGTGCCGTAGGTGACCGTGCCGTTGGCGAGGGTGGCGCGGAGGTGGCGCCCAGCGGTGGCGACGTCCTGGACGGCGCGGTTGCGGCGGTCCTGCCCGCGCTCGATGCTCACGCGTGCGTCCTCGGGGGCTCGCTGCACGATTTGGCAGTCGTGCGGCGACGACGCGTGCGATGCAGCGCGGCCATCGCGAGGGGGAGCCCCCACTGGAGCAGGTTGCGGTGGAGCCGGTGGAGCCGGAGCGGGAGCGGGCGCGGGGTGACGAGGAGGCGCGGGAGGAGCGTGAGGCGCGCCATGCGCCACGTCCCTGCGCGGGCAGAGAGGACCAGCGAGCGGGACGGTGCAGGAGCAGCGGCGCGAGCGGCGCCGATGAGCTCGGAGACGCGATTGAGCCAGGCCTCCTGAGCCTCCGGCGTGGGACGGTACTGCAGCAGCTCCTGCGCCATGAGAAGCGCAGTCGCCGGACTGGGCGCAGGGCGGCCCAGTGAAGAAGCAGCACGGTCCTGCGACGGGTGCAGGGAGGAGGCTTCCTCCTCGCCGAGGTCGTCCTCAGCGTGGTCGATGTCGTCGTCCTCCGGGTGCTCGATGCGGGGCTCGGGGTCGACGTGGCGCTCCGGAGCAGCACTCCCACGTGGGCGGCTGCGCGGGCGGCCGGCAGGAGGGGCGATGGTGGCACTAGCCGTCCGGCGAGCGAGTCGTTCGGCGCGAGAGCCGGCCATGGAGGTGTCGAGGTTGAAGATGCGCCTCAGCCCCCTACCTGGCGCGCCAAATGTCGGAGAACCGTCCCAGGAACTGGGTGTGTCTCACGATGGATCGAGTAAGGGGCTGAACGCGGAATCAAACAACCCTCAACATGCCTCGACGACGGTGCTCGCCTGGACCGCTGCGGGGAAGCACTGCAGAGAGGAACGCGCGGTATTACCCAGGTTCAGGGCCCTCTAGGTGAGGTAAAACCCCTACATCCTGCTTTGAGTCGTATTGCACTTGCTTGGAGAGGTTTTAGTACAGAGTGGGCTTGGCGAGCTCGAGGTGGCTACAATGGCTAGGGTTTTGTCTGAGCTCCAAGATGGTGAGCTTGTGAACCCAGAATGCCTACCAAAGATCGAACCAAAGATTGAACCCTTTGCCCGGACGGGCTCATCCTCCTTTTATAGGTGTCTCGGGCCTCTTCTGCCCAAACATTTGGGCGGGAAGGGCTACCACATGGCGACGAAGGAGGAGGCGCGGTGCACCAAAAAGGTGGAGTCTACCATAAAGGCGGAGTCCATGGACGCGGTCCACGGCAGGGGAGCGGCGTCACCAAAGCTGAAAAGGGGCACCGGCCAACCAGGACAGTGGCTGGCGCTGCAGAGGTGGAACGGGTCCCACGGTGGCGTCGCCCTTGGAGCGTAGCTGTAGACGGTCCCCTTATCACCAAAGCGGCAATACTCCTTGTCCGCTTTGCTTGTGCTGCTTTGTTGACTCCTTTATACATGGAAACGGCAACTGCGGCGTCGTCGTCACCGCGCGCTGGCGTGCGCGTCACTCTGCATATGGGCGCAGAACCCATGTGCGCTCTGCCGAGGAGGCAGAGCTGGCTTCGAGGGGAAGGAAGCCTCGGCGAGGCAAAAAGCCTCGCCGAGCCTTTCGGCTTGGTCCTTAGCAGAATGGCTGGTGGCATCCGAGACGCTTTCTCGAGGAGTGGCCCCTCGCCAAGAGAGAAAACTCTCGCCGAGGAGAAAAGGTCCCTCGCGAGGGAAAACCCTCGCGAGGCTCGCCAGGCTTGGAGAGCCTAGTCCTTAGCGAAAACTTCTAAGAATCTTGTGGGCCCTGGCAGGCCGGCCCGTGGTACCCTGGTTTCCACTGTGCCGACAGACAGAAATTGAATTGAACTTTGAAATTGCATATCTTTTGAACCATAAGTCCAAAAAATGCAAATAATATATCAAAATGCCCAGGAAGAAAATGTCCATCTGTTATTGCCATTGGTAGAATTAATTGAACAAAATAATTTGCCTGTATTTAATAAAAACGGAGATGGCAGATTTAATTCAAAGTTTGGAAATTGCATAACTTGAGTTCTACTCATCCAAAAATTATGAATAAACTCTCAAAATGTTCAGTGAACAATGATCTACAAGTTTATGTAATTTGAGATAATTTTAGATTTAATATTGGTGCTGTTTAATAAAAATAAGTGAAATGGCAGAATTAAATCAATTATTAAAAATATCATAACTTGATGAATATTAATTCAAAAATTGCAAATGATATACCAAAATGACCAGCAAAACAAATGCTACCTAGCCATGTTAATTTCACAGTATGAACATAACTTTTACTTTGATGTCATTTTTGAATTGGTTAAAATGATTTAAATTGCATAACCATTTAAATCACCATTTCTTCATCGTTAATCAGAAAATTGCAAATAAAATATCCAAATGATCAGTGGAACAATACCTATCTAATAATGTCATTTTCATGCATTTAGGACCCATATTTCAGCACTGGAAATTTTAGATAATAATGCAATTCACTAAGTTAAATATGGAGTTTTGACCCGTTAATTGCTATATTTAATTTAGGGGTTCCATTTAACTTGTGGGACATGCCCAATATTAATTCAATGCATAATTTGACCATTTTCATCATGATTGTGCATTGCACCTTGTATTCGTGTTATTTATTTCTTTTCCTGTATTGGTTGTGTTTCGGTAGATTCAGGAGTCGAGGTTCCACCACAATACCTTAACAACCAGCGCGACCAGTACTACCAGCAAGGCAAGAGATAACCTAACCTTCTTGGCATTCTAGCATCCTATGATTTTATCAACTTATTTTATCCACCATAATATTGCATGGATTCAAATGTCTCTTTGATCACTATGTAGAAGATCCTATGAATGCATGTTTATCCCTGAACCATCACATGCTTCCCCTCCTATGAACTCTAGGGTTGATGTGTTGGCCGGATACAAAATATAATTGCTGTTTTTATACTTAGCAATGCTTAGATATGCTTAGTGAAATGCTTAGCTGTCCGTTATTTATTTCCATGATTTATGCAATTGATGGAATGATCGGACGATGTGGAGGATGTGTGTGGTACTTAATTAATTTGCGTAAGGCTTGGATGAGTTGCCATTGGGGATGGTGATTTGCCTCATTCTTACCGCCTAGGCTGAGAGTGCTTTTAGCTAGAACCAAGAACCGAGTGTGCTTCCAAAGGTGGGGACATATGGAATCCCCTGTGACCGAATAAGTTGTGAGGGGCTTGTCAAGGGTCCTCTAGTTTGCTATTTCCATTTGCGCGTGAGTTGTGTGGGTGGAAAAAGAAACGACGAGGACGGTGGTGTTTAGGATGTGGCCGCGGGGCAGGGCGTTGGAGGCGCTGAACCTGTCCTTCCGCACACTGATGGTCCTTGAGTAAGCCTCATGCAATGTAAAGGTCTAACCGCGCCCACTCGCCGGCCTTCCCCGGAACAGGGCCAGTTAGGTGAGTTGGACGGTACCGATGGGTAAATTAGTACACCCCTGCAGGGTTAAATCTTTTCGAAAAGCCGTGTCCGCGGTTATGGACAAATCTTGGGAAAGGCGGATTAGCTCATAGAAAAGGATAACCTAATTACTTAAAATTTGGCAGCTAGAGGTTGCAACTCAACGTGTGGTAAAAGGTTCATTTCCTCGAGGGTGATTCGAGGGAGTGCCTTGGTGAAGATGAGAGGTTCTGGTTACAATTTGGTTCGACGAGAACCGAAGATGAAATGTTACTCTCTTATCCCCTTTATGAAAAATACTCTGAGTAGTCGATGCCATGGGTCATTTTCTATCTTTGGTTATGAAAACTAGCTTTATGCAAAATAGCTGCTTAACAGCTTTAGATCCTCCGTCAGCATCGGGCATATATCGCCCTACTAAACTTGCGAGTACGTCGTACTCAGTCTCTCCTTGCTGTTGTTATTATTTTGTTTCAGAGGGGGACGTCACCGCACAGGAAGGTGGGTTCTACGTTGACTTCGACGAGTAGTCTGGGGTTCCCAGGTGGCAGCTTGGGACGTCATGGAACAGACTGGCACGGGATGTTTATCTGTAGGCCTCTTAGGCCATAATTTGGATCTTGTTGTTTAGACAACTTTAATTTGCTTCCGCTTGTTGTAATGATGGGTCAGTGACCTCTGATGTGTCATTTGCTATCTTTCTCAATTATATGAGTTGAACTATGATCTCTTGTGTCGTAGAGTCTGTGATGTGCCAGTTGTTCCGCAGTCTTGGTCTCTTTACTATACGTGAAAGCAATGTCTGAGCTTATGGCATGATCGAGGTGTTGTGTGCCGATGATCCATTCCGAGCACACCTGCCAATGAGTTTTGGCCTGGGATTGGTAAACCCAGTAACCCTCAATTGTGTAGCATGACCGGTTACACAACGTTTCACTGTATAGTTCTGGGGTCGGGGCGCTACAAGTTGGTATCAGAGCAGGAGTGCCTATAGGAAACCCGTTCTACTAGTCGATGTCGAGTCTAGTGTTCATGAAAAAACTATTTTTAACCTAAAAAGGAGTTGTGAAAACCATCTTAGGATTCTTTTTACTCCTTATTCAACTCGCTCTATTCTGAGTTATCTTACCCCTATTTGATTTAACGATGCTTCTGCTCGTCTGCAAAATCCAAATCTTTAGGATCACGGGGTTGGGTTCTATCTTTAGTTACTGGTTAACTTTGCTCGTCTACCAATTCTAAAGCCCGAAGAAAGGAAATGTTGCGGATCGTCAAGAAATTCCCTTGCTTTAGCCCAAGATCTTGAACCGAAGGTCCCGGATTGTGCTAGGGCTCAGGTGTAATGATTTATGAGGGTTGTCACCCATGTGAGCATTATGCTATTCGTGAGTCCCAGTGCATGAAGCTGATCTTTAACCCAAGATTTTTCTATTGAATCCTGATATTAGTGGTGAAACCCCACATCAGGTTGGCCATGTTTGAAGTTAGTCTTCAAACTCGAGGTTGCCGCCGTAATTGATTTGCTCAGCAACCCTCTTCCCTGTCCCTAGCTTTAGCTAAACTCTCTGTTAGGTAACCATATGAATCACGGCGGGATTGCTCTTAGCAAGTGGTCCATCAATATTTGGGATCCCTCCACTAACACCCGTCCAGGAAACCTTTTCGGCACTAGTTGTCGGAAGAGTGTTGACAAAGGCTTCTGCAATATCGGAAATTGTTGTTAGCCCGTCCCTTACTCCGTTACTATCGCCGCGATGACGCAAGGTCACACGTGGTTGCCTTGAGCTATTTTGTGCCATCTTAAATCTCTATATCAGGAAGAAGTCTAATGATCTATCCTAAATGACCAGCTATGGTTACTAACTGTGTCCTTGTTCATATCTCCAGAATGGCTCCTACCCGTCGTGGTGAAAGCAGCAATCCTGACCCACCGCCGCCACCCACTATGGCGGAGGTTCTGATGATTATTGAAGAGGGCCGCGTGCGCAACGAGAATCTGCTCGTGCAGTTGGTGCAGCAGGGTGCACGCAGGAACACTGAATGCAGCACCCTCACTGAATTCCTGAAGTGCCAGCCTCCCACTTTCGCTTATGCTAAGGAGCCCCTGGATGCTGATGATTGGCTTCGTGCTCTCAAGCGCAAGTTCACTGCCTTGCATGTCTCGGCGGCAGAACAAGTGAACTTTGCCACCTACCTGCTGACTGGAGCCGCAGGGTCCTGGTGGGAAAGCCATGTGTCCATGGTTGCTGCTGGCCATACCTTCACTTGGACTGAATTCCGCACTGCCTTCCATGCGGCTTACATTCCCCAGCCAATCATGGACCTGAAAAGGAGGGAGTTCCTGGAGCTGACTTAGGGACGCATGGACGTCCAAACTTATGGGCGTGAGTTCAACCATCTCTCTCGTTACGCCCCCCCCCCCCGGGACGTGACCAATGATGAAGATAAGCAGTATCTGTTCCGCAAGGGACTGACTCCGCGACTCCGTCATGAATTGCTGCCCTTCAAGTTCCAGTCTTACCAGGAGCTGTACAACCTTGCTCTCACTCTGGAGCAGGGTAGGAAGGAACTGGAGGTTTCCAAGAGGCCTGCGCAGGAGGACCACCAAAGCTCCTCTTCTTCTGAGGGCAAGAAGCGCAGGGTCTTTGTGCCTTTTAGTGAGGTGCCTCGCGCTCCCTTCGCACCAAAGCACTCAGGGTACAGGCCACCTCCGTCTCGCCCAGCTACTTCGACCTTGGGTGCGGCTGGAAGTGGGTACCACCCTCAGCTGCCTCCACCACCGCCGAGGCCCACTTGTTTTAGCTGTGGCCAGCCGGGGCACTTCTCCAGGGAGTGTCCCCAGAAGGCACCGGCTACCTCAGCACCTGCACCGGCTCCCTCTACACCAGCCGCCAAGGCCATGACCGTCAGCCGTGGTCGCCTGAACCACGTCTCGGCTGAAGGAGTTGAAGAGGACCCCCGTGTTCTCAAGGGTACGCTTCGAGTCAATACATATCCAGCTTCAGTTTTATTCAATTCTGGAGCATCGCATTCATTCATATTCATGTCATTTGCACACAACCATCAAATACCATTTGAGGATATGGACTCCCCCCTAGTGGTCAATTCTTATCATCTTACCGGTGTCTCCCAATCCGGCTCGTGTTCTGGAGCTTGGCAATGAAGCCTATGTCTTGAGAAATTAGTGACCCTACCTTCTGTTACTAACGCAACCTCCCTCTTCAGTCCTGCAAAGCCTGAAGTGTCCGCACACCTAACC
Source organism: Puccinellia tenuiflora (assembly GCA_012064385.1). NCBI lineage: Eukaryota > Viridiplantae > Streptophyta > Magnoliopsida > Poales > Poaceae > Puccinellia > Puccinellia tenuiflora. The sequence continues at coordinate 228,092 of QRDG01000893.1, read as the reverse complement.
AACTTGGAACCTCAACTAGAAATGATGTTTGGGATTCGTCAAGAACACGACCTAAGCCTGCTAGTAATCCTGACAAGTCCGGTGTTGTAGCTCACGCACCTCACCGAAAGGCCCGTTGACGAAATCTCTTAAATCTCTAACCTCAACCACTATACCGAGGATCATGGGTAATTCTTGGGTATACCTGGATTCAGTCATCTTTCTCAAAGGCTTATGGTCTTGTGCAAAGTTCGTATTTCCAACCCTTGGAGAAAATTTGTCTATCACCTTGAACTATCTTCTGACTTTCTCGTCGGCACGTCATGCTTGCTACCTTACTCTCTGCAACAAGGAAGATCAACGTGGGATCCAGAAGATCATTGAAGTTAAGAGTTGTCATGTTTCCCTCCTCTCCCTCTTCCTACTCTAGGAATCTCGGGGCGAGATTCTTGTAAGGGGGGTAGAATTGTAACAGCCCAGATTTGGTACCCTAAAATATGGGCCAAATTTTCTCTTTTTGTTGTGCATTGCATCATGGCATCCATTTAAAATTTGCTAATTTAAAATAAAGCAACACTTGGAAAATTAAAAACTAGGGAAGCAAAACCCTTCCAAAATTTCCAAACCAAATACAATACTCAATTTGGTAAAACCAATTAGTCTTGAGTCTCCAAATGGTTCAGGAAACTCAAGGATATAGTTTATAAATAATTGCCAAAGGCTAAATTATTAACAAGCAACTAAATAAAATTGAGAATTCAATTTGGTTCAATTCAATTCCTATGTTTGAAAACAAATCAAACTTTCCAAATTTCAAACTAAAATCATGGGGAGCTTCAATATTATTATATGAGCCTCCATAAATATCTTCATTATTTTTGGAAATATTTAGATACTCCAAATAAATGAATTTTGGAAAATATTCAAATTGCTCCACATGAAGTAATACTTTGCCTTTAACAAAGAAGTAAAGGTTGGCTCATGGTGTTGAACAAACAAATTCAAATCTGAACATCCATATTTGTCCAGGAAGTTCTAATAAATTAAAATGTGCTTGTTGCAAGATTTGAATGCAATTGCAAATTCAACTCTTTTAATAAAACCCAAAATGCAAGAGAGAAAATTCTGAAATGTTACCACATGAGATAGTTTCCAAATGGGCTGCAAATTTTACCACAGGTTCCAAGTAATATATTTTGGCTTGGTGAATTTTTCCAGAATTTTTAAAAATGTTTAAGGGCCTGAATTAAATGCCACAACCCTACTGGAATTTCTAAAAAAGGGAAAATAATAAACTTATGACAGTGGGCCACCCCTGTCAATCTCTCTTCCCTCTCTCCTTCTTCCTGGCGCCACAGTGATGGCACTGCCGCCACGAGCGCCTTGCCTCCGTGGCCTCCTCCTCGCTGCTCCCTCGCGCACTAGCCCCCCTGGAGGATAAGGAGCTCCTCCACGACGTGCTCTCTCTCCCTCCCCTCCTTTTTCTCCCCCCTGCAGAAACCCTAGATCGAGCGGAGCATGACCGCCGACTGACCAAACCACCGCCGCACGCCGCCGTCGACACAAGCCTCCCGGAGCAGATCGAAGTGCACCAGGAGCTCCGCCTCGCCTCCCTCTTCTTCCTCGCCCAAGCAATCGGGCCAGGGCGCCCTAAATCGAGCCGACGGTCCCATCTTCTTCCTCACCGTCCGCCAGCCATCGAGCATGCTAGCCGCCGTTGCAGCCCCTCCCCGTCACCGACGAGCACCTATACGCGCTCAGGGTGAGCACACGGTCCTCCTGGACCTCTTCCTTCTCTCCCTCTCCCTCTGGTTCGCCGTAGCGCCGTAGGCCGAGGCAGCGCCGCCGCCGTAGCTCGTCGCCGGAGCTCCTCCGGTGACCATTAGGTCCCTAGCGCCCGCCACTAGGTTCCCCACGCGATGCTGAGCAGGATGCGCGCCTTCTCTGGCCCTCTGGCGCACGCAGGCGACGGATCCGTGCTCGGCATGCCGCCGGTCACCGCGCCCGCGTCGCGCCGGTCCTGGCCTCCTACGCCGGTCAAACCTGCCGGTGGCCCTTTGGCCGACGTGGCTTGCCACCGTGGCTGCTGCCCCACCCGTCTGTCTCAGTGGCTAGCCCAGCCCCGGTGAAAAACGATTCGGCAACAAATTCCTGAAATTTAATTAAAAGACAGAAATTGAATTGAACTTTGAAATTGCATATCTTTTGAACCATAAGTCCAAAAAATGCAAATAATATGTCAAAATGCTCAGGAAGAAAATGTCCATCTGTTATTGCCATTGGTAGAATTAATTGACCAAAATAATTTGCATGTATTTAATAAAACTAGAGATGGCAGATTTAATTCAAAGTTTGGAAATTGCATAACTTGAGTTCTACCCATCCAAAAATTATGAATAAGCTCTCAAAATGTTCAGTGAACAATGATCTACAAGTTTATGTAATTTGAGAGAATTTTAGATTTAATATTGGTGCTGTTTAATAAAAATAAGTGAAATGGCAGAATTAAATCAATTATTAAAAATATCATAACTTGATGAATATTAATTCAAAAATTGCAAATGATATACCAAAATGACCAGCAAAACAAATGCTACCTAGCCATGTTAATTTCACAGTATGAAAATAACTTTTACTTTTATGTCATTTTCGAATTGGTTAAAATGATTTAAATTGCATAACCATTTAAATCACCATTTCTTCATCATTAATCGGAAAATTGCAAATAAAATATCCAGATGATCAGTGGAACAATACCTATCTAATAATGTCATTTTCATGAATTTAGGACCCATATTTCAGTACTGGACATTTTGGATAATAATGCAATTCACTAAGTTAAATATGGAGTTTTGACCTGTTAATTGCTATATTTAATTTAGGGGTTCCATTTAACTTGTGGGACATGCCCAATATTAATTCAATGCATAATTTGACCATTTTCATCATGATTGTGCATTGCACCTTGTATTCGTGTTATTTATTTCTTTTCCTGTATTGGTTGTGTTTCGGTAGATTCAGGAGTCGAGGTTCCACCACAATACCTTGACAACCAGCGCGACCAGTACTACCAGCAAGGCAAGAGATAACCTAACCTTCTTGGCATTCTAGCATCCTATGATTTTATCAACTTATTTTATCCACCATAATATTGCATGTGATTCAAATGTCTCTTTGATCACTATGTAGAAGATCCTATGAATGCATGTTTATCCCCTGAACCATCACATGCTTCCCCTCCTATGAACTCTAGGGTTGATGTGTTGGCCGGATACAAAATATAATTGCTGTTTTTATGCTTAGCAATGCTTAGATATGCTTAGTGAAATGCTTAGCTGTCCGTTATTTATTTCCATGATTTATGCAATTGATGGAATGATCGGACGATGTGGAGGATGTGTGTGGTACTTAATTAATTTGCGTAATGGCTTGGATGAGTTGCCATCGGGGATGGTGATTTGCCTCATTCTTACCGCCTAGGCTGAGAGTGCTTTTAGCTAGAACCAAGAACCGAGCATGCTTCCAAAGGTGGGGACATATGGAATCCCCTGTGACCGAATAAGTTGTGAGGGGCTTGTCAAGGGTCCTCTAGTTTGCTATTTCCATTTGCGCGTGAGTTGTGTGGGTGGAAAAAGAAACGACGAGGACGGTGGTGTTTAGGATGTGGCCGCGGGGCAGGGCGTTGGAGGCGCTGAACCTGTCCTTCCGCACACTGATGGTCCTTGAGTAAGCCTCATGCAATGTAAAGGTCTAACCGCGCCCACTCGCCGGCCTTCCCCGGAAGAGGGCCAGTTAGGTGAGTTGGACGGTACCGATGGGTAAATTAGTACACCCCTGCAGGGTTAAATCTTTTCGAAAAGCCGTGTCCGCGGTTATGGACAAATCTTGGGAAAGGCGGATTAGCTCATAGAAAAGGATAACCTAATTACTTAAAATTTGGCAGCTAGAGGTTGCAACTCAACGTGTGGTAAAAGGTTCATTTCCTCGAGGGTGATTCGAGGGAGTGCCTTGGTGAAGATGAGAGGTTCTGGTTACAATTTGGTTCGACGAGAACCGAAGATGAAATGTTACTCTCTTATCCCCTTTATGAAAAATACTCTGAGTAGTCGATGCCATGGGTCATTTTCTATCTTTGGTTATGAAAACTAGCTTTATGCAAAATAGCTACTTAACAACTTTAGAGCCTCCGTCAGCATCGGGCCTATATCGCCCTACTAAACTTGCGAGTACGTCGTACTCAGTCTCTCCTTGCTGTTGATATTATTTTGTTTCAGAGGGGGACGTCACCGCACAGGAAGGTGGGTTCTACGTTGACTTCGACGAGTAGTCTGGGGTTCCCAGGTGGCAGCTTTGGACGTCATGGAACAGGCTGGCACGGGATGTTTATCTGTAGGCCTCTTAGGCCATAATTTGGATCTTGTTGTTTAGACAACTTTAATTTGCTTCTGCTTGTTGTAATGATGGGTCAGTGACCTCTGATGTGTCATTTGCTATCTTTCTCAATTATATGAGTTGAACTATGATCTCTTGTGTCGTAGAGTCTGTGATGTGCCGGTTGTTCCGCAGTCTTGGTCTCTTTACTATACGTGAAAGCGATGTCTGAGCTTATGGCATGATCGAGGTGTTGTGTGCCGATGATCCATTCCGAGCACACCTGCCAATGAGTTTTGGCCTGGGATTGGTAAACCCAGTAACCATCAATTCTGTAGCATGACCGGTTACACAACGTTTCACTGTATAGTTCTGGGGTCGGGGCGCTACAACACACTCAAACAATTGACTTTGTCCCAGCGGCTAGGAAGGTTGTCAAACTTCCCGGTCTGCTGAAAACAAAGGGATTAAATCTTATAGTGAAAAGAAAAATTATGAAAACGGACCAGCGAGCGGATGATGGTGGAAAGCAAATAAACGAGGTTGTAATCAATGTAAAAGATGGACCTGGGGCCATAGGTTCACTAGTGGTGTCTCTCTTGAAGATAAATTGCAAACATGATGGGTAAATAAATTACAATTAGGAAATTGACAGAATTGTGACACAAACTTAATCTAGCTATGCTATAGAGAATTTATATGAAATATTCAAGTACGCATCACGTCAAACATATATAGACCGTAATCCAACTGCATCTATGACTAAAAAAACCACCTAGGGATCTCTATCCAGCATGTCACCCATCGGTATTAAGTTGTAAGCAACAAACAATTGCATTAAGCACAGTACACGATGTAAGAAATATTCATGATCATGAAGACATAAACATCGTTGTTTTACCCTTAGTAGGAACAACACATCCTCGTCCTTACATGTTTCTATCACTCGTGCGCAGGCACGGATGGGGCATGAACCTACCATCTAGCATTAATACTCCCTCTTGGAGATACAAGCAATCACTTGGCCAAAGTGACCACACACATCGGAGAGCATGTAAGAGCATAAATAGAACATAAATATAACATGAATAATCTAATCATAACTTCACAATTCATCGGATCCCAACAAACAAAACATGTAGCATTACATAATATCGATCTCGATCATGTAGGGCAGCTCACGAGATTATAAGCATGGAAGCACAAAGAGAGAGAGACAGCATACTACCTACTGATATGGAACCATAGTCCAATGGTAACTACTCACGCATCATCCAGGCGGTGGCCATGTTGATGAAGAGGCCTCCGGGATCAATCTCCCGTCCGGCAGGGTGCCGAAAAAGAGCTTCAGAATCCTCCTGAATTAGGGTTGAAGATGGCGGCGTCAGGAAAGTTTTGAGGAAAATAATCGTCGCTCTTCTGTTTTTAGGTCAAGAAGGAATTTATAGGCGTCGGGGGAGGCCGAGGGGACGCCCCAGGGGCAGGGGCGGGTCCCACCAGCGACCCCCTTTAGGTCGCGGCCCAGGGTCACCCCATCCCTGTGGGTGGCCCCTCAGGCTGCCCTTCGGGCTCCATCTTCGTTTCGATGTAAATAATTCCCGTAAATTTTCAGCCAATTTCGAGGATTTTTCCTGAAGAAGATTTTCTGAAATACAAAACTGCAGAAAAACAGGAACTGGCATTGGACATCTTGTTAACAGGAGTACAATAATAAAATGCCTCAAAATGATTAATAAAGATGGTTGAAACATGTAATAATGATATAAACAAGCATGGAACAATCAAAAATTATAGATATGTTTGACACATATCACTGCTTCCGTCTTTCCGCCGAATTCAAGCCTGGACTTAGTTAGGCCTTCACACATGGACCAGTTTCGAGCCATGTTGTTGACAAACACCTTGCCTGAGTCGACACCGACTCGACTTGATCTCTAAGTACAAGATAGCTCTCGTGTCTAGCCTTCGCTAGATCATTTGGATAGCATTGGAGACTTGAATCTTCTAGTCTCATCATACTGTATGCTTCACCATGTCCAGTCATTGCTTCATGATATATACGTCCAAAATGTATCTATACTTTTCGATTGATCTATACTAATATTATATCAATGTTATACACTTGTGCCATTATTTTATATCATTTGTATTGGACTAACATATTGACCCAGCGTCAGTTCCTGTTTTTTTCTCTTTTTTATCGCAGAAAATACCAATTTACAGTCGCGGGAAAATAGGAAACACCAATAACTTTTCGAGACGAAGACATGGCATCGAAGAAGTGGACCGAAGGGGGCCCACAGGCCAGGCGCGACCACCCGACACACTTGTGGGGCCAGCCACGCCTCCTCCTCGTCCAACGCCTCTCGACGCCACTTCGTCTATTTATTATGCCCGGCCTAAAACCAACACATGAGGAGCCCTTACACGAAAATAATACACAACCACTATCATGCGCGATCCAACCTGGAGACCTGGTCCAGTACTGTCGGAGGAGAAATTCATCACCAAAGGATTATACATCACCATCGTCCTCGCCATGATGATGTGTGATTAGTCCACCATTGGACTACGGTTCTATGGAGGTAGCTAGATGGTTATCTCTCTCCCATGTTCCTGAATACAAAAGGTCTTGTGAGCCGCCTAACATGATCGACATACATATGATGTAGTTGTGTTTTGTTGTTGTGTTTGTTGGGATATGATCAATTATGATGTTATTTGCAATCTTCTGATGCTTTTATTTTCTCAACGCAGATTTGCTAACACCGGTGGTAGCTACGCACGAGGGATGGGTAGCTACGTTTGCATTTGTAGTGGCTCGATCTGTTTTGTGATTTGTAGTGTTGTTAACATCTTTTAATTTGTCGCCATCCGTGCTGGCAATCGTGGCCCGTTGTAGAATTAGATGTGCATGTTTTTAGTGTCAAAAAAGGATTCCCATCCCCGACGCAGTCGTGCAGATGATGGAAAAATAGAGGATAATACACTGTGTGGTCATTCATGTCAAAAAGTTGCGGTGCTCGTTCGGTCGACAGAAAATAAAATCGAGAAAACGCAACCGTGCGGTGCCCCACCACCGTGTCTGCGACAAAGAAAACACCATAGGATTTCTTTTAAAAACACACCCATGCTCTCGAATCCCACGAAGTGGACAAAAGTGTGCATCTCGAACCGCCACAACGCCATCCACGCCGAGCTCCTCGCCACAGGCGCCATGACCGTGCCGGGCCCTACACGGCGAGCTCCTTGCCACTGGCGCCATGACCGTGTCGGGCCCTCCACTACGAGCTCCTCGCCACAAGCCCATGATCGTGCCAGGCCCTCCACGGCGAGCTCCTCATCAGGGGCACCATGACCACGACGACCCCCCTCCATGACGAGATCCTCTCCACTGTCGCCATGACCGTGTCGAGCCCTCCACGACGAGCAACTCGTCACAGGACCATGATCGCGTCGGGCCCTTCCACGACGAGCTCCTCACGACAGGTGCCATGACCGCGCATTGATGTCTCCTGCTCTTGTACCCGAGGCGCAGTACGCCGTCGGGGCTTGGCCAGGTTGCCGACGGATCCGAACCTCCTGAGCTCCTCCGCTGGATGCAGAAGGGGCATGTGGGAGCTCGAGGCATGGCCGGCGGCATAGAGGATCCTGGGAGCTCGTGAACCTCCTCTTCGTCGCTCTTGGTGCGGGAGAAGCAGTAGGAGGCACAGTGGGGGATGCAAGCATTATGTCATCATGTTAAATGCAATACTATGTTCTTACTTAAAAGTTAAAACTAAGAGATGCAAGCATAAAAGCGGCCTCGAAGTGGAGTATTAGTTATAGATGCAGTGCAGTTGTACGGTCTATATATTTTGGACGAAATGCCTATATGAATATTTCCATGAACAAGTTTTATCATAATTGCTTGTTTATAATTTTGTCAATTGCCCAGCTGTAATTTGTTTACCCAACAATGTTTTTATCTTTATGGAGAGAAGATACATCTAGTGAAACTCTGATCCCCAATCCATATTTTAATATCGTTAAATCTCTCATTTACTTTCTTTCACCATTACTTTCCCGTTTTCCTATTACTATTTTTATCACTATTGTCCACACTATACGTTGATACCTTGTAACTAGTAGGCGGGGAGCCTGACAACCTCTGGGATCAAGATTGGTTTGTGTTTTGTGTGTTGGTAGTGTTAACTTGGTTTGTATTCTTGTCTCCTACTGGTTCGGTAATGTTGGTTCTCAATCGACAAAAATACTTGTTGTTATGTTGCATCATTATATGTCTGATAACGTTGTTGTGAACCCCCAAGTGGAAGGGATGATGTAGACATGAACGAAGAACTTTCCTTGATAGAGAACCAAGGTTTATCGAACCAGTAGGAATATTAATTTTTCAACAAATTAACAACATTTGCATGCAAACACAAAATCAACTTGTCTCCAAAGTCCAGAAAGGTTGTCAAGCTTCATGTCTCGCCAAAAACAAGGATTAAACGTATAATGTGAAAGGTAATGACTTAAACCAATAAAAGTAAAAAATAGACCAACAAACAAGTGATGGTGAAAAGCAAGTAAACGAGATTTTAAATAATGTACAAAAAGGTGAACATGGTGAAAGATCGAGATGTCACCTAGAGGGGGGTGAATAGACGATTTAAAACTTTCAGGGTTATGGCTTGAATAAATGCGGAATAAAATTAACGTTTAATTTATCAAGCACAAAACCTAGTATACTAGGTTCACCTATATGCACCAAGAAATTATGCTAGGCAAGATAAGCAACAAGGTGATAGCAAAATATAAACTTCAAGCTCGATGGCTATCACAAAGTAAATTGCACAAGTAAAGAGCTTGGTATAGAAATAACCGAGACAAGTGGAGATGGAGATTTAATTCCCGTAGTTCCTTCCCAAGGGAAGTACGTCTATGTTGGAGAGGTGTGGAGCCTCCTTGGCACTCCTACAAGCACGCCCGTGCTCACCCTATTTTCCGTGAGCTCCTTCCGTGGGGGATTTGCTCATTCCACTATGAGGTCGACTTGACGGCGTTGACCAAACCAGTACAATTTGCCCGGGGCTAACTCCACAATCCAATGGGAGGCTCTCATAGCTTGCCCGAAGTTTCACAACTCGAAGATCTTCATGGCACCCACTAACCGTCTAGGGTACACGATGCACCCAAGACACACAAGCTCTTGGGAACACAACATTACCAAGAGTAACGAGCTTCTATTCACTTCCACGTATCACCATGGAGAGTACAAAATAATGCACCAAATGCAATAGGCAAGACCACACAAAATGGTCAAGTCCTTCACTCCCAAATCCCACCAAAGCAACTAATGCTAGGAAGGGATATAAGAGCAAGAACAGAGAAGAACTCAACAAATGAAACCCAAGATATAGATCCAATAGGTTCCCCTCACTAAGAGCTTGGGGAAGGGGCAAAGGCTGCCCCCCACGCCTATATAAGGAGGAGGGGAGGGCTTGGGCGCAGCACCCCCTAACCCTAGCCGCCGCCTCCCTCTCCCACCTTCGCTCACCTAGGTCCTGCTTGGTCGAATCTGCCACCCCAGGTTCCTGCTCCGGCCCTGCCGCACCTGCTCCGGCCCTGCCCTGCTCCCGCCCTGCCCTGCTCCTGCCCCGCCTAGCTCCGTCGCCGCGCCTGCTCCGCCGGTCGTCCGTGGAGTGAGGGAGGCGGCGGTGTGGGTGAGGGAGCCGTGCGTGGCGGCGCCGGTGGGGTTGAGGGTGGTGGCGCCGGCGCGGGTGAGGGTGGTGGCGCCGGCAGAGTTGAGGGCTCAAGACGGGGAGGAGGGCTGGTGGCGGAGAGGAGAGGGCTCAGGACGGGGAGGAGGCGGTGGCGGCAGCCGACGGCAGTCGACGGTGCGTGCGGGCCACGCGCGGGAGAGGAAAATTTAGGTGGGAATCGATGAGGAGGAGCTCGACCTGTCCGCGCGCGCGCTATGTAGGTGGTACTACCTACCGCTGGCGAACCGGTACTTAACTTACCGCTGGCGAACCGCTCCGACCATTCGCCAGTGGTAGGTGGCCCCGCTAGGGATGCCCAAACCCGCGCTTACCATTGGCGCATTGGGAGCTTTGTTCGCCAGTGGTACTTGTCTTACCACTGGCGAACTGGAATACATGTTCGCCAATGCTATTTACCGCTGGCGAATGTTGTTTTCTGGTTCGCCAGTGACGCCCCGGCTGCTATAGCCCTTTTCCTACTAGTGTAATTGGGTGGTGGCTTTGGTAGGATAGATAGGAGGGGTTCTAGAATTTCCAAATGGAACCATTATTCGACAGACAAAACAATGGTATGGAAAATAGGGTGGAGGTTGACAAAGGTCGAGGATTATTGGGAAATTTATAAGAGAGCGAGACCAAAGTCAAATCAAAGACCACCAGGTTCGAAGAAAAGATTTTGAAAACAGAAAAAGATTTTTAGGTGTGAGAAAACACCACTAAAATTAGGGACGAATTTTTGGGGTGTTACAAACCTTCCCCCCTTAAAAAGAATCTCGTCCCGGGATTCGGAGACTTATAGAGATTCTCAGGGTTATAACAAGATATTTCTTGTATGGTTTGATATACCCCTATATTTAAAAACCCATTGAAAAACTTTTCTACAAAATACTAGGGTTTGACACTCACAAGGATCAACACTCGGTAGGATATTTTATTAGAACAAACTATTAGCAAAGCATGATATTTCTATCACACTCGATGCATTCTAAGGATGGCATGGCAAGGGCTCACACAATCAATCAACATATGATCTTCTATTGTGGTTATAAAAAAATTAAATCTAAGGTTTTAGTTCAGCCAAACACAAGCATGGCAAGATCAAGCAAGACCTACACACCGGTCACCAATCAATAACCAAGATTTAACTTGTCAAAATAATTACCCAATTTTGTAAAACAAAATGTTAGGGATACGTTAAACATGCCCCTTGTCTAGATTTATTTTTTTGAAAAGCTGTATATACCTTTTCAAGTACACACAGGTTTGGAAAAAGAAAACAGGGTTTCTTTTTAAAAGAAAGCATCTGTTTCGCCAATAATTGGCTTACAGACACCGTGGGGTAGGGCCATCCCCAAAATTATTTTGATCAAAATTTTCCTACGAAACACTGGAGAGACGAGGGATTGATCTCCTGAGGAAAGGATAGAGGTACACAGGGGGCTATTTTCTTGCTCGCTGACATGTGGGACCAGGGTCCACCTGGCAGTCTCCTTCTTCCCTTCTCTCTTCTTCTTCCTCGTAGCATCTCCCTCCGTACCTGGCTGGCTCTGAGTGCGCGAAGCACTCCATTGCGCCACTCCTGTGCGTGCAGTCCATCTACGCAGCGGCCATCACGGCTTTGGGCGCCTCGATGGTTTCGTGCCTTTTGGCGAGTACCGCTCGCGATCCCTCTCTTTTCCCGCGCGAGGCCGAGCTGGGGGCGGCGTCTGAGCTCGCGGGTATAAACGGGGGTCTCTGAAAATCCTTCCCTTTTCACTGCCACCATGGGTTTCCTTTCAGCAATCCTCGACGAATTTTACGCGCATCGAGAGGGAGCGGGCTTCGTCAAGCAGGTGTTCGTGGTCGTGATCTTCTGGATCTCGGCTTCGGTGGTGGTAGCACTGTTGTATGCGGTGGTGGTCCTCCTGTTGGTTGCTCTGTTTTAATTTTAAACAAGCATATTTTTCATGCTCATTGGGGATAAATGAGAAAGAATAACTTTGTTTAACATGAAATATAATGATCCCCTTCATTGCTTCCATGAGTTGTAAACATGAACACAAAACAAATAATGTTGAAACATTTAAAGATAGCACAGAAAGATTTACTTGAACTGGCTGTGAGATGTTATATAAAGATAGGTATGGTGGAAACGAATAAAAAAAAGGTATGATGAAACCCTCAGCCTCTGCATCAAAATGATGCACACAGTTCTTTTCATTATTTTATTCAGCATAGCTTTAAAAAGAAAAAAACATCGATCAATCTGAAGCCATCCATCCTGGCGACATTTGTTGCTACACCAACAAGATGGGTGATGGGTGTGGCCATGATCAGAGCCATTACCCCGACCTCACGTCGAAGCCCCAACATCTAAAACTAGAAGTTCCAAGCTGCCCAATGGCGAGCCACGACCATGAACCGATCCAGCTGACCCTAATCGCGCACCGAATGCTCACACATTAGAAGCCACCACCGCCGTCTTCTTCTGGCCCATCTTCAGGAAAGGGATCAATGCCATGACCTTGCAAACCTCACCATCGACGCCGCCATGATGCCAGACAACGCCACCACCCTGTGCACGTCCATCATCCCGTGTACGGCGTCGATCCCCCGCCTGATCATGCGGTCAAAGCAGTAGATGTCACGCCGCTCCACCTTGGCCACCACGCGAGAATTATACGGGGACCTGCGCCAAGCCACCAAAGACATACACTTGTCCCTCCAACCGATGTGCGACTCCAAACTGCAAAGATGATGCCCCCAAGGAGAGGACACCGCTGAAACGTCCCCATCATCCGATCTGGGAAGCCCGAATTTAGGGTTCCCCAGGAGCACAGAGGGAACAAGAACAACCTCAAAACACCTCCAACAAGGTAAACGACGCACCGCCGTCCGCCGGCTGAGGCTGCAACAAGCTTCGTTGGCATCCTCGCACCTGTCACCGACTGGACCACCGGCTCCTCCTCACCATCAATTGCCATGCCCCATCGGCGTGTCAGAACCACTGCCGGGAAGCAAACGCGGAAGGCCAAATCCGGCACAATGCCACACCGCCCGGATCCCGCCACACCGGCTGGGTGGTCCATCGATAGCGGAGGAGGCCACATCGATGCGCTACCGATGCCATGGCCACGCACATGCCAAGCCGGGACGCCCGCTCGAGATTTGCCACAACCGCGCCCAAGAACCGCGCTGGAGGGATGCCCCACCGCCACCATCCCCCCTCCGCCCGCACGGGCTTTGCTCGGCGGTGATCCGGGGACGGCAGGGAGAAAGATGGAGGTAGGTGCATCCGTCTATCTACGTATATCATACTTAGTACGTGAAGGCTAGCAAAGAAAGAAGTTGGCCACTAAAAAAAGAATGCAACAATGCCCATAGTACAACCAATTCCATATAGTGCAAGATAAATTATAATTCTACATTACCGAGGTAAATTAAAGCTAATACTAAACACGACACTTGCATATTACCATCTACTCTACAATAAAGCATTACACAAAGAGTAGAAACAATCATACTTTAACCTTGTAATTAACAATATATTCTTTTTTTTTCATATTTATTTATTTCAATTGATTGACCATGCTCTCAATATCTATATAACAATCAACTCAATATTGTGATGATATTTAAAACTAATGCAAAGATGCAATATGCAATAAAAATTAAGATACAAATGTTTCAAATTTATGCAATTTTTCATGGTGCTCAAAAAACAAAGTTTGAAAGTTTGTGGGTTGTTGATGTAGAAGAGATACAGGTCATCCCCAAGCTTATGGTTTTTACCATTCTTAGGTATCCCTCAATTTGGTGTTTCTTTATTCCCCGTGGAAAAATTTAACCACAAAAACTCTACTATTATACATTAGTGCATAGATAATATTTCCAAGTGTTGCCATTGATTCAAATCAAATTTTATTTTTGAGTTTCAAAAAGGTTGCTTGAGTGATGAAACTTTAAAAAAACTAATAAGGAATCAAATGAAAGCACAAAAAGAATACTCTTACAACAAAATACGGAATCTCTCAAAACATGAATAGCTAAAAATTTAAAGAAGTATCAATCGGAGGTCCCAAACCAAATGGGTAATATTTGGCACTTTATTTTTGAAAAACAAATTACCAAAATAAAAATAAAGCAAAAAAGTCTAACAACAACATGGAAAGACTCTAAAAAAGTAAAAAAGAAGAACAAAAAAGAAGCAAACAAAAATATTTATTTTGTTTTGTAAAGAAATCAAAAGAAGAAGCATAAGAAAACAAATAAAGAACCAAACGAAAAGGAAAAAATAACCAATAAGAACAATACCAAGACCAAGGAAAAGCAAAAATAAAAGATGCTCGAAGTATAACACATATCATGTGAACAAATAAAAATATTAGTCCAAACGAGACAACCTGATAATTGTTCCACAAGTTAGTTATTAGTATCTAAAGTTGTTAGTTAGGCTTATCCTCCAATTTGTGCGCTAGCTTTATAATGCCTAACACTATCGATCAATAAACCAAATAGAAAATTATCCCAACCATCTCTCGATATTTCTTCCTTGCTCTTGCTATGTGGCAACTCCTTTTGGCTGCGCGTCGCACCTCACATGTCCAGGGTTGTCTAACCTACCTCCCTATCACGACATAACATACAGACTCAAATAAGTGAATAAACACATTAAAACACGTCTATATGCATCTGATTAGTATTTTTATGACATTTATATTTTGTAGCAGAAGGAGTAATATTTAAGGAAGACATTGCAGAACAAATCTTAACTGCTTCGACCTTCGGCGGGAGAACCAGCACAAGTTTGAACCGCCTCCAAAAGCTTCAATTCTTCAAACACCACATTAGAAACTCGCATGCAGTAGCGAGACACAAGGCTTTGACCATTCGCAGATCGGCTGGGCACAAGCCCCGAGCTTGGCAATCGGTGCGATAGATGTTGAATGAAATAGTACTTGTTTCTCTTGATTCATATTCGTACTATACAATGAAAACATTCTCCCCTTTATGTTCGAATAGGCAAATTTGTAGTCCTGAGGGGAAACAAACCTACATTATGAAACAAACAAAAGAAGCTATCCATAATCTTGTCGCAGATTATAGTTCCTGATACTACAGTATCACATGACACATTGATCATCAGAGAGCAGACGCAAGAATTTGGCAGAAGTAACTCATCATCGTTCACCCTGAATTTTGTGCTTCACATTCAGATTTTTGCTGTTGGGGAGACTTTTGACTTGATTCTTAGATGATTTCATTGTATCATCGCCAGTCTTCACCTGTGCCCTCTGAAATACATGTATACTCGCTACAAAATAGTGAAATTTAAGGATGTCACCGAGCCACGGGAAAATGTTATGTAGTACATTCATTAATTGTGTGTGTGTGTAATAGCACGATAAATATGCAACAAAAGCTGATCGGTGTAGTAGTTGCACAAGATTAGGAAGTAAATAAACATCCAAAGTATAATTGTAATCTTATGTTTATTCCTTTCATCACGATGAATGATATGTTCATGCAAGGCAACGACGAATACGTCATGCAACTAGACTCTCCGGTTTTGAGCTTCGTACAACCAAGCAAGTTCATAAGAGCGATGGTAGTAACAATCAAGCCAAAATATTTCTTGGCAATACAACTGTAGATCATGAGGAGATGAAATGGACACCAACCTCAAGCACCCAAATGCTCATAAGCGATTCCACCGTGAACAATACAAATCCAATTAGATAAAGTACCTGCATTACAAAAAGGATAGTAATCAAGAGTTCACAGAGTGTTTCAGAACTGAAGTAAGATATGATATTAGTTAACATTAATAATGCAGAATAACATACCCTGACGAACATATCTTCATTTAAAACCTCGATAGCAACAAGAATTCCCCTGAATTTAGGTAAGGAAACTGTACTGAACTATTGCAGCTCGAAACTTTAGCAAGTAATCAGCACTTTACTTATCAGACTTACGTGAGAGTTTTTCCCATGAATATTATTAGAGGAGTAATTGCAGCAATAACGCAAAATCCAACATGAATTTGGTACAGAACAAGCCATCATTATGCTCATCTCTTATAAGTGCATTATTGTTGTGTAAGTGGCCCATGTGGCCCAGGCCATATAAGCCATATGGCTGGTTGACCTAGAAGAGGAAGTATATAGCACCAGGAGAGATACGAGAGACAAGTAACAGCCGCCACAAGAGAGAGAGAGAGCCATGGCCTGTGAGTCTCCTCTGTTCCACATGGTATCAGAGCAAGGGGGAGCATTGGAGACGACGGCGCTGATGGCCTAGTCACCGGTCGGCGACTAAGTCAGGCAAGGAGGAGGCGGCGGGGCTAGCTGTGTCTGTGCGTGTGCGCAGAGTGTGCGGTGTGGGTGGAGCTTCGCGAGAGGAAGTGTAGCTGCAGGTGCTGAGTGAGCTAGAGAAGAAGAGAGAAGGAAGAGGTGGAGGCTATCATGGGGAGTGATATTACCGCTGTGCTAGAGAAGCTTGCGCAGCTCATGACTGCGAAAACTGCCGAGGGAACTGCTGCAGGTGGCGGAATGGTTGTAGCCCAAGCAGATGTGACATTCAAACTTGAGCTCATGCAAAATGATGTCAAGTTGAATGGTGTGAGCAGCTACCTGAGCTGGTCAAGGCGGGCTTTGTTGATTTTGAAGAAAAAGGGCCTGACAGGATATGTTCTTGGCACGACTAAAGAACCGGTCGACAAGGAGAGCTCAGAATGGAAGAAGTGGAGTGTCACTGACTCCTTGATATTGGCCTGGCTGTTGAACTCTCTAGTTCAATCCATCACATCGTCTGTTGAGGCATTGCCGTGTGCTTCTGATGTGTGGATCCTGTTATCCAAAAGGTACTCTGGTAAGGGAAATCTGATGCTCATGTCTCAAATTGAAGACAAGATCCATGCTATTCGTCAGGGTGGCAGAAGTGTGATGGTGTATGAAAATGAGTTACAACACCTTTGGGGGGAGTTGGATCAGTGTGATCCTCTTGAACTTCCACATACAGAATCCATGGAGATTGCCAGGAATTGGGTTGAGCGCAGACGCGTGATGCAATTTCTAAAGGGTCTAAATCAAGGTTTGGAGAGCAGGCGTGCGGCACTACTACATCAGCCAACACTTGTGTCCCTGGATGAGGCCATTGCTGCAATGTCCCAGGAAGAGGTACGCGTATAGTCCAGAGGAGGAGATGGAAATGATTCTGCTTACAAAGTGGCTAATTAGCGTGATAGGGAATGTTATAATTGTAATCAGCCAGGACATATTAGCCGGTTTTGTACAGAACCACCTCGAAGAGGTAGAGGACGAGGGTATAATGGTGGCCCTAACAACTGAGGTGGTCGAAATGGGCGCGGTGGCTATTGGAATGCACCTCATTGGAATGCTTCAAGGGCGAATGTTGCTGCCACAACGGAGGGGAAACAAGGAGGACATGAGACTTCTACCAGTTATGCAAACTTTGTCGATTCAAATGAAGGTAACATTGAATATGCATCAATAGTAGCCCATAAAAAAATCTGAATGGGTGCTTGACTCTGGAGCATCACAACATGTTGCTGGAGACTTTAGTGAGTTTACATCCTATACTCCACACCCCCTCGCACATAAAAAAACCATTCACATAGCAGACGGCACTGCCCAGCCCATCACAGGCGTTGGGATAGTCAACTGCACACTGAGTATTAAATTGTCCTCAGTGTTGCATGTGCCAGCCTTTCCTGTCAACTTATTGTCCTTGAGTGCGTTGATTGACCAGATTGATTGCGGACTCATCGTTGACAAGTTTGTGTTCTTGATCCAGGAGAGGTCGATGGGCAGGAGTCTTGGGACTGGAGCAAGGCTTAGGAGGCTGTGGTACATGGACCGCAGCATGCCGGATCAAGGGAGAATGCACATGCTTGCCGCAGTTGCTGATGATAAGGAGACTAGAGCCCTTATTCATCATTGTAGGATGGGACATGTGTCCTTTGACAAAATGTATCAAGTATTTCCTAATGTAATGAGTGGTGTGGACAAGAGCAAGCTGAACTGTGATGCGTGTGAGTTTGCCAAACATACCAGAAACTCATATGTGAGTAAGGGGATCAGGAGTATATCTCCTTTTGTGTTAATCCATTCCGATGTTTGGACATGTCCAGTGTTATCTGTGAGTGGTATGAAGTACTTTGTTACGTTCATTGACTGCCATTCTCGAATGACTTGGGTCTATCTTCTGAGACATAAAGATGAGGTGTTTCAGTGTTTCAAAACTTTTTATGCACTTATTCAGACTCAGTTTAATGTGAAAATTCAAGGTCTCAGATCAGACAATGGCACCGAGTATGTTAACAAGGTCATGGGTGCCTTTATGTGGGCATCCTACATCAAACATCTTGTCCGACACTCCTCCTCGGAATGGAGTGGCGGAGAGGAAAAATCGCCACTTGTTGGAGGTGGCTCGGGCATTGATGGTCACCATGAATGTGCCCAAGTTTCTCTGGAGTGAAGCTGTCATGATGGCCACATTCTTGATCAACCGCACACCCTCACGGGTGACAGGTATGAAATCACCGTGTGAGTTGATTTTCAAAGAGAATACATTTCCAGTTCTTCCCAAAGTGTTTGGGTGCACTTGCTTTGTTCGTGACCACAGGCCCTCAGTCAACAAATTGGATCCTCGGGCAGTCAAATGTATCTTCATTGGGTATTCCACAGGGCAACGAGGGTACAAATGTTGGAGTCCGTCTGAAAGGAGGACATTTGTGAGCATGGATGTTACCTTCCGTAAATCAGAACCTTTTTATGGTGAGAAAACTGATCTAAGCAGCCTGTTTGAGAACCTTGACCACTCTCAGGTTGGCCAGATTGGTCAAGAGGGGGAGAGTAGTACCACATTAACCCCTGTGACACAACCATCAACCTACACTGGTGGTGTGCAACTTGGTGTACCGTCTCCAACTGGTGGCGTCACTGGCAGTGTGCCGAGGTGGACAACTGAACAAGAGGAGCAACTCAAGGTGTATTCATGGAAGCGTACTAATGGTGTTGCTCATCAGGGGGAGCAAGTGGAAGATCGACAGAGTAGTGCTGAGGTGATCTCCATCTCCTCCGATGGAGATCAGGCTGAAGGGTCAGTAGCTACCGAAGGGTCAAGTGATGGGAACATTAGTTTGAGGAGGACTACTCGAGCAACAGTGGGGATACCAGCGAAACGGTATGGATTCAATGTCAATGATATTGGAAATTATGTCTCCTATGAAGCATTATCTCCAGCCTACAAAGCATTTGTTGCCTCTCTTCAGTCTGTGTCAGTTCCGACTGACTGAAAGAAGGCAAAGGAGGACTCAAAATGGCGTATGGCCATGGTGGAGGAGCTAGAGGCTCTATGTAAGAACAAGACATGGGTCCTAACACCTCTTCCAACAGGGAAGAAGGCAGTTAGCTGCAAGTGTGTATACACTGTGAAGCAGAATGCAGAAGGAAACATTGAAAGGTACAAAGCAAGGCTGGTGGCGAGGGGGTACAGCCAGACCTATGGTATTGACTATGATGAGACATTTGCTCCAGTAGCAAAGATGAATACTGTGAGGATTCTGATCTCCTGCGCAACAAATTTTGGGTGGCCTTTACATCAACTTGATGTGAAGAATGCTTTCTTGCATGGGGACTTGAAGGAGGAGGTCTACATGGAGATCCCACCTGGATTCTCGACTGATGAGACTACTGGCAAGGTATGCAGGTTAAAAAAGGCCCTTTACAGACTGAAGCAGTCTCCAAGAGCTTGGTTTGACAAATTTAGAAGAGTGGTGTGTGACATGGGCTATGGACAATGCAATGGTGACCATACATTGTTCTATAGACACTCTAAAGGGAAAATGACCATTCTTGCAGTCTATGTAGATGATATCATCATCACTGGAGATGATGATGAAGAGATAGCAAGGCTCAAGAGCTGTCTGAATAAGGCCTTTGAGGTTAAAGATCTTGGCCGACTCAAGTACTTCCTTGGCATAGAAGTGGCCAGGTCTGGGAAAGGGATAACTCTTTCTCAAAGAAAGTATACCTTGGATCTTCTCGGTGATGTTGGCATGCTAGGTTGTCGAGCTGCTTCAACTCCAATTGACCAAAATCATAAAGTGACTGCCCAATCAGGTGATCCTGTGGATAAAGAAAAATACCAACATTGGTAGGAAGATTGTTATATTTGTGTCACACACGACCTGACATTGCTTTTCCAGTAAGTGTTGTGAGCAGATAAATGCATGAGCCTAGAAGTGAACATCTTGAGGCAGTACACAAAATCTTGAGATATTTGAAAGGTACACCTGGGAAAGGACTGCTGTTCAAGAGTCATGGACACCTTGTTGTAGACGGTTATTGTGATGCTGGTTTGGCTAGCTGCTTGGATGATAGGAGATCAACCTCAGGACATTGTGTTTTTGTAGGAGGAAACCTAGTGTCCTGGAGAAGCAAGAAACAACCCGTGGTTTCCAAATCAACTGCTAAGGCTGAATACAGAGCCATGTCTCACGGTCTGAGTGAGTTGTTACGGACAAGAAACCTGTTAGAAGAGTTGAAGATTTTGAAGACCAGTTGCATGAATGTTTGGTGTGATAACAAATCAGCGATTAATCTAGTAAACAACCCAGTTCAACATGATAGAACCAAACATGTGGAGATAGACAAATTCTTTATCAAAGAAAAACTGGATGCGGGGATTATCAAGATAGATTTTGTGAGTTCAGGCCAACAAATTGCAGATTGCCTAACTAAAGGACTGGGAACCAAAGAATGCAACTCGGTGTGTGACAAGATGGGAATGATAGATATCTATCACCCCTCTTGAGGGGGAGTGTTGTGTAAGTGGCCCAGGCCCATAAAAGCCATATGGCTGGTTGACCTAGAAGAGGAAGTATATAGCACCAGGAGAGATACAAGAGACAAGTAACAGCCGCCACAAGAGAGAGAGCCATGGCCTGTGAGTCTCCTCTGTTCCACAATTATCGTAGGATCAATGATAAAGACCGAGAAAAGTGCAATAGATTCAGATTCTTAGATCAGAATTATTAGCATATGGAACATAGCCAAGTGGGTAAAAGTACCGAGTAGAAGACGAAAAGTTGGCCAAAGGTCACCACGCTATCAGTTCTGACATACAAAAACAACATAACTTAGTTACCAAATTGGCATTTGCATAGAGAGTTGCCTCACAAAGAATATTAACTTGGAACTAGTAGGCTAAAAGAAACCTCATGGCCTGGTACAGAGGCCGGTACCATAGTATGTATGAAAGAGGACATCCAAATATCGCATAGATGATGGTGAGGAGAAAAAGAACGATATCTGTCGTAAAAACATTAGAAAAAATATGCATGATGAAGAAAATTGTTTGACTGACAAGATGTATAGCACCTTCACCGTGAATCGATTTGACTAAGATGGCAAATACATTCCAACTGAGGCAGACAACAATTCCTGCAAAAGGAGCGGCAAATGAACAATGAGCTGGACGTGATGATACTTTGTTGGTTATCTGTGGTGAAAACTAGTAGCAATAATCTCACTCATTGAACAAAACCGTTAGAAGGGTAAATACCTAGCTAGCTAGCAAATGCTGAATATTGCAACTTATGAGCATGGATTGGTATTTCGTTTACTATATAATGATGTATGATGGGAAAAAATGGTGGCCAATTTTTCAGTTCGATGGTGACACCGGCTGCACAAACAGATGCACTCTTCAGAATTCGGCCAAAACATTCAACCATGCTGGAGACCTAGTGATGATCTAGTAGAACTACCTCTGTTGAATGTCACAGCTATGAGAACTAAGAGTCACTTTTGAGAAATTGGTTAACTTCACATGGTAGTTTTGCTTTCTTGGAAATGTGCAGCAAGAGAAATGGATGCATGACAGTACGACACTTCAGGATTACAATCTAATGGTGGAACTGATCCTATAGGATTTGGAATGATGTGAAAAGGCGATCAGACCCGCTCGCTCCTCTTTAAATCTTCCTCCCATGATATGAGCTCTTTCTCCCGCTTCTTCGGATCCTACATCAATTTAGGATTTTTCATGAAGTTTACCAAGAAAACATTCTTTTTGAATAGTTCAAGAAACAAAATAGTATCATTATGTGATAAGGAAACTAATCTGTCTTGTACATACATATAGTGGGATTTCGATGGTGGCGCCATGTTTGCCGCTGCCTCCAAATCCTGCTGGAATCCAGGATTTCCTTGCCGGAGCTGGTGCTGATGCTTCTCCATTCTGAAATACATCGCAGACGGTCAAAATATAGTTTCGAAGACATTAACAAACAGATAATAGTACTTCACTAAAGTACACCACGCCGGGTGATTTTTTAAAATATACATCACAAATGATCAGATCGGACAATGGAAAATCAACATGTAAGAGTTGAATCGTTTGATTTTATTTTTTCATGTTGATATAAATGTTCAGGCTGGCTAAGGCCCGTCAATTTGAAGTCTTCTTTAGAACAAAAATCAAATCCGAGAGCCTCAGTACAATATCATCGGAAGGCATGGATTTTGTGAACCTAAGTTGATCTGGACATGAAAACTCAGATGTTCCCAACGGAAATGTCTCGGGAAAACCCAAATAAGAAGAAACATGTGAAATCCAGAGTACCGCGGTAGGATTGATATTCTCGCCTTCGAGCGGATTGGTGCTAGGAGACATTGAGAAGATCCATAGGCATGGATAAATCCCTTCGCTGGCCTTTGGGATGAGCCGAATTGTATGCGGCAAATAGAACTATGCATCGCAAATGAAAGGAAGTTAGTTATTTTCAGTTAATGGTGCCGTTTGGCACTTTGGTCCTTGTTAGTTATTGCCGTCAATGCTATCAAATTTTGCCCCTCGTTCCGGTGTGTTTTACACATATTTCCTTTCTTTTCCTTCCGTTTAGCAAATGCATGAATCTTAATCAAAACACTCCAATTCTTATAGAATTAAGAAAAAATGCTGCATTCCAGATGGGTGGTTAGTCCTTTTCTTCTCTTTAATCAGTTTAGGACAAGGACATAAAAAAATCCTATGCAACTTGGCCGCACATGCACGCTCTAAACGTTAAGGATGTGTTTGGTAGCTAGCAGCCCCAGGGCCATGCCTAACGAGGAGAGCGGGGCAGGCCCTAGAGAGTTTGGCTGAGTGGAGCCGATGCAAAATATGAATTTGTCGTTTTGTTTGGTAGCCTATGTGGTAGTTTGGGAGTTTGTAGGCATGCAAGGCATGTTGTTTGGTGTGGCGGCTTTGTACATCTATGTGAGAGGGTCATTCAACCTGTACTAAAACAAGAGAATCTTTCTCCACTCTTATCTCTTGCCCGGCCTGGCCCTAGGGGATCTGCCGATTCGGGCTTTGTCATTTACCTGCATGAGGGGTGCTTCATTTTGTATGCCGGGCCACAACACGAACCAACCAACGTGCAAGTTGCCAAATTGTGAAATATGCTCTCATTTCTAGTGCCCACCTACTTTGGCTCTATGGCTGCAGCCTACCAAACGACAAACGCGCTCTTAGAGACCATAGAAGGCTTTTCGGTGTATGCCCACAACCCACTCTATTTCTCCCGATCTCTGCAATATTTAGTCATTTCTCGTGGTGACACATTTCACCCTATTTATAAAGGGAAACACTTTGATACAGCCGGGGGATACAACTCTCGCGTCCCCATCGCACACCCATCGGCTCGCAAGGTCTGGACAGAAAACCGGCCTCCCGTGGAGCCCCCTATCATTCTGAAGATGCTATTTTTCCCGGCCCCCTTTCGCCACCAACTTTCGAGACTGGCTAGGGGTGTCCGAACATGTTCGGACACGCCCGCCATGGCTCATGCATCAGCCCAAGGCCACCAGCAATGGCCGATCAACCTTCATTAATTCCCAAACATTGCATGTCTCTTCCTGGCGCGGCTCCACTTCCGCTTTCCCACGCGGCACCGACATTAATGCCGGTGATACCTCCATCGTACCGGTCTACAATGCGTCTGGAGGCACGACAGAACCCGCAATATGCGGGGATGAGCCAATAATGGGATGTCATATTCACGAAGGAGCAGCACCGGTTTTGGTTCATGCCCGGCCAGACTGTCCATTCATAGCCACAAAAATAGCCCGCGAGTGCACCTCTGGCGGTGTTCCTCATCCTGTTAGGGTCTCTCGTTGCCAATGCACGAGCCCAAGATAGAGCCTAATGAGGATCCCATCGAGGAGTGGACTTACTTGGGTATGACTCTCCTCTTGTTAAAGATGAAGGCCGAGGCGCTAGCGGGCAGCGACTGGAGCATGTCCAACTCTATCTCGAAGGAGGCACAGCCGAAGCTGGCGCCGACGCCGCATGCTTGCCATCCATTGGCCTTTGGCCGATGCCACCAGCCCCATTGATATCGACTCCAATTAGGGCTAGTTTAGTTTGAATCTCCTGGTTTAGTTAAATTTAATCGAGGTATGTATGGATTTTTTCCATGTTATAAATTTAAACGATGTTCACAAAATTAGAAAAACGGTATGGGGACATCACTGGGAGCGCCCTCCCCATCTGTCTGGACAGTGATATGGGGCCGTTCGGGCATATTTTGCCCTTGCGCTGGAGATGCTCTAATGGAGTGTTTGCCTCCGTTGGGTTCAATTTTGCAAACACAATTTGCAACAAACAAGCTAGACCAATCAACCATTTGATATTCGAGGGACTGCATGCGTTTGGAAGGGAATTGGTGCTCGCAATAAAAAGGGATGCCTTATGTATAATGGTATAACTAATTTATTTTTCGATTGATTTGATAACATTCATATGAATGACCATCCCTATTTTTCCTAGGGTCTTAATTACCATTGCTTAAATTCAAGTTTGTCTCCATCAAAGTAAATGTGAATAACCTGTCTTGAAACAAGGGGCGCTTCCGGTTCTATGTGTGCTTCAAACATTTATGTTTTCTCCATATTACCATACCTCTAGAGTCAATAATTTTCTACGAGGAACAAGAATGGCAAAGTTCGTAGGTAATTTCGATTATGTGTCTTGGTTCTGCAACAACACAATGAGCGAACATCAGTGCAATTTGATATGGTTGTGTTTCTTTAGGTTCATAATGAAAAATAAGGCATCGTAAATTATTCGTACAATTATATGCGTCATTATAGACCTTGCCTCTTATCTAGACAACAATTATATTATTATAGTAACCAATGAAAGCATATTGTTTCCTTTTCATAAGCATGCAAACTGCATTATTGAAAGTAAA
Source organism: Puccinellia tenuiflora (assembly GCA_012064385.1). Classification (NCBI taxonomy): domain Eukaryota; kingdom Viridiplantae; phylum Streptophyta; class Magnoliopsida; order Poales; family Poaceae; genus Puccinellia; species Puccinellia tenuiflora. The sequence goes on along the minus strand of QRDG01000893.1, from coordinate 202,748 downwards.
AAAGCAGCAAAGTGAGACCGATCTGATCTTACGCTATGCGCCTTAGATTTAAATCGGTCCAAAGTAGGGGTTTTCCATTTCCATCTGGTATAGCAAGATTTCTCTTTACAGGAACTCGAACAATAAACTATCAGCGAAGAGGTATCTCTTTAACTTGAATTGGTCTCAACCTATTTGTTCAATTCCTACAATTGTGTACTAGATTTGTTAATGGTATAATGGAAGTTTGCAACATAAACTTAATCACATAAATTATGATTGTCCTTTCTTTTGTAGCTTGGCTATGTACATTAGCACTCACTTGATCGATGTCCTAACCAGAAGCCATCAAGTCTTTTTTTCGTGTAATTTCTTATCTCGGCAATGAGTTATCTCAAAAGATTATCTTGAAGTACATACGAGCTTTCCATATGATTAAAAGAAAGACGGTTTCTTTTACATATGTGTAATTTTTCTGAATACCTCTGCCTTGTAGATGATGCTTTTTTTGAACAACCATCAGTGATGTTATATATACATCATCCATGTTGATATCGCATGATCCTCTTATATGTTTTGGAGTATTTGTGCACCTTACCAGCAAATGTAATGCTCTCCAGTCCATTTTTAAATGTCATTGTGGCCTCTTATTTTCAATCACCTCTCTAAATGATAATTATTTTTTGACATAGTGCTAGAAGAAAATAGTCTGCATTCTCAATTTATCACTAAAAATTGTTCTAAGGCATGAAGCCTACATATATGTTTAATTTTTGGAAAAAATAACCACAATACAATTGTACGGTTTTAGATGTTTAAACGAGTGAACATGTGAATGTTACTTGATTAATCTAGGCATCTAGCCTAAATTTGAAGAGTTGCAGTAAAGATTACATTTTTATGAGCTATGGTTGTGGATTACTTGTTTTCCATTTCTTTCAACGTGATATCACATCTTAAGTACAACATGGTACTAAATTTGATGAAGGATAAACGAAAGAAATTTAGGGGTAGCTCGATTTGGCATATAACCTCCAGTTGCCGTATTGAAACAATGGTTGCATTATGGAAATTGGAGAATGTAGTTGTAGAATATGAATGAGCTGAAGTGTATGTACTGTTACTCATAAGGGTTTGGAGATAAACATATAATGATTAATTTTTATCTTTTATCATTCAATCACAAGACTTCCATGCCCAATATACACACATTATGATTCTTGCTTATTTGGGCATTTTGATGTGTCTATTTATTGGCCACTGTCATCTTTTAATGATAAGTTAATGGAAGATATATAGTTCATAGAGGTGAAACAAATATTCTTGATATTGTCACATTCCATTGATGTGAAGCCACTTAAACCTTTGTAATAAGAAATACTAGAAGGATACTTGGCGCGTTGCAGCGGGATCCCTTTAGGAACTATATTGTGTATAAATAAAAGATATAAGAGGTATGACACATTATGTTGTCTAAACAAATACGCAAAATTCAATTGTTCATAATCGAGATACTAAATTTAATAGACATGAAATGAGTGTGTGTTATATATTATTGATATGAACAATTGAATGATTAAAGGAATGGATGATGTGTAGTATGTATGTAGAGTTAAATATTGGTGGAGATGACATGCAAAATTTATTGCTAAGAGAATGGATGATGTGGATAGCTTGCATGTTGAGATAGAAAACTATTAATGCATATAGATAGATGTGGTCTACCTTTATTTTCCTTGATAAAGTTTTTTAGTTTCTCTAACATAAAAAACAACACATCAAATAAATTTCTATGCACTTAGATTACATTGGTGAGGCCTGCTTTCTATGATGTCTAAGTTTTTTTTTTCCAGACATGACATTTCTTAGACTACTCCCAGTGTAAAGTAACATAAACTAGTATCATGCATATAATACTAGTCTATGTTACTATCTTCGTAGTAGGTAGTAACATATTTGTGCTATCATGATATATTGTATTTATTAGGTTCTTAGACTCATTTTTCTTTAAAATCAGTTATGTACGGTATCATATTATGATATCATTACCTCCTCTTTTTTTATTAATTGCTGTGTCACATGACATGCATGATACGATCATACGACTTATGATACCTCGTTGTGGGTAGTCCTAAATGACATAATTTTTCTATGCAATGCTATTTATTATCACTATGTAAATGCAGGTCGCTTTCTCAAAGAACTGGCATATGCTATGCCTGCCTCTTCGCAAAATAGAATGTCTAGGAACTTACGCCTTTTCGTTTGTGATGCTCGGTAGCAACACACAGCCACCCTTGTATTCAACGCATATTGTACATTAGTACATACAACGAGTTTGGAAGGAAGAATAGGATCATCAGCGCCACCAACAGACACAGCTCTGGATTTTTTTCCCGTAACTCTCGGAGCCCCTTGTAGAGGTGTCAGCAGCTCTAGTGTACCAGACAAGAAGAGAGAAGAGTTGGGCCTCACCAGGCGACCGGTTCGGCCCAAGCGACTAATCCAGCCCAGCAGACGTCACCTCGGCCCAGAGTGGACTACCTGAACTACTAGTCGTCAAGCCTATAAGAAGAAGCCACCTACCTCCTGGAAGGATCATCCTCGGGATCACGGCGGACGGCGGCGGCAGAGTTGATCTCTGATTGTAATAGGACTAGCTACCTTCCCCTTGTGTGAACTTGTAAGAATTGCCCGGTGAATTGAGCAATATAGAGAGAGATCCATTCGTCCTCTAACATCGTGGTATCAGAGCCAGCGTGCGCGTCGCTATTAGACGTGTGGCGATCTGCATCGCCCCGCGAAGGGGGATGGGATGTCAGCGTACGAACGGACGGCACGTCTGTACGACGAACCGGTGCGACGCGCCAAGGTTTAGTCCCACCTCGCCAGTTGAGGAGAGCCGACACCACCTTATAAGGGTGGGCAAACCTCCTCCACCAGCCTAGACTTTTGGGGTGAGAGAGGCCTTGGGCCTCCAATACGCTGGTTGAGCGTGGGCTGACATGTGGGTCGCTAACATTTGGTATCAGAGCCAGCATCGCCATGCCCGCCTGGGGGGCTTCCTAGGGGGATGGGATGTGAGGACCACTCTGTAGGCCGGTGGAAAGCTGCTCAGTTTAGTCCCACCTCGCCTAGTGGAGGAGGCCACACCCAGCTTATAAGGGAGAGATTCCCTCCTCCCTTCAGTCCGGGCTTTTGGGATGGAATGGGCTCTCACTTGTAATTGGGCTGTGTACGCATAAACGTCTGAAACTGTTGTATGGTCCGAAGTAGCGGAAGGAGAGTTTGTTGTTGGAGCGGCGAGTGACTGAAGCCTGGACGTAAGGTTGTAGCCTGATGAACACTTGCTCTCCCAGCTCAAATGTGCGTTCAGTTCGTTTCTTGTCTGCCTGGTTCTTCATATACTGTCTGGCATGATTCAGGTTCTGCTGAATAACCAGTTGCATCTTCTTACGCTCACCGAGCCACTCCTCCAGTGATGGTGCGGAGCAGGTGAGCGTAGCATCAATCCCCCAGTGTCGGGGCTCATGGCCGTACAGCGCCACGAACGGTGACATTTTGAGGGCGGAGTGGTAACTTGTGTTGTACCAGTACTCGGCAAGTGACAGAAACTGGCTCCACTTCTTCGGACAGGCATGCGTGAAACAGCGGAGGTAAATTTCGAGGCACTGATTCACCCGTTCGGACTGGCCGTCTGTCTGAGGATGGTAAGCCGAACTCATCCTGAGTTCACTGCCTAGTTGGTCGAACAATTCTGTCCAGAAACGGCTTGTAAATATTGGATCCCTGTCGGACACCATCACTTTAGGCAGACGGTGGAGTTTGAAGACGTTGTTCACGTACGCTGTTGCTACCGTTGCTGCCGTGAAGGGGTGACGCAGTGGAATGAAATGGGCGTAGCGTGTGAACTTGTCGACGACGACCATGATAGCGTTGGCACTGCCAAAAGTTGGGAGCCCCTCCACGAAGTCCATGGTGACCGTTTGCCATGCTGCTGCAGGTGTTGGGAGTGGTTCCAACAGGCCTGGATATTTGACGCGCTCGGGTTTGGCTTGTTGGCAAATCATGCAGGACTGCACAAATGCTTTGGTCTGTGCTTTCATCTTGGGCCACGCGAACAGACAACGAATGCGAGCATAAGTAGCTGGAAATCCCGAGTGGCCGCCAGTGACACTTGCATGGAATGCTGTCAGAATTTTTGTTTGCAGTTTCTCAGATCCTCCCAACCAGATGCGGTTGTGGAAATAAAGCAGGTTATCCTTCCATGTGAAACGCTGTTTCGGATCAGGAGCTCGCTGAAGTTTGTTGATCCATTTCGTTGCCTGGGCATTGTCAGAGTAACTTGCCCGGATGTCATCGAGCCATGCAGGTTGACACTCAGTCACAGTATGCAGTGACAATTCTTCAGGATGTGGTCGTCTGGAGAGAGCGTCAGCTGCTCGATTTTCTGGACCTTTACGGTAGCAGATTTTGTACCGCAGGCCCAAAAGTTTAGTGAAAGCCTTCTGCTGCCAGACCGTGGTTAAACGTTGCTCCTCTAGATGAACAAGGCTTTTCTGGTCGGTACGGATCACAAACTCCTGGTGCTGGATGTATGGACGCCATTGCTCGATCGCCATGAGAATGGCTAGACACTCCTTCTCGTAGGTGGATAAGCCACGGTTCTTAGGGCCGAGTGGTTTGCTCATATAAGCAATGGGGTGGCCATCCTGCTGCAGAACTGCTCCCACACCTGTATCACACGCGTCGGTGTCGATCACGAATGTTTTACTGAAATCAGGGAGCTTTAGTACAGGTGCTTCGATCAAACTTTGTTTCAGGAGTTGAAAAGCTGTTTCTGTCTCACTTGTCCAGACGAAGGGAACGTTCTTCTTGAGGAGATTAAACAGAGGTCTGGCAATAATACCAAAGAATTTGACGTACTTGCGATAATAGCCAGTAAACCCCAAGTAACTGCGCAACTCCTTGCAGTTTTTTGGTGTTGGCCACTGCGCAACTTTGCTGATTTTGGCTGGGTTAGAGGACACTCCTGAGCTGTTGATGATGTGACCCAGATAAGCGATTTGTTGCTGTCCAAAGGAGCATTTAGATTGCTTAACTTTCCATTTGTCGCGACGCAGTAGCTTCAAGACCTGGGACAGATGTTCAACATGTTCTTGCAGACTGCGGCTGTAAACTAAAATGTCGTCGAAGAATATGACGACACACTTTCGGAGCAGAGGCTGCAAGGTCTCGTTCATTGCTCCCAGAAAAGTGGCTGGTGCGCCCGCTAGTCCAAATGGCATGACAGTATACTCCCAGTGGCCGGAATGCGTCTGAAATGCTGTTTTTGGCTCTTCCCCGGGGGCCAGCCTGATCTGGTGATAGCCGGCTCGTAGATCGAGTTTGGAGAACCATTTAGAACCCGTGAGTTCATCGAGCAGTTCATCTATTACAGGTACAGGATACTTGCTGATGACTGTCATCGAGTTCAGTGAGCGGTAGTCAACACACAGACGCCACGTTCCATCTTTTTTCTTCACTAGAATCGCGGGTGACGAGAAATTGCTGGTACTGCGTTGAATGATCCCAGCTTCTAGCAATTCCGCGACCTGCCTTTCAATTTCTGACTTGAGTTCAGGTTTATGCCGGTAGGCTCGAGTGTTCACGGCCTGTGCTCCTTGGATCAGAGGAATACGATGGTCACATGCTCGTCTTGGTGGAAGTGATTGTGGCTCGGAGAAGACGTCACCAAACTGATCCACTAGTGCTTGCACTTCAGGAGGTGTGACATCGTCTTGACGCAATTCGTCGTTGAGAGTGTACAGGTGGACGAGGTGCGCGACTGAACCCTGTCGACAGGCTGCTGCGAGTTCTGTTGTAGATATCAGGGAACACTGAACACTGTCTGAACGATGACCTTGTAGGTGAATGGTGCCTGCAGAGGATTCTATCGTCAGTGATTTGCCGATCCAGTCTATGTTGGGGTTGTGTTCCTCTAACCAATCCATGCCCAAAATGGCATCAAAAGTACCCAGTGGTAAAATTTTCAGGTCAGTCTGGAACTGATGGCCTTGGGACGACCACTGGCACCTGGGAATATATGAGTCACACTTATGTTGCGTTCCATCAGCCACATTGACTCTGCAGGGTCTGGGAAGCGGTTGCGCCCCTTGCAATTGTGTAGCCAACTGGAGGTTGATAAAGGACGCAGAGCTGCCTGAATCTATGAGTATCAACACCTCGTGATTGTCAATGAATGCTTGTAGCTGAATTACGCCTGCTGCTCCGGCAGCTGCACCTGTCATGGCATGAACTGAAATGGAGCACGCTGTTTCCATTTCTTCAGACCCAGACTGTGGCGACTCAGGGCCTGTAATTTCATCAGGGGAGAACAATGCCAACAGTTCTTCGACAATATGCAACTGAACTGACTGTGGACATGTGTGATCACGTCCCCATCGCTCTCCGCACTTGAAGCAAAGGCCCTTGGCGCGACGGAAATTTCGCAATGCTGCTACCCTGTCATCACTGGTTGTTCTGGCTGGTTCCTGACCACGATGATCACTGGGCCGCCCTGCTTGAGTGGGTGGCACCGACTGTGTAAGGCTTGTGCTTGGCCGCGGTGGAATTTTGATGAAACGATGCTCAGCCTGCCGTGGTGGTGACACACACTCGCCCTCCGCAACTTCTTCTTGCAGCAGAGCCAGAGAACATGCTGTGTCCAAGTCGGTGGGTCTCTGCACCATAACCACTGCACGAATGTCCGCTCGGAGTCCCTCGACAAAACGAGTCAGAAAATAATACGGGTGAGTAGTGTCGGAATACGAGACCAAGTGATTCATCAGAATGTCAAAACGTTCGATGTACTCAGCAACAGAAGAGGTTTGTTTAATGGAATAGAACTGGCGAATCAGAAGCTGGTGTCTGTCTCTCCCGAAACGAGTGCAGAGCAAAGATGTAAAAGAGATCCACTCGAGGGATGAAATTTTTTTACGCACAGATTGAAGCCAAATGCCTGCCGCACCCGAAAAATGCAAAATCGACATCGAGACCCAAAACGATTCGTGAATGGCGAACATGTGGAAATATTGCTCCGCCAGAGTAATCCACAAATTGGGATTATCTCCAGAAAAGGAGGGGAAGGGAAAATTCGGGGCGTTGGAGCCGAGACCGGCGAGGATCTGGCTGGAAATCAGATGAGTATCGGAGGAAGGAGACAAAGGCTGCTGGAGAGAGATCGTACCCGTGACCGGAGGTACCGGCGGTGACACAGATGTCACCGGCAAGTAGCCCCCGGGTGTTGTGTCGACGCCGTGGCCATTTGGCCCGTGGATCTCGGGGTTGGTGACGGAGTGTCCCGCGCCCAGTCCACTTGAGGATCCCGTCGCCGGATGCGCGCGTTGCAGTTCCGCGAAGGAGGCCTGGAGTTTGGCGAAGCGAGCCTCCAGATCCGGCTTCCAGCCGCACAGATCGGTGAGTTGCGCGGTCTGGGCCTCCATCTGTTTCGCCATGGACGTCACAACGGAGTTGTTGGCGTTGAGGGAGTCCTTGATCTCGGCCGCGTCCTTGCGCATGGCGTCTAGGTACTCCTTGAGTGCTGGATCCATGGTGTCGAGCAGGCGCCGTCGATCCGATGTGTAGCGACGAGTTTCTGGAATTTTTTTGGTGCGGTAAATTTGAGGGGGAATCGAGCTGGCTCTGATACCACGATGTTAGAGGACGAATGGATCTCTCTCTATATTGCTCAACTCACCGGGCAATTCTTACAAGTTCACACAAGGGGAAGGTAGCTAGTCCTATTACAATCAGAGATCAACTCTGCCGCCGCCGTCCGCCGTGATCCCGAGGATGATCCTTCCAGGAGGTAGGTGGCTTCTTCTTATAGGCTTGACGACTAGTAGTTCAGGTAGTCCACTCTGGGCCGAGGTGACGTCTGCTGGGCTGGATTAGTCGCTTGGGCCGAACCGGTCGCCTGGTGAGGCCCAACTCTTCTCTCTTCTTGTCTGGTACACTAGAGCTGCTGACAAGAGGCGACTAGGGTTTGTGGACACCGGCGGCACACGCTGATCTCATCGGCGGGGCGAGAGCAGATCGCAGGCGACTCATGGCGTCGTCTGTGCGTGGCAAGGAAGCCTTGTCGCCTCGGGCGGCTAGGGCTAGGTTGGAGGAAGAGCTAGGGAAGCTGGACATCACCGATCAGGAAGCAACTCCTCTGGTCATTGACGATCGTGAGGAGGAAGAGATTCAGAAGTGGCTGCTGGCTGGGAAGGTCCTGCACGGGAGTGTGTTTCATATCCAGACCATAGCTAGCGCACTTCGGCCGGCGTGGGGCAATCCCAGGGGTCTCCTCTTCAGATCCATGGGAGAGAATATGTTCGTAGCAGAATTTGCGACACGGGGAGATCGAGATCGTCTATGGGAGGGATCAGCATGGCACGTGAGTCATAACACGGTAATCTTGTCGGAGTTCGATGATTGCATGAAGCCGACAGAGTTGAAGTTTGATCGGCTCACTATGTGGGCTAGGATCTTGAATTTACCGTTCAATCTGAGGGAGAAGAAGTGGTGGCTACCTATCGCCAAACAGATTGATGAGAAGGTTTCAGTGGTTCAGTTTGACCACGCTGGTGGATTCCTAAGGGCTAGGGTTACAGTGGACGTAGCTAATCCCTTGAGGCGATGGATCTTGATCGATTCAGCGAACAGGAAAAGTGTGGACATGTACGAGATCCAGTATGAGCAAATAGCACACTTCTGTTTTTCTTGTGGCAGATTGGGTCATTCTGACCTACAATGCCTGACGCCAGGGACGAGAGGGCCCAATGGTGAACTCCCTTTCGACAAAAACTTGAGGGCACCGGGACTGAAAAGGAGATCAGCGTACAGCGAGAATTCCACTGGCAATGGTAAATCGGAAAGCAAAGAAGATACGGGGACCTCAAGTACGGCTGCAGATATTCGTTCAGATGCTACGTCCCCCTTAAAGAAGAACCTAAAATATAAACGCAAAGCTGTGGCGCAGAACCGTGTTTACAAGAAGGTGGAAAAGTTACTTCTTGAGAACGTCCAGGCTACCAATGTTAGTGCAGACCTGAAAATAGTTGCTCATGTGGTCACGGCCACGACTGATGCTCATCCGACAGAAGATGGAGATGGGGAGCATGTTCCCAAGAAGAAGATACCAACACCGAATACCTCTGAAAACTCGGCAGCGACTGGTAATCAACGCTGCCCATCCCAATGAGTTGCATGGGATGGAACTGCCGGGGGCCTGGGAACCCCGAGGCAGTTCTAGAGCTTCACAACGTAGTGAAGCAGGAGCGGCCCCGTCTCCTGTTTGTTATGGAGACGAAAATTTCGGCAAAGCGAGTGGAGGACCTCCGGATCAAGCTTGGTTTCGCAGGGTGCTATGCTGTAGACAGTGTCGGCTTAAGTGGAGGCATTGGTCTTTTTTGGTCTGACGATCTTGAGGTGGACATCAAGAACTTCAGTACATGTCATGTGGACTCAATGGTGCGGATGAGAAGCACTACTTCAGTGGAATGGAGATTTACCGGTTTCTATGGAGCGCCGCGGGTGGAAAACTGACACCATAGCTGGCGCTGTATGAGAACGTTGTTTGCTATCAAGCACTCTGCTTGGATGTGCATTGGTGACTTTAATGAGACTCTTTTTGGATCGGAGCACTTCTCACGAAATTCCAGACCGGAGTGGCAAATGAGGAATTTTAGGGAGGCCATGGATGATTGTGCTCTGATGGATTTGGGTTGGTCTGGTGTGCCATATACATGGGACAACCGACAGAGTGGTGCAGCAAATGTTAAGGCACGACTGGACAGGGCTTTTGGAAATGAGGCTCTTCTAAATATGTTTGGACATGTGCAGGTCAGACATATAGTAGCTACTGAGTCTGATCATTGCTTTGTGATGGCAGAGTTACGAGTCAGGGTTGGAAATAACATGAGAGGCCCTAAACCTTTTCGGTACAAGAATGTTTGGCAAACCCATATTGACTACGATCAATTAGTCCTTGATAAATGGCAGAAGGGAGCTGGTCAACAAGGTTTGCAAGGTGTAGTTCAAGCTCTCAACACGTTACAAAAAGATTTAAGTAGCTGGGGGCGAAAGAATTTGGATGTTTGACACGCAAGGTTCGGAAACTGAGAGAGCGTCTCGATCGCTTGCGGTGTCGGTCGATTGGTCGAGGACTGGATGAAGAGGAGAAAGCAATAACCAAACAGTTGCGTACAGCACTCCGTCAGAGGAAATTTGGATCCATCAACGATCCAGAGTTCAGGGGTTACGTGAAGGAGACCGAAACACGGCGTATTTTCACGCTCAGTCAGCTCAATGAAAACGAATGAATAAGATTGAGGGCCTGGTTCGTGCAGACGGCACAGTTTGTGAAAATTCAGAGGAAGACCAATCTGAAGCTATGGGTTTTTATCATAGTTTGTACGTCTCTCAGGGTTTCAGAGAGATGCATGAGCTGCTAGATTTGGTACCGCCCCGAGTTTCATCTGTGATGAATTATGATCTAGAGAAGCCGTATGGAGAGGATGATGTCAAGCATGCTTTATTTCAGATGGCCCCCTCTAAGGCACCGGGTGTGGACGGGTTCACGGCAGGGTTTTATCAGCGCCATTGGGACTTATTGCGGACTGATATTGTGCCTGCAGTGCTTGATTTTCTTAATGGTGGTGAACTACCAATGGGGCTAAATGACACTTCTATAACGTTGATCCCTAAGGTAAAATTCCCGCAGTGCATTTCACAGTACCGGCCTATTTCTCTCTGTTCGGTTCTATACAAAATTGCAGCCAAGGCTATTGCAAACAGAGTGCGAGTATGCCTGGATGATATTATTGGTGAAGAACATAGTGCTTTTGTTCCTGGACGCTTAATCACTGACAATGTCCTAATTGCACATGAGAGTGTGCATGCGATGAGGAGGCGTAAGAGGGGAAAAAATTCAGTTTGTGCAGTGAAGCTAGACATGATGAAGGCCTATGATCGTGTAGAGTGGCATTACCTAGAATCAGTCATGTTAAAGCTTGGTTTCAGTATGAGTTTTGTTAGACTGGTTATGAAATGTGTGACTTCCGTCAGATTCTCTATTAAGATCAACGGAGAGTTTCTTCCTTTTTTCTCACCAACGAGGGGCTTGCGTCAAGGAGATCCCATATCGCCTTATCTCTTCCTCATGTGTGGAGAAGGCTTTACATCTTTGCTCAATTTCTATGGTGGCAGAAATGTGGACAAGGGCATCCGGGTGAGCTATCGGTCGACGTGGATAAATCATTTGCTCTTCGCTGACGATAGTCTTATTTTTATGAAGGCGAAGGGGCAGAGTGCTGGCAGGTTAAATGAGATTTTGCGGATCTATGGGGAGTGCTCGGGACAGGCTGTGAATAAAGAGAAAAGTTCTATCTTCTTTAGCCCGAACACCCCTGATCATGTCCGCCATAATCTGAAACAGCTTTTGGGTATTGCACTGGAAGCCTTTAGTGAACGATATCTGGGTCTGCCCACGGCTGTGGGGCGCATCACGAGTGGGACTTTTGACCATATTGGGGAACAAATACATAGTAAACTGCAGAATGGGTCAGAAAGGATGGTGTCCTGTGCAGGAAAAGAAATTCTCATTAAATCGGTAATTCAGGCCATCCCGACGTATAGCATGAGTTGCTTTAAGCTCACAAAGAAAGTGTGTAAGAGTTTGGCATCCCTGATGGCCAAATACTGGTGGAGTAGTTCCCTGGATCGTAATTCTATGCATTGGATTTCCTGGGAGAAACTTGCATCGTCAAAGTGTACAGGTGGAATGGGATTCAGAGACTTGGAAATGTTTAATCTGGCGCTTCTGGGCAAGCACGGCTGGCGGTTTATTACCAATCCTAATTCACTTTGTGCGAGGGTACTCAAAGGAAAATATTTCCCTAACATTGATTTCATGCAAGCAACATCACCAAGCTATGCATCTGCAACCTGGCGTGGCATCATTGCTGGGAGGGAAGCACTACGTTCTGGTTTGATCAGAAGGGTAGGAAATGGATCTTCAATTTCGATATGGACGGATCCTTGGATCCCGGACAAGCTCTCTATGATGCCATCTGCTCAGATTGGGGAAGCGGCATTGGTCACGGTGGCGGACCTAATTGATCATGATAACTGGTCTTGGAAGATTGATCTAGTTAGAGCTAACTTCATCGCTCCAGATGCAGACGCAATTCTTAATATACCTCTGCGAAATGGAGGTGGTGAAGACTTTTGGGCCTGGGCACGCGAGCGAACGGGTGTCTACACTGTGAAATCGGCGTACCGCTCTCTGACGACTCACAACGAGCTGCGAGCTCTAGAGGAAGGGACGGTTACTGTAACCTCAATGACAGATAAACAGTTGTGGTCACGCTTATGGAAGCTTAAGGTGCTACCTAAAGTTAGGGTTTTTTGGTGGTGAGTCATGCGTGGCATACTGCCAGTTGAAAAACTCTTGCGACATAGCCATATTGCACAAGTCAGTACATGCAAATTATGCCAGGATACTGAGGAAGATTTGATGCATGCTTTGTTAGATTGTCCACATGCAAGGAGGTTCTGGGCAGCGGCTCCTGAATGGCTAGAGGTGAAGAGGCCGAACCTGCATCCTCTTACGTGGACAAAGGACATCTTATGTGACCCAATGTTTCTGGAGACAGAAAGAGCGAAGATGATCTCGATCATGTGGTCTATCTGGACTTCGAGAAATAGTCTGACTCACGAGAAGGAAGGTATGGAGCCGATGCAATCATTGAAGATGACGAGAGAGTCTCTTGCTTTGCTCGACCTTCCAAGGAATCATGCGAGAATTTTGCCGGGCCATGGGTGGCGTCCGCCAGAGGAGGGATGGATGAAAATAAACACAGATGGTAGTGTTGCCATGGATGCGCGGCGGGGAGGAGCGGGGGGTGTTGCCAGATCACACTCCAACTTCTTGGCCGCTTGGTGTAAACCCTATGTGGGTGTTACGGATCCTCTGGTAGCAGAAGCCCTAGCAGTACGGGATGGTATTATCTTTGCGAGGCTTCATGGCTATGAAAAAGTCATACTGGAGACGATAGTTTGGAGATGGTTGATCTCTGGTCTACGCGCTGCTCTTCAAGATCTGTGGTAGCGCCTATCCTTTCAGAAATGGGGGAGCTTGTTAATTATTTTAGTTCTTTTCATATTCAACATGTAAACCGGTCCGCAAACTCCGTTGCCGACATCTGTGCGAAGCTTGCTAGCACGATGGAGACAACTGATTGCTGGTTAGAGTCACCTCCAGGCATTCTTGTAACAAGTCTCTTAGCAGATTCTGCTGGGGCTTTGATTGTTGAATAAATCCCCCAATATTCCCACGCAAAAAAAAATCAGCGCCACCAACAACAACACCACATTTCCCCTCCCGGGTTGCTTCCGCTTGAGCAACTCTGGAGGGCCACCAAACCCTAGCTAACCCGCCTTTTCAGCTCGTCCGGTGGCGGCGCCCATTTCCGTCGAAGGCGGAGGGCAGAGGAGGCTTGCCGCTGCGGGCATGCACGACGTCAGGCGGGTCGAGCATGTGGGGTGGAGCAGCAGCGGAGGAGGAGAGGCGGCGGGGCTGGGCAGCGAAGAGGCAGACGAGGTGGCGGCAGCGCTGCGCGGGTGCGCCATCGAGGACTCGAGGTGCAACCTCCAGGTGCGTGGGTTGTGGCGAAATCCCGCTAGACGCATTCAGCCTTGGAGGTTGCAGGTGATGGCGCGCTGCTGTGGCAATCTGGTGTCTGCTCATGGCTGCGGCCAACCTTCTTGGGGTGCGCCAGGGCGAGGTGGTGGTGGTTGGTGGGGAGATGAATGGCGTCCGTCGGGCCTGGCGGGTGTTGCATCCTCCCGGAGGTGAGTCGGCGTTGTTGTCGTGTGTCGGGGCGAGGTGGTGGTGGTGGTCGTTGGAGGGAGACGAATGGCGCCGTCGGCGGGCGTTGGATCCTCCCATGCAATGCGGGGTTGGGGAAGAAGGATCGGCAGCATGTCGGGCTAGCTCAGATGATGTTTAAGGTGGTCATCGCCTACCTCGCCGGTGACAAGTGTTGGCCTCTTGTCAGTGGTGTGTCCGACCGTGGGTTCCCGATGGATATCATGTGGATGGTGGGGCTGATATTGGGGATAGGAGAAATCCCATGCAGTTGCGGGCGGCGATGATGACTGTTGGCGTCGTTACCTTCTTGTAGGTGTCGCTTAGGCCCTGATCGGGGGAAAAGCTTGCTGGTTAGGCAGAGGCGGCGCTACGGCATCGTTCCCTTCTTGGAGGCGCTGTCCGAGTTGCTCAAGGAGTCCCAGGCCAGTTGGAGTCTGGGTTGGCCACTACTCAGAGCGTGCGCCTCTAGGGCGCAATTTACACCGATGCGACATCTCTCTGACGTTGCTATCCTCGGGTTCAGTCAGCTCTTGTTGTCCGCTTGCCACTACTTCTTTCTGGGCGTTATGATGGGTTGTACGTTCACAGGTGTTTTCCTGGAGTTAGGGTTGTGTTGTCTGCTTCGGTTGTGAAGCGGTCTTGTGTCTCTGTGTCCTAATCCCTCGTCATTCTCGGCAAGGGTTAGGCAAGGTGAGCCTTTGTTGTGTGTGCATTGTAAGCTGACTGGATCTGTATGATTTTCGGATCCGGTTTTCCTAATTTTCTATGGGTCATTTAATGGATTGCCCTTAGAGGCTTCTCACTACTCAGTTTTGCCCCTAGTGTCGAATCATGCTCAGTTTTGCCCTTACTTTTGGCCCAGGTACTAGAAAGAGGCCCAACGTCAAGTTTGGAGTCCATTCCGTCTGTTAGCGTTAGTGAAAGGTGGGTCCGAGCTTACATGTGGGACCGCCCTACGACCTGACAAAAAAAAGAATCGGACACAGGGGCACACAGCCCACTCCTCCCCCCGAATCTGACCGTGCGCCGACGCTGCTGCCGACCGGCCGTTCTGCCGCCACCATCCGCCGCCACCACCACCCGCCGCGTCCGTCAAGCGTGACCACCTGCTCCACCGCCACCTGATCCACCGCCACCTGCTCTGCCTCCACCGTCCTGCGAAGCCACGCATGGCCGCTCGTTCTGCCACTGCGCGTGGCACCTGCTCGACCCGCGACGGTGGATGCTTGTGTGCGCCTGGCCGGAGCGCTGATAGGTGGGGGGCTGGTGCACAGCTAGGATGTCGGAGGGTGAACCCCAGGATGAAATGGCGAGCGGCAGCAACCCCAGAGTAGTTGACGATGCCGGCGTCGGGCGGCAGACCCGCCACGTCCACGATTGGGCTCCCAAGGGGTAAGGATTCTTCCAATTGAGCTTGTCTGTGCATTTGAACAGTCGATTTGATATAGGGCTTCATTGATCTGCGGTTGATTCTTCAATTGGTGTGCTGATTGCGTTTCTGAATTTCGTGGGTTGTAGGATGGAGTTGCGGTTTGCTTTCTTGGTGAACATTAGAAGGGAGCGGTACATCGAGGATGTAGATCATAAGAAGAAATTCCAAGGAGGATTCGACTATTCCTTGCCAATGGATTGCAATTGGAGTTTCAGACAGTTTGGAGAGGTAATTTGTAGCCCATATCCTTGGGGTTTGCATGATGCAGTAGAGTTCAGATACTACGATGGGTGAAAATTAGCAATGATGAAGAACTTGCTATCATGTTTGCTAAGCATAAGGAGAAAGAGATATTTCATATAAAGCTGCAAAATGATGTTGTTGTGCCAACAATGGGACCTAGGATCTCGGGTTCATCTTCTCGGGCAGAACCATCTCGCCGTAATGCCAACTCTAGCCAGAACAGTTCAGCTCATCCAAAGCGAAGTCGTGGCTCGACGAGCGTGGGCACCGGCAGAAGGATCCCTATTGAAGTGGAGCCTGATGCTTACATTTCTGGGGATGATGAAGAGAGGCTATATGCAGATGTTGTTCAGAATTTGCGACGCACATATCAGCCTGAAATCCAAGATGAGACTGACAGTGAGCAAGAAGATGAGAATGAAGACCTTCCACCTGTTCAATGGGACCCTGAGAACCCTCATATGCAAGAAGGTTCCATTTTTTCATCCATGACTGAGTGTAGAAATGCACTTGTGACCTACTGCATCAAGGCAGAACGTGCGTTCGAAGTTGACAAGAGCGATAAAGCACGTTACACAGTGCATTGTTCGACTGAGGGTTGTCCATGGAGGATGCATGCATCTAAAATGCGAAAGAGCATGAATATTCAGGTCAAAGTCAACCCTTTCAGTCACACATGCCAGGAATCAACTCTTAGGAAGGAAACAATCAGCAGAGCCAAGTCAAGATGGGTGGCTAAAGAAGTAAAGAAGTGGGTGACAGAAAACTATCAAGTGGGTACAAAGGAATTGCAGAAAAACATCAGAGAAAAGTTCAAGATAGATTTACCGTACATGAGGGTGTTCAATGGTAAACAAAAAGCTATGTAATCTATCTATGGTAATTGGCATGAAAGTTTTCAATTGTTGTATTCATTCAAAGCTGAAGTGGAGAGGACCAGCCCAGGTAGTATTGTGGAAATTGATCACCACACCGTGGAGTACACAATGAAGGGAGAGACAAGGACCAAGGAATGCTTTAGAAGGGCTTTTGTGTGCTTTGAGGCTTGTTGCCTGGGTTTTTTGGAAGGCTGTAGGCCATATTTGGCTATTGATGCTACTTTTCTCACAGGGAGGTTTAAAGGACAGTTAGTAGCAGCTTGTGCAGTTGATGCTCACAATTTTGTATTTCCAGTTGCATATGGTGTGCTGGAGACAGAGTCTGAAGAGAGCTGGACTTGGTTTTTGCAGAATCTGCACCGGGCTATTGCACATCCCAATGGCTTGGTAATTCATACAGATGCCTGCAAGGGTTTAGAAGTGGCTGTGGACAATGTGTTCCTTGGTGTAGAGCATAGGGAGTGCATGCGTCACTTGGCTGCAAATTTTGTGAAGAAATTCAAAGGAAAGATATATACCGACAATTTGTGGCCAGCATCTTTGACTTGCAGTGTGAGGAAGCATAACTTCCACATGAGGCAGTTATACACCAATCCCAAAGTGAAGGAATACTTGGAAACACACCACTCCAAGTTATGGGCCAGAAGCCAATTTAGTGAACTGAGCAAAGTTGACTATGTGCACAATAATCTTGCAGAGTCTTTCAACTCAACCATCAGGAAACTAAAGGATCTTTATTTGGTGGATTTGCTTGACAGGATAAGGATAGAATATGCCCAGAAGTTTCATTTTCGTGTAGGAATAGCTGAGGCAAAATTCATGGGCCACATTATCATCCCTGCCGTGATGAATGAACTGAAGCAGAAAACAGGAGGCTTGTTGATGAACATGGCTCAATGCTCGGGTACCAAAGCAGAGGTATCAGTAATGGATAAAGAGAAGAGAGACTGGAGATATCCAGTGGATTTAGAAGCTAGAACTTGCAGTTGTAGGCAATGGCAGATAACTGGGTTGCCATGCATTCATGCATTGTTTTTCATCACTTCTCTCTCAGGTCCAGCAGGGAACATACAGCAGTATGTGCATGAGTACTACTCCGTTGCAATGTTCAAAGCCACATATGCACATGCCTTGCCTGCTTTGGAGGGAAAACAGCAATGGGACAAAGTGGACCCTGGATTCAAGCTTTGTGCTCCAGTTCTGAAGAGAGCAGCAGGTAGACCAAGGAAGAGTCGGTTCAGACGTCGCAGTGAAGGAGCTGGACTTGGAGCGAGGGTGCGTAAGTGCACAAGGTGTGGTGGGACAGGTCATTTCGGTAAGTACTGTGATAATGCAGTAGATCCAGCTTTCGGAGAGTCTTTCGATCAAAATCTTGGTCAGCAGCCGGATGCAACAGATGATGAAAACGATGGGCAGCAGTCACATGATTCTGATGATGATCAAAATGACACTGATCAAAATGACATGGATCAAAATGACAGTAATCAAAATGACATGGATCAAAATCTTGGCCAGCTGCCACATGATTCTGACACTGATCAAAATGACACTTATCAAATTCTTGGTCAGCAGCCGGATGATTCTGTGATGCTCCAAAAAGATGCTAAAAATGATGGTGACCAACCTTCTGTGATTGTGAATACTGCTAGGTATGTAAATCTTGCAAATGATGTTCCAATGCTAGTGTTTTGTACAGCTCACCTGACATGATGTTCCTTTAATGTTTTTACAGCTCTGTGGTCTGTTCGAAGAAGACGGTCAAGGTACCGACAACCAAGAGGAGAAGAGAAGAAGCAATGTTCACAAGGATGACAAGGAGCAAAATGGTGGTAGGTAGCACAAGGATAACAAGAAGCAAAATGGTGGCAAGAAGCACCAAAAAAACATGATGAATGATCTTCTTTTTCTATGAAACATAATGGATGCTGTTGTATTTCAGTTTAATGATGTGGGACATATGTTTGAACTATTTATGTTGTATTTCGGTTGAAACATGTGGTAGATGTTGTTTCAAACCTTCTGCTCGTGCTCGTTTTCTGAATAAGTCTGAAGCTGTCGTTTTTCACTGTAGCATTTCAGATGCTGTCGACAGGTTCAGTTTTTTTGAATATTTTATGATTATTTTTGAATATTTTATGGTTATTTCAAATTTGGTCAAACCTATGTTTGACCAACATTTAAACAAGTTTTTTACATGAAAATGAAAAACTAAGCTTGGATCCTTCTTAGTCACTCCAAAATGAAGCTTTTGTGAGGTTTTTGAAAATTTCATGTTGTCATTCCAAAACCACTTCTCTCCAACCTTAGACCTTGTAGTTTGAGTTTTGGGATATCACAAGTGATTTCTGCCCTGCCCATTTGAATGTATGTAGACCATGTTTTTCAACTTGGGTCGTTAGCATATGACAAATGAAGACTATGTGCGTTGGTTTTTAAATTTTTTGATTATTTTTGAATATTTTATGGTTATTTCAAATTTGGTCAAACCTATGTTTGACCAACATTTAAACAAGTTTTTTACATGAAAATGAAAAACTAAGCTTGGATGCTTCTTAGTCACTCCAAAATGAAGCTTTTGTGAGGTTTTTGAAAATTTCATGTTGTCATTCCAAAACCACTTCTCTCCAACCTTAGACCTTGTAGTTTGAGTTTTGGGATATCACAAGTGATTTCTGCCCTGCCCATTTGAATGTATGTAGACCATGTTTTTCAACTTGGGTCGTTAGCATATGACAAATGAAGACTATGTGCGTTGGTTTTTAAATTTTTTGATTATTTTTGAATATTTTGTGGTTATTTCAAATTTGGTCAAACCTATGTTTGACCAACATTTAAACAAGTTTTTTACATGAAAATGAAAAACTAAGCTTGGATCCTTCTTAGTCACTCCAAAATGAAGCTTTTGTGAGGTTTTTGAAAATTTCATGTTGTCATTCCAAAACCACTTCTCTCCAACCTTAGACCTTGTAGTTTGAGTTTTGG
Organism: Puccinellia tenuiflora; assembly: GCA_012064385.1. Lineage (NCBI taxonomy): Eukaryota > Viridiplantae > Streptophyta > Magnoliopsida > Poales > Poaceae > Puccinellia > Puccinellia tenuiflora. The sequence goes on along the minus strand of QRDG01000893.1, from coordinate 183,334 downwards.
GATATCACAAGTGATTTCTGCCCTGCCCATTTAAATGTATGTAGACCATGTTTTTCAACTTGGGTCGTTAGCATATGACAAATGAAGACTATGTGCGTTGGTTTTTAAATTTTTTGATTATTTTTGAATATTTTATGGTTATTTCAAATTTGGTCAAACCTATGTTTGACCAACATTTAAACAAGTTTTTTACATGAAAATGAAAAACTAAGCTTGGATCCTTCTTAGTCACTCCAAAATGAAGCTTTTGTGAGGTTTTTGAAAATTTCATGTTGTCATTCCAAAACCACTTCTCTCCAACCTTAGACCTTGTAGTTTGGGTGACGTCGATATCACATGTGATTCATGCCCTACTCATTTGAATGTACGTAGACAATGTTTTTCAACTTGAGTCGTTAGCATATGACAAATGAAGACTATGTGCGTCGGTTTTTCAATTTTTTGATTATTTTTGAATATTTTATGGTTATTTCAAATTTGGTCAAACCTAAGTTTGACCAACATTTAAACAAGTCAAAAAAAGGAAAATCTTCTATAAAATGAAAGATATTACAATACTCTACCTAGTTGACAAGTTTTCACCGTCTTAAAAAATCATTTACCAACTCTAACTTACAATGCCATTTGAACCGGACCTGTTTTTCACAAACATCAATACAGCAAGTTCCAAACTAGTGAAAACATATAACTAGAAACTTGAAGACAATTCAATTTGGCGCACAGAAATATAAGTTTTGTTTCCTATTTATTAGTAAATCGACCGGAACACGCGAATGCCGCTATGGGCGTGTCCAAAACATGCCCCTAACGTGTTCGACAAAAGTCTTTCAACGCTCCTCGCACCAAACCTTGCCATTTACCACCAGAAGCTCATTTGGAGCGCGATAGAGTGGACGGAGAGGTCAGGGGATGTCAGAAAGAGGCGGCACCGTCGATCTAACCCACGCCTCCTAGAACGAAAGTGCAGCCGTCCGATGAAACCTTGTAGAAGGAATCTCCCCGATCCGCGAGAGAGCTCATAGTGCAACCTGATGGATTGGCCGCGAGTGGGGACGCTGGATGGACCGTTGGGCTTTGCATGCGCGGGAAGGGACGCTGGATGGACCGTCGGTTCTCAACGCGCTCATCTCAGAATTTTGCATGCGTGGGAAGGGACGGCTTTTGCATGCATGCACGCCTCGTCTGAGCCACACCACCGTTTCAGACGCCGCCGCCGATCAGAAACAATTAACACGGTCGATTTCAAATGCACGCCTCGTCTGAGCCACGCCACCGTTTCAGAAGCCACCGCCACCGATCAGAAGCAATTAACACGGTCGATTCCCTAACTGCAACGGATACGCGCCGTGCACACACACGCCGGCCATTGGAAACCCTAACCCGTTCGAGCCTAGCTATTTAAGCACACCACGCACCCCCTCTTCCTCTCACACCGAAACCAGAGCTCTCTCCATCCTCTTCCAGATCCCCAAGCACCAGTGCACCGGCCACGCCGTGAAGATGATGTACAACGGACCAACCTTCCGCTGGTAGCCTACCGTGCCGGAGCGGCTCTACCCGGCGGGCGTCCAGGTGGAGTCCACGCTCCGTGTGTGGGCATCGTCTAGGTGGAGGGGGTTCGAAGGGCTCGCCCACGACTTCCTCGACGCCGGCTTTGCCCACCTCCCACCGGGCTCGCCGGTGATGTACGAGCTCAACGTGCTTCGTGACCGCGCCGGGGGAGGCGTCAAGATGATCACCGTCACCTTCACCAATTCCTTCGATGCGTTCGATCTCCTCGGCCAAGTTTTCTGGTGCGGCATGGAGTTGATCTTCTTCACCACCTACAACATCTTCACCAACTACGAGAGCATCTTCCCCCACCCAGGCCATATGCACACCCTCCCCTACGAGGGGCACTGAAGTTGAAGACGGCCGGGGGTGAACGGGCGGCCAAGGTGGGCGGCCAAGGTGGAAGAAGACGATGCAGATGTTCGTGAAGCCTATGTTCTTCTCTGTCGTGTCGTGTGAACCTTTCTTTTTAGTTTTATCTTTGTTTTTCTGTTCGTGTCGTGTCGTCCCTGTGGACTTATCTATGTAACGGTGTGGTACTCGTTTGCCACTTATTTATCTAAGTCATTGTGTGTGTTAAAAAATGTGCGTGCCCAAAGGTCATTGTATGTCTCACTTTGCTGCTTCTTTTCCTTTTCTCGATCTGTTTGTTGTTGAGAGAATAAAAACAAAGAAAGATCTAGCTGAAAAAATAGGGGCTCGCAAAAAAACGAAGATCAAAATCGAAGCATTGTCAAAGTGGTTAAGCAACCTGCCCAAATATCAAACCAAACGTGCCAAAATGTAAAATTTATGTGTGCCCCTCTGTACGTCGTATTTGTACTGTGTACTCTATATGTGGTACTTTGTTGAATATATGTGGGTTTTCAAAAAAAAAGATAAAACTACACAAAATCATCCAACTCGATAAGAATAGCTACGTTTCTTCCCTGTTCAACTCAAGATCCTTCTACTCTCCCCACTAGTTACTAGCGCCGTGCTTCACTGGACCATTCCATGCGGTCATGGGTTCGAGTCCCAACCGCCCACCTTTTTATTTCATTTTCCAAACTTTTTTTTTTCTTTAGAAAGAAACCACCTCGAAAAGTCAGAGCAAAGAGCTGTATTTTCATTTTCATTGATCAACTTCTCTGAATTTCCCATCTCTTTTCCCTTCTTCCAACTGTTCTGCATACAATTTGAAACTTACAAATCCCTCCCAAATTCATGCTTTTGCATACAACTTCAACATTTCAACTAGTACGATTACAAAAAAAGCAACTGCCCAAATGTAATTGCAAATTGGTGTTTGGGCTTGATCTTCAAGCTTCGCAATCTTCCGATTCAGCTTCCTTATCTCGACAGCTACCTCTCTGTCAGCAAGTGCTCCGCCCTCCGTCTGTTCTTCCGGAGCTCGTGTTGCGGCCGCCGTGGTCTGTGGCTGCATGGGCAACCATTCTCTGTGCTCTGCTTGCAGCTCCTTCATCAGCGTCTGCGCCAGAACATCGACCCAAAGGAAGTAACAAGAAACCTGCACCCAAAACAGATCAAACAGAGAAAGATTAGTGCTATTTGCTCAATGATCCCGACCACTAAAATAGTGAAATTGCCCTGATTCTTACCCCTTTCTGGCTGCACACGTAGTACGGGCGATTCGTGTTCCTCGATGTGCGCGAAATCTTCCGATCAAGGCCCGCCCGACACCCCGGATAGAGAAAGATCGGCATCGTCGGAATCTCGATCCGCGAGGTGGCGCGGGAGCTAGAAGACGACATGGAGCTCGATTAACCACCTCCCGGAGCCGAAACGCAACTCAACGCCTCCGCACACGGCCTCTGGATCTGTAGCAGACGGCTCCGCCCTCCACTGGAATCTTCCCCGTCGCCGGCGCTCCCCGTCGACGGCGTCTTCTCGCATGCCAGCGCGGCTCCTTACTGCCAAATGGGTCGTTTCCCACCTCTGCGAGTGGCCGCCTCCAACCCCGCCTCCAGCCCCGTCTCCCACCTCTGCTAATTTGTGCTCACCTCAGCGAGATCCGGCGACACGCTCCGCCTTTTAATTGCCGTGCGAGCAACGGTCGTCTACCAGGTCCCACAACTGGGTCCAACAGGCAACGGTCTGGTCAACTGCGCAAACGCCAAGTCAAATGAGTTCTTCTCGGGCCCACCGGTCAGCAGCTAACGGAGACGGCAGGAGTCACGGAATGAGTCCATGCGGACAGACTAAGGGCAAAACTGAGCATGTATCGCCACTGAGGGTAAAACTGAGGTCCTGGACACAACTAAGGGCAGCCTGATAATTAACCCATTTTCGATCTAGTCAATGAATTTATCAACTCTCCTACTAACATCCAAAAAAGAAAAAAATGTACAGACAGCTCAAAAAACACATGATTGTATGGAAACACGAAACTTTCTGGAGCCAAACATCTTTCCAAGTCAACTTCATGTTTGAAAGTGCATGGTTGATCCCATGCATGGTTTTGGTAATTAATGACAATCTCTATGGACTAATATTTGCATTGAGCTATATTTGTAGGTGTCCATTTGCTTGCTTGTCTCCATTTGTTGGAGTCAAGGTCTTGCTTGTTCTCCATGTGTTGGAGTCAAGGTTTAGGGAAGAAGATCATTTGTTGATCAAGGCCACGTGAAGATATGCCGAAGAGGTGCTTCTCCCATCTTGGTGTATGGGGGAGCCTTGTGAATCTTCACCCTACAAAAAGCAAAATCTCCATTGCTTGGTTTCAATATTTTTGCTTTTTGTAGGGTAGCTCTTGTCGTCCTCTTTCCAACAAAATTGGATTCACTCGATTCGGAGTTTCCACGCAAAAGTTTTTCAGTTTCTGGTTTCGGCTGTTTTTCAGTGTTTTCCGGAAGTACCGGTAAAGTCACCGGTTCTACCGCTGGAAACTTCCGGTGGCACTTCCGGTGGCATATCCGCTTATGAAAATCCGCTTCTGGAATGCCCCGGAAGTAGCAACGGAAGTAGCAACGGAAGTAGCACCGGTACTTCCGCTAAACCGGAAGTACCAGCGTGCTCAGCGGTACTACCGCTGCCTACTTCCGGAGCCCCCTTCCGGAACCTGTCCGCTGCGCTCCTGTTTTTTTTCGGAAGTGGCACCAGAAGTGAGTCCGGTACTTCCGCCAAACCGGAAGTACCGGCCCTCCCGGCGGTACTTCCGCCCCTGCGGGTTTGTTTTTCTTCTGTCTGTGTACCGTTGGGGGGAGCTGCATTACGTAGGGCGGTAGTACCGCCTCTTGGGCCAGTACTACCGGTCCTGCGGGAATCTGAGCCCAACGGCCAGATTTCCCAGGGCGCCTATTTAAATGTGCCTTCTTCCCCAACGGTTGAATGGATCTTGGTGAACCTTTTGCTCTCTCTATCCTCCATTGTTGCACATCTTTGAGAGCTTGATTCCTCCACTTCCCTCCAATGATTCTTGCCCATCTTTAGGGAAACAAGAGAGGAGATCTAGATCTACCATTCCACCAATCAAATTCTCCTCTAAGTGAGGGGAACCTAGTGGATCTAGATTTAGGGTTGCTTTGTGTTCTTCCCTTTGTTCTTCCTCTCAAATCCCTCCATAGCATTAGTTGCTTTGGTTGGATTTCGGAGTGAAGGACTTGACCACTTTGTGTGCTCTTGCCTTTTGCATTTGTTGCATTGGGTTGCTCTCCCTACGGTGATACGTGAAGATCGACGTTGAGAAGCTTGTTACTCTTGGGTGCATTGTGTTCCCAAGAGCTTTGTGCCTCTTGGGTGCATTGTGTACCCTAGACGGTTTGGAGGTGCCGCGAAGACTTCGAGTTGTGAAGCTTCGGCACGAGTTTGGGAGCCCCAATTGAGTTGTGGGTGTGTGCCCCAAGAGAAGTTGTAAAGGGCTCCGGAATCCGCCTCGAAGGATTCCGATAGTGAAAGGTGAACCAATCCCTTGGGTGAGGTTCATCGGAGAATATGATGAGGCCTTTGTGGCATCTTAAGTAGGCCTCTTGTGGCGAGCTCACACCCCTCCAACGAGACGTACTCCCTTAACAAGTAGGAACTCGGGAATACATTCTCATCTCCGCGTGCCTCGATTATTTCTATACCCGAGCTTTACTTATACAATTTACATTGTGATAGCCTTCGTGTTTGAAGTTCATATCTTGCTATCTCCTTATTGCTTGCCTTGCTTAGCATAAGTTGTTGGTGCACATAGGTGAGCCTAGTAATTAGGTTGTTGGGCTTGATAATTTAAACACATAGTTTTATTTCGCAATTATCAAGCACCTAATTAGAAAAAAAATTAATCGCCTATTCACCCCCCTCTAGGCGACATCCGGGCATAGCTTGTTCTTTCAATGTTCTCCATCGATCGAAAATCTTTTATCAACATAGCGGGGAGTTTGACACAGAAAGTGCATTGATTGAGGAAATGAGATTAATGCGTCTATGGAAAACCAATCACCAAAGTTTAAGCGAAATTATGGATGACAGTCACATAACATTCTGCCATCAAGTGTAATACACAACATAATAAGCACGCAGCAACTCCAAATTTCTGGTGTGCAGTATCTTCTCTACTTAGTGATGGTGGTCTTGAACATAGCGAAGGCCGCAGTATTTGCACACAGCAGGTGCATCCAGATCAAGGCAGATATACTCGATTGGATGGCCAAGGGCAGGGTTTTTATCTATAATCAAAATGAAAAAAAGTCAGCTTTGCTGAAAATGCATGACCACGAGTTATAATCAGCAAGCAATAATGCGGCCAAAGCACGATAATGAGAAGAGTTTGATCGATTTTTGTTGCCTACCCCCTTCACAAGAAACAATACGCCCTTCAACCTTGATTGGCGGCACCTCATTGATCAGTTCCATTGGAGATTTCTTGCTTGTGTCCTGGAATAAATTAAAAATAAAATATATTAAAAGCACTATTTAAACAAGTCATCCAACAAACAAGAGTCAGAACAAACTACTATCTGCAACAAATAAAACTCCTGACATAGGTCATTGTGCTACTTAACGTATGAATATCAGATAACAAACTCGTAAACTAGTGCTAACTCCCTGGTATAGTGGTATAAAGTCTATAAATACAAATTCTGGTATCTTAAAGGATATGAGAATTCTAGAGATCGATAATTTACTTCCAATGATGACATGCCACAGTTCAAGCAGCATCAGCCTTTACTGTGTTCAACTAGTGACTTCTCATCTTTACTGCTTTTCTGGTCATTCCCTACCTAGAGTAAAATATAATCAGAAAAGCATTGCAATGATACTGAACATTTCAGTTCTACTCAGCAGATGGGCTGATGCTAGGATAGCGTTGGGCTGATGCTAGTAGCATTACTACAGCAAAAGTAGAATGGGAATGATAATTCAGATACATCATATATCATAAGCACTTGCATGTATTATTGACTCCGTAAGATCCATTTGTTAATGCAAGGGAAAAACGGTTTCACTTACTCAAAAAATGATAGACATAATAAATCACTAGAAATGAGAACAAGATGTGAGATGAAATCGAGCAATATTGAAAATAACCTATCAATGGTCTACCATGCTTTTGAAAGACGCACATTGGCTCAAGATAATAATGTGTATAAAACTGTAAAGTATAACAGAATGAGTGTGCATATTACGGAGCAAGGGATTACAAGATCTTATCCAGGAATAATAGTAGTCTACAAACCTAGTGTGCCTTCATTCATTGGAAACTTCTTGTGAATTAGATCATCCGATATAATGATAGTTACTCCACAAAATGATGGTTCACTCATGAGGCATGAGACATGGTGAAAATCTAGGTCAAATGGGCAGATTGAGCATGTCATCATGTTGCACATGTGTTTAGTTGACACTGCAGATCGTTACCATGACTCTGTTTGCTCATAACTGAACAATGGAGCAACCAAAGTATTTCAGAAGTGGAACATGCAGATTCATAGCTAGCTGGCAGTTGTAAGAATCCATAGGCGTATTACCATTCCTAAAACTGCCAGCAGTTTTATGACAAGAGTCGCATACATCAAAACAATACCTCCTAGAGGATTTTCAAACTGATCATTGATCAGTATCCGAATTCTATAAATAAAATGGACTATGACAAACCCATGCATACACTCAAAACATGTGTTATTAACAAGATTACGATTATCAATTATCATAGCAAACCTAAAGATGAGAATCATCTGAGACCTCCTCCAGATCTACCAATAAACAGCGGGGAGCTGAAGCCATCAGCACACACAACTAGGCTCAGGGACCCCAGAATCGTCTCAACAGAAACCCATATTGGCCTAAACTAAATGGGGAATACAAAATCAATCGTGCAGCTACGCACCTAAACAGGCGTTACAAGCTGAATCGATCGCCAAAACCGCACGCTGGACACGTACGTATGCGATCTTTCGTACTGAATTGAGGGGAATCGCACGAGAAAGGCGTTAACTCCTAGAGGCCTATGAATCTGACCAAACTGGATCGGAATCTAGGGGCTGGAGAGCGGGGATGAGGGGATTGGTACCTGCATCCACTTGGCGGTGTGGCTGCCGACGACGGCCGCAGCGCCGACCGCCTTCTCTGTAGCGAGGCCTCGCGGCGTGCCGGCGTGGCCGGTGCTGCTTAGGGTCCTGAGGAGCGTTGGGAGCAGCTTCCTCGTCGCAGTCGCCATGGCTGATGATGGGAGGAAAGGGTACTCAGGTCGGGTGAATTCAGGAGGAAATGGAGACGAATTTCTTGTTCTGTAGATTGAGCTTACCTAAGTATCAGCCCATTAGCTCGGCCCAATTATACTGGGCCTAAATCTAGCTGATTATTATAATCTTTAAAAGGTAGTGTATCCTCTATTGGTAATCTTTATTATTCCCTCCGGTCCATAAAAAATATCGCTCATTTTGTACTAAGTTAGTACAAATTTTGGACTAAGTGGAAGCAATAGCTTTACGAAGAGGTTTGTAGCTTGTTGATGATCTCGGTTGTGTACCGGTTATAGTTGAAACAGATTCACTCGAGTTGGTCGAATCTTTCAATGGGGTTATTGAAATATGGAGCCCCTATACAGCTATCTTGATGGACTACTTTCAGCTAGCGCAAAGGATTGGTCGGGTGACGATACAACACTGTCAAAGGGAAGCAAATGTGGTGGCTCATAAGATAGCTAGATTTGCTTTCGATAACAATAATTCTGTCTTGTGTGACGTGGATCCCCCTAGCTTTATTTTACCCGATGTACTAAACGATGTAACTTTGTTTGACTGAGGCAACAAGTTTCTGACGCACTCTCTCCTTACCAGGGTACCTAAGGGGACTGGAAAGTTTTTAATGAGCCGGCTTGCTAACCTAATATAGTGGTTATGTTTTCAGAAAAAAAGTGGGCGACACTTTTTATGGATCGAAGGGAGTACCTAATAATAAAGGAAGAGTTGCTTCTCTCAAAAATTTCGTCCAACATTAGAATTGCCCCTACTTTTTACCGAAATTACGGAACGTTGCCACCGCCGAGTGGAAAAACGGTTCCCTTCGTTCATATTGGGCTATGTTGAGCCTCCGCCCCGCACGCACGATCTAACTCACCTCTCCCAGATCGAATCCAGCAGCCCCGGCTCGATGCGCGCACCTAGAGTACACGCCTAGAAGACGATATCATTGGGGAATCCGTTGGCGTCGTCAACGGGAGCAACCATGGAAACGGCACCTGCGCTCCCTTGCACTAAGTGTGTCTGTCGGCGGCCCAATATCCGGCGGCATGCCCACCCCCTGCATCCTGCGTGACTGGCGGACGGAGCCGCGGAGGTCGACCAACGGGAGGCGGTGATGCGGGTCGACGAACGGGATATCGACGTAGGCGGCCGGAACAGGTACTGGAGGAGGAGGTCCGGGCAGAACCAGCCGGAGCAGGAGTTGGAGGAGGAGGTTGGGGCAGGAGCAGGATGAGGAGGTAGGGCAGATCGATCGGTGCTGCTTCTTGAGGAGGAGGGCGGGGCAGACTCGGACAGAACTTCTTCTAAGGAGGAGGTCGGGACGGGAAAGTCGGGAACACGATGACCGGAACTGGTGCGGACGGACGCGAGCTTGAGTGGGGATGGCGCCGCTCTGGCCACCGCGAGATCTTGTTTCTCATGTGTGCATGGGAATGGGAGATGTGGATGACGTGCTTTTGCTAGAGGATGGGAAGAGATGGGGACAAGTTTGGCAAAAGGAAGTCGATGCCGTCCAAGGCCGCCCTCGCGCTGCGCCTTGGGGCGCGTTTGGTTGCCCGGACCAAAAATGGGCCTCCCTTCTCCGTGGCTCTGGCGGGCCTAGCCCTAGAAAAACGTGGTCGAAGCCATGTTCTGCAGCCCGTTTGGTTGCCCACAAATCCCTAGCCAGGCCCATTTGCGTGGAAGCAGAAAAACAAAGTAGCCGCGTTTGGATGCCTAGATTTCAGGTTTAAGCAATAAACCACTGCGTTTGGTTGCCCAGTTCATGGTTGTTCTGCTAACCTTGCACGCCAAGTGGTGAGCTTACCAACCTACTAGGGTTTTGCGATCATGCATACTTAGAACAAGCACAAATAGACGACGATCACAACCAGGACGACGATAATGACGTCTTTGACGCCGACAGAAGCAGTCAGTCCTCCACCTTTGCCCTCATCAGTTTTGCTTGCTCCAGCTTGGAGAGGTTGGAGAGGCGTCTCTTCTACCCTGGACATGTAGTAGGCTTGTTGTGCCTCCTTGAGAGTGTCGAACCTCTTGCAGCAATTGTTGGGGTAATTCTCCACATGAGCCGAGCAAGCGTTCCAGGTTGTGTAGATCCCTGGAGTCCTGCCTCTGAACACCACATACCACTACAACACAGAACACCAAAATTAGAACTTGCAAAACAAGCAACACATGATCACAAGGTGGAAAAGCAACATAAGCTAATCATGCATTGATCATCACAAACCTACCAACATCACTACAAGCAGCACAAGTGTTTGCTGCCTAGCTACTATGGTGTCAACCAAGCACCACATCAAAAGAGGGTGTAAGAGCAACTCCAACAGGCGCTGCAAAACGCGGCACGCTAAAAATGCTTTGCAGCACGCGCGATCCAGTTTTAGCGCGCACGCGGTGTTTCTGCTCCGGCGGATGCGTTAAATTCGGCGCGCGAAAATAGAGCTAAAAAAAACTCCCCACCAGGCGCGCTAAAATGCAGCGCGCGGGCGCCGGCGCAAACAACTTTTCACAGTCCACACCACATCAACAAGATCAAACAAATCAAAATAAATACAACAACAAATGGCTCTCAACAATCTCCAAATGCTTGTTTAACACAACCAAGTTCAACCCAAATTTAGGACATAGTTCAAATGCAAATGATAACCAAGTTCAACACAAATTTAAATTGAACACACATGTTGACACATCATTTGTCAACATCTTCATAGCCATTGCCACTTCCATTTTGTGTTTCTTCTTCTTGGGACTCTTGGACGGTGGTGTTGGTGGTGTTGGCATGCGATGAATCTCCATAGGCATCTTCTTCTTGGGACTCCATAGGCTTGACGCCTGCGCCCATTCCTTTCGACGCGGCCGCCGGCGTAGGCGGGGCGGTGCCGGTCGATGTCGGGCGCGGCGGCACGAAGAGGTGTTGGTGCGCGCTGGAGCTCACGGCGGCAGAGGTAGGGTTAGGGTTTGTCGCCGCCGCAACTCCCGCGCCGGCGCTGGCAGTGCCGGGGACCGAGTACTGCTGTGAGGCGGAGGGCGGATCCATCACCGGAAGGTCGCCAGAGTGCGCGCGGAATCGCGGCCGCGGGCGCGAGGAAGTTTCACTGCGGCGGTTGGGCGTTCGCACGCGTGCGAGAGCGATAGCGCGCGCTAGCGGCCGTGCACCAAATTTGGGGCGTGCGCGGAGGCGAATTGATGCGCGCCGGAAATTTTTTGCCGCGCGCTCATTTATCGCGCGCCTGCTGGAGGTGCAAAAGCGGGCGCGCGCGGTAAATCGGCGGTTATTTTTAGCACGCCGCGTTTTCCAGCGCCTATTGGAGTTGCTCTAATACTACCACCGCAAGTTCGTCATGTGAGGGGTTGGCATATGTACCACCTCAAGCACCCAAAATATACAGGCCATAAGAAGTTTTGTCCTAGCTACCCAAAATATACATCATATCATCATCAACATCATCAAGCATGCTTGTACCACCGCCACCTCCAACTGACCAAGCACTACTGGTAGTAGTGCTTGGTGAGGAAGGTGTGAAGCCAGAGCAGACGATGGTCCTCGGCCATGAGAACGAAGCCAGTGCCTTGCGCCTTGTTGTCGAGGAGGTTGCTAAGAGCCACCATCTTGGCTGAGTCACTATAAGTGCCCTTCGCGGACATGACAGCCTCGTAGAGGCCTGGGTGCATGTCCACATGCACACTCTCCCTGATGGCGGTTGCCACCTCCCACATGGCCTCGATCATGCTGGTGAAGACGAGCACCTCCTCATCCACCAAGACACCCCTCTTCCTCTTCTTCTCCCCTCTCCCAGCTGGCTTCGGTGCATGATCACCAGCTTTGGTGCCTCGGGTGTCTGGAGGACCATCAAGGATGATGGTATCCGACTCCTGCATCTCAAGATCGTCAGGCGTACCAAGAGGCTCAGAGGACCCCATGGAATGCCTTCCAGTGGCAAGACGAAGGAGAAGATGGTCTGCATTTGCTGGTAGTTCTGGATGGGCTTGTTAAGGAATTCAGCGTCCTTGGGGTGATCCTACGGACGAACAAAAGTTAGACAGTTTGTGTTTGACAGTTAGGAAGTGAAGAATGTTAAACAGTTTGATAGTTAGGAATTGCACAATGCTAACCAGAATGTGGCCTCTCAAGTGCTCCAACTCCAAGTTGATGCTGCTAGTATCTTCATCCCAATGTGCACCACTGAGGTCCTTCAGCTTTGACACCTTGATCCACCTCACTCTCCACTTCCTCAGGTGGTTGTAGAGATCTGAGTAGAGGTGACCACCTGGCCAGAGAACTCAAAAACCAGCTTGGCAATTGTGTTCAGATGCACCTCCTTGAACCCCTTGTCAGTCCTCACCCCGGAGCCGATGAGCTCGCACATCTTGTGTCAGCACGAAGGTGGAGAGAAATGGAGGCCACTTCATGGTCGTCCCCATCTTTCTCTTCTTCTCCTTACCAGCAGCTCGCCTTCTAGCATTCTCCGCCACGAGACCTGGCATCAGCGCCATCTCTGAAGCCATCTTGGCCACCATGAAAATGTCTGAATCTTACGTATCCGACAGCTCGTCCGGCTGAGAGTCCTAGACAAGAGATAGAGCGAGCTGGCTCTCCCCCTCGAGCAGAGACTGGCTAAATTCGTTGGTGCTCATGTCCTACACCGGTCAGGACCAACACAACAATCAGAGGACTAATGGATCTGACCGCAATTAAGAATCATCTAAAGCTACGGTCATGAACACAACGAATCTCGCAATCACGACGGATGTGAGCTACAAGACCAACTCATAAGCAAGGATGTAACCTAGAAGAGCAACTCATAATCACGGATCTAAGCTAGAAGACCAACTCATAAGCACGGATCTAAGCTACAAGACCAACTAGTAAGCACGGATCTAAGCAAGAGACCTAGGGTTATAGTGTGCTTACAGGCATCGTAGCTTGGAGGGCCGCTGTCTGGTCGCCGAGATCGAGGAAGAAGCACCCTGCCGCCGGCCGTTGACCACTGCCGACCGGTGTAGAACGTGACGCCGCTTACCTGGTCACGAAGAGCTCGAAAAGAGGAAATGGTGGCGGGATGTTTGGCAGTGAGAGGAGGGGTGTGAAATAGGGGAGGCAAATCTTGGGCGGTGACCGAAATTTCTCCTGCCACCATTTTCCCCCGAACGAACGTACGCGCGCGGCCGCACACCATCTCCCCGCCTACACGAGCTCGGCTCTGTGATTCGCAATTTTGCCTTGCGGGAGGGTGGCTCTGGAGAAACGGCCGATTCGGACGTTCCTCTCGGGTCTGGCCCTGAGTGATTTAAGATTTGTGCACATGCAGGCTCACGAAATGGGGCAGACCACCAAACAAGCCGAAATTCGTCTTGAACAGTCCGTTCCTGGACTGCGTGGGCTACCAAACACGCACTTGGTGTCTACTACAAGCGTTAGTGGCGCCGGCGCATCTCCATTGTTTGCCATCTTGGACTGAATGGCTAGGGAAATAACGTAGCCAAACACACACACGGCATTGCTTTCGCTAATCAATGGAGCTGAGCGAGCCGACCTAGGATCTGCCACCTACTACCTCATGACCGCTCTTCCAACTGTTGATTACTGAAAGCAAGCAACCAAGGGAGAGTCGAACGATGAAAAAAATAGCAGTGTGGTACTAAACTCTCTGCTACCATAACGACTTCCAACTCCAAAGATAAGGCCGGAGGAAGTACCAGCCATTTGACCACGTTGTTATAATGGGAATAATTCGATTAACTGCAATGTTCAGTCTATAGGCACGGTAAAAAAAAAAGACTTAATGCAACAGTTTTTATTTCGAGAATACACAGATGTTATTTTAACTGGACCAAGTGACTAAAAAATAAACTGAATGAAAATCGCACTGAAAATATTTTATTTTAACATAACCCAAGTCATCAATTTTTTTTGTACTTCCGTAGCAACGTGGGATTCTTTGCAAATGGAAGGAGATGAAGAAAAACTTATTTGCGGTACTAAAATTCTCTATGACATTAAAACATCTCTACTAATATCCACTAATATAAAAGAGAGAGAGGGGGTATGACATAACACATCTGAACCATCTAAACTTGATCCAACGGCTCACGTTTCTGCGATGATGAGCACCTCATCAAAATCAAGCCCACGCAAAAAAAAACAAATAAATGAGGCGCGCCGCGCGCAGGTCATAAACTGCTCACGCACGATTGTCGCACGACCTGGCCACGAACTGGCCGTCGCACGACCTGCCTATCCCCTGTGCCGCTGCCGCACGCCCGGCCCGGCCGTCCAGATCCTCTCTCCGGCAAGTCCGCCGCCCGCTCCATGGACCGTCTCTGGGCGGGGAGTCCCGTCTCCGGGCGGCAGCGCAGCGGGAGCAGCACGGGCTCCACCTCCCGGGACGGCGCCTCCCCATCCTACCACCGCTCCTCTTCCACGTCCTCCGCCGCCTCCCTCCCAGCCGTCGTCGCCGGCGCGGGCATGTCCACCGTCCGACGCACGCAGAACGTCGCCGTGCGCGCCGCGGCCGCGAGGCTCGCGCAGGTCATGGCCTCCCAGAATCCCAGAACGCCACCGGGGACGACGACGACGACTACGCCAAGGACCACTCGCCCCCACCACCAATCAGGTTCGGCAGCGGAGCCCGCGCCCCGCACGGCAGCAACGGGCTCCCTGTTAAAATTTTCCACCTCCGCATTTCGATTTTGATCTAGGCCTATTTGTGTGATTTGCTTGGTGTAAACTGAAGCTCACTATCTCATGTCCTGCAGCGTGATCGTACTGGATTCACATCGATCTGAGACCAATTTCATTGCCAATCATACTGGATCAGGCCTTCTCTCCATGGTATTCCATCATTCGTGCAATAACTTATATCCAGTTGAGTACTATTCCTCCACTAGCTCACCGTTATGGTTATTTTTGCATTAAAGTTTTCAGAATCTGTCGTATTTTATCATCACAGTGTGCTCAAACGGGGAGCTATAGTTTGCAGATGCTATGTATACCAGACCAGTCATGGAATCAGAATATTTTATAGTTTCCAACATTGTCAAACAATTTGACAATAGCTCACTGAAAACTGAATGGAAACCACCCACAAAGAAATGTTTTGTAGTTAAGTGATGAAACATGCTTGTCTTCCATTTGCATCTTTGCTTTTCTGCCCTAGACCTACAAACAGCATCTAAAATCAACTTTGTACACCTCACTATCTAAAGAGTGCAAGATGTTGTACTCTTCCACAAAATAGTGCATGTTATATTCTCTTTTTTCAGTGATACTGAATCCTCATTTTCTCCTATAGCAGCTCCCATGT
This sequence comes from Puccinellia tenuiflora, assembly GCA_012064385.1. Lineage (NCBI taxonomy): Eukaryota > Viridiplantae > Streptophyta > Magnoliopsida > Poales > Poaceae > Puccinellia > Puccinellia tenuiflora. The sequence goes on along the minus strand of QRDG01000893.1, from coordinate 167,805 downwards.
GGTCGACTTATTCACTTGCACAACACAGACTGAATGATTGAAGGCTGAAGATGCATGGAAGTTGTGGTTTGCCGCAGAGATGAGAAGGGTGATAGGGACCAATATTACCTTTTTTTTCATCCATGTGACATGTGATTGTTCATTGAGGAACCATAGTCTCATACAAGACTATGAGCTTGTAAGATATTCCATGTGTTTCACTAATATCTATGATCCCAAATGGTTCTTATTTCCATATCAGTCAACTCTGCTGAAGTGCTAAACTGACCATATCAATTTGTAGTGGCGAAGTCATCCCCTTCATGGCTGGAGGAGAGCACAACTTGGCTGGTACCTGGCACAACACATCGGATGGAAGTTGTCATCGTCTCCATGACCACAAAAGTTCGTGCCGTGGAAGGCAAAACCACTGAAAAAGTACTTAGGTAATTAGGACAATTGCATATAATGCTAAGTGGAGTAAAAACAAGAGTTAAGCTTCTTGGCTAGGTGTTGTCTAATCAAATCTTCATTGCTACTAGAACTGCTGTTGCAATCTACTTCCGCTAGGACAGAAAATGAACAAGACTACCCTTTTCCAGCGGTGCTTCTGTTTGGAAGAAAACATTTTATAAACCATATCATCATCTGGATATTCGAGTCGCGGTCTCCTCACTTTGCACTTCGTGAGGGTAAGGCTTGCCACTGACACCTTTCCCCAGACCCCGCACAGTGCGGGAGCTCTCACCACTGGGTACGTCCTTTTTTTTTATCATCATCTGGATATTGTAGTATGCTTCATAAACTTGGATTGAGCATGCAGATGTCATTGACAGTCTTTATAGGGCAGAGATGTGTTAATTAAATTATGTCGATTGTAGTCGTGCATTGGAATGAGTGGTACTTTTGAGTTTTGACAGCTCTCTATGCTATATTTTGTCTCATTTGATACTCTATATACTTGCTCATCAGCTATAGACATCAATCTACATATTATAATTGCAAACTTTACCCTATTTTGCACCTTTGCCTACATTATACATGTGGAAGTACGTGCTAATGCATAATGCCTGCACATATTTGTTTGTTGCCATGCAATGTAAATGCTTTAGCTGTACAAAACGGCCAAGATTGTCACATGAACCTGCAGCTCAGTTCTGATATTGTTCAATATTAACAAGCTAAGCCAAATGTGGAGGCAAATGCATAGGGTCTTCGTTGCTTGTTTGATGTACCCAACAGATAAGTATCTCTTTTATATATTGATATGCAGTTTGCATTAGAAAGCTACATCATTCAGAAATATAACTGGATCAGAGAGCAATTGTGTTTTGCTTGGAGAAATCTGAGTAAGTCAATGCCGGCCTGCCCGGGAGCACAGACAATATTCCTCCGTCTTTGACGCTTGCTCGGCAATCTCTCCTCCCATTCAGCGTAGGTGAGCATGGACAACAAGCAAACGCAGGCCAGAGGAGGCCGACCTACAGTTCCACTGCAACAATCCTCCAATATCTTCAGGTTTGGCGTTTTAAAACTGTACTAAGTACAGCAATGTCTTAAATTTTAAAAGCGCATCTGTAGTCAAAGACATTGCATATACATTCAGTTTTAATTTTATGCAACACTACGTGCTCTGTTCAAATTTGGGACGGCGCCCCTGCCTTGGTTCAGGTCACCATCTGCAGTTTTAGGTCACAACCAGGTGCAGGTCACAGAATATCATCCTGAATGTAATTCATTAAGAACAGATAAATTATTGCATGTAGTGATCACCTGGGAAGCTAATTTGAGTTCGCATCAGCATGCTTGGTATTCCTAAACTCCGAGCATCTCTACAGGCTTTTTCTCCAGCTGACATGTAGCTGGATCAAATGGCTAACACAAAGTTAAATTATCTGGTGGTGGAGTTACCGAGTTACTCAATGCCTTTTTTTAGAGAGTACATGAAAGCGTACCTTAGTGGTTCTTTTGTGTGCTAATGCTTCATGTCTACTTCCCGGTCACTCCCAATTCACATACGTTAGCGATTGGCAGCACTACTGCATTTCAGTAGCGCAGAAAATAAACTTACTTGCATGATAGTCTAAGTTGCAACTACTTACACAGCTGCGTATACCTCTGCTTGCACATCTGAACTGCTATCTATATTTGAACAAGCTAACTTCATATACATCATTTGTTTTCCTTTCTGCTGTAATAATAATTTGTTGATTGTATGGTAATTTTGTTCTATAATACTATTCTATACTTTAGCTCTTTGCATAAAAAGACAATGGAGTGTCCAATTTTTTTCTGAATACATGCCTAGGTCCCTGTAGATTTCAGTATGGATTGCCAGTTTATGGATTGGGAATGGTCACTTTACACACTTTCTTGAATTACTTCGGTCTGTTATCCGGTTCTTAAACTAAACTCGCTTTGGCTTCAGCAGACAGATGAATAGGAAGATACACAGAGTAGGAGGAAGGGGAATGATACCAACTTACATTTCCAGTTTCGAGATAGAGTCCTATCTTTTTATTGTTTCATTTCTACTCACTGCAGTTTAACCATACATTTGCATTTAAACCTGTACAGGAAAAGAGAATGGTTTGGAGGCTTAAAACAATTCATAATAATCAGTCCATTGTACAATTTTAGGTTCATGACATATTGCTTACATGAAGAATAAACATAGCTATCAAAAGTTACTATGCTTCCTAAATGTTCTTATTGTCTAGCCTTTGCAAATCACACTTTTTAGAATTGATTAGTCAAACCTAAATCATCATTTTGTTCAAACCATGCAACATGCCATTAGATTCTTGCAGGGGCTGCATGGAATCAAGATGTAGCTCACTGTACTAGATGGCAATACGGTGATACTTAAGGTCAAGTAGGTATGATTTAAAAAACTATCCCAGTTAAGAAGCTGGTGCTAAGTATTCAAACGATCAACTTTTGTGTCGTAGTCTTCATATGGTTGTAACCTGATTTAGCATGTTTCTTTTTGCAGAGTCTATTTAATCTGTAATGTAGGTGCATTATGTTTCGTTGGAGCTGATGCGGAAATCAATCAAGAACACTCAGTAAAACATGGTTCATTTTGTAGAGTTGGGCGGCACACATATTCTTATGCGACGATGTAATCCAATCCATATTCAAATTTCTGGTTTCTGAATTGATTCATCCCCTTGATCTGCTCACGATAACAATACTGAATGGTTCATTTTTACTCTTAAAAGGGATATCACAGAGGGCATGGTCAATATAGTGAAACTTCAATTATAGCAAGTGATGATGACACACTTTGTTCTAATGAAAATGCAGGAGCTATCTTTGCTTAACTCGGTGTTGGCTGACATAACTGCAGGTCCGCAGAACAATTGGTTGTGTTGTAGGTTTGGTTCGGTTTCTGAGCTGGCAATGGTGTGCGCCTTTTTCTCTTTTTGTTTAGTTTAACATGATTTTCAGGGAAAGGATTCATGGATTCTTGATTTTCAAGGAATGGATCCACATTTTGGTGCAGTGTGCATTATTTTGGTGGATTCCTATAGCTTAGCATGTGAAATATGTAGTCTATTTTTTTACTGGTTATGACTTAGATCAATCTTGCATTATGCAAGTTTTTGTTAGCTGGCTAATAATAGCATTCGTTTGCCCTTTATTGTAGCATGTGATTTATCTCCGGAGAACCCGTTCTCCATGTCTCTTTATCCAATGCAGGGAGAGTTGCCAAATATAAAAGAAGAGAAAAGGCTTAAAATTTATTTCGCCCCAACAAGAATAGACTAATACTGCATTAACACTTGATGAATTTCATCTTCTAAGATTACACGTGTGTTACACGTGCACGATTACTAGTAATCCATAAAAAACAAACTGTAACAACGCCCGTACATATTTGCTAGAAAAATGAAAAATAAATATTAAAACGAAAGGGCGAAGTGAGGCTAGGATTACCTGAGTTGATCGGCGTAGGAGCAAAATTTTGGTTATGTCGACTTTTTTTGACAATAAGTGATTTTTTCTCTTCATTTGCAACGCACGCGGGTCGATCGATTTTGGCGCAAATGTTCTATTGCACAAGCACTTTTCCGACAATAAGTTCATTTTTTTCTCTTCCATTGCAACACGCGTGAGTCGATCTATTTTGGGGCAAAATTTAGATTGCGACAACATTTACCAATAATTATTGATTATTTTCTCTTCCGTAGCAACGCACGGGTATTTTTGCTAGTCACAATAAAGAGCGAGATTCTCCTCAAAAATAATTTTTACTCCCTCCGATCCGTAAGAGTGTCGCCGGAAGACACCTAACTAAACGCAAAAAACCCCTAAAAAAAACTAAACGCAAAACACAGTACAACCAGCAACATTTAATTAGGATCAGAGGGGGTAGAAAACTTCTCTTACCCTCAAAAAGACCTGGAATAGGCCGTGGAGGGAGAGGTTGAGATCAAGGCTTAATTTGGGGGCCGCGGTTGGAGGAGAAGTACAAATCCAGCAACTGATGGAGAACCCAATGCCCTGAGTACTAATGGTCAAAGCACGGATATGGATTTTGATGGGTATCCTCTCCACAACCCATTCAGGCTCTGTTTGTTTCTAGAGTTTTTTTAGGGATTTGTGGGGATTATCCCGGTGAAACCCCCAAATCCCCACATATTTCAAAACATCGTTTGTTTCTAGTGTATTGGACAGGTTTTATCCCCACCTTTCCCCACAAATCCCCAAAGTCTAGTTCATTTTTCTCAATCCCCTAGGGGATCTAATACACTACCCCTACCTAGTAGATTGGATCCCCAATCCCCTAGAGGATTGGGTGAAGTTTGGAGTTTCACCCAATCCAATAGAGGATTATCCCCACCAATCCCCTAAAATACCCTAGTAACAAACAAGGCCTCATTCGAAAATGTTTGGTATTAAACTCTACGCATGTGGCTTCTCAGAATGTAATTCCGTAATTTCAGAAGTCAAACAATGATGGTGGTGCACATGTTGCACAGATAGTAGGACAGATTGAAGGAGATAAAGCTTATGTGAACAGCTCATCTGAGGATCAGGGTACACGACAGAATAATCTGAAGAAGAAGAAAATGAGAATGGAGGGTAATGGAGAACATGGTGAAAACACTGAGATATCGGCGGCCTCCATCGGGATGGACCGCCGGATGCAGTGAAAATCTTAGGACTAAACTGCCGTGGCATAGTCCCAGTTCTTTTGGCAGCTTAAAAAGCTGCCCCCTCCCCAGCTTTTTCTATAAGCCACCCGGCTTATTACTCGGAGCTTCTAAACTAGTCATATGATGACTAAACTAAAAGCTTCGAGTAATAAGTCGAATGGCTTATAGGAGAAGCTGGGGAGAGGGCAGCTTATTTAAGCTGGCAAAAGAACTGTGCCTTAGTTGGGACTGCGGCAGTGAGATGGCTTCTAAACTTACCGAAGCTTAGAGGAGCAGATATTTTATTCTTATCTGAGACACATTTAGAAGACTGGTCGGCGGAGTGCCTGCGTCGTCGGTTGAACATGGACTATAAAATGGTAAATACTATACATCTGAGGCCGATGGGAAAGAAAGTTCCGGACTGCAAATTACCTTAGGAAACTAAGTCCCCAAAACGCTCCCATGATTCCCTCACCCGACGCCACAGACGACGACGCCATGGATGCACATCACATGCACCTTATCCACCCGCGCGGCAAGCCAGCAGCAACAAGCACACTGCTGCATGGCTCCGCTCCCTTGGCTCCAACATACTTCCGGACGCAGCGTCGCTCCGCTGTGCTGCCGTACCTCACGAACGCCGGCGAGCGTTTTGAAGCGCCTGACCACCACATCGTCCTCGGCGCCCGGGGAGGCCGCACCGGCGCTGTACGTCCACGCCCCAGAAGCTGGGCCTCAAACTACGCCAGCGCGGCGGCGCGGCGCGGCGCGCGTCCTCTTCGTCGGTAGTGGGGCCCCACGCTTGTTCCTGCCATAGGCGTACGACGGTGCAGTTGTCGTCGGTGATGCGGCGGCGTTCGCGGCATGCGCTGGCGCCGGAGAACTCGCGATGGCCAGGGAGGTGCACCGGCGCGTCCTCATCGCGGGGTTGACCCTCGAACTCGTCGCGCGCAACACCGCCAAGTGCGACGACCGCGCTCCGGGGCCCAGCCTCGTCTTCCCCAGCGCCGCCATCTCCGTCTGCACCCCGCACCACGGCAACGGCTTCAGCTCCCACTACAGCAAGAAGTATCAACGACTTCCATCATCGCGGGCGAAGGCAGGCAGTCCGCGTCCTTCACCTGCGGGCTGCGGCATCGCCGGTGCGCGTTCTCCTCTAAGGTAGCCATATGATTTTCAGTCTATAAATGTTACATCCTTCTGTATTCTTTGTTTAGTGCGGGGTGATACTTGTGTGCTAGATCATTTTCATTCGGATAGATTTAGTTTTTTGTGAATGGAATGGTTCAGTTCCATCCATTTATCAAAACAATTCAAGAACAAAACTCGCATCCCTACATTTGATTGATGGATTTGGTAGCGAAACATAATACCATCCCTACTTTTTTGTTTCTCATCCATGTAGCTCTAGTGTATAGAAGCTATGCTTCCTTATTTCTTAGACATGTTTCTGTCATAGAGATATTCCGCTTCAACCACTACCAACCATGCTTCTTACTTATTCACATAAGTTTCTATTGTAGAGAATATTTGGTGCAACAATTTTATTATATGCGCTTCTTATGTGTACACAGATTGCTCCACTATATTCATGCTTCTGTGGACAGATTGCTTCACTATATTCATGCTTCTTGGGTTAGTCAGTATATGTGTTTCAATTGTACAACTTTTTTGGATTGAAACGTTGCCTTATGCTTCATATTTGTCATATATGATGCGAAGAGCTAGTGTCCATTTGTTATGTTAATTCTTCTTCTGCCATCCATGCTTCTCCTCTGCTTCTACACATACGGAACGTTTGCTATGCATTGTGAGCATGAAATTCATGTTTCCATTAGTACATGTTTCCCAAGCATTGTACATTCACCAGCAGTGGCTTATGTCGTCAAAATCGTCGGCAACCATATTATCTATTTTTTTCGTTTCATACATGCTTCTACTGTACATAAGCTATGCTTCATACGATGACAACAATGCTTCTATGTTTCTCAAATAAGTTTCTCTTAAATGGCAGACAATCTCCGACATGGATGTTGAGCGTTTAGTGAAAAATACGACATGAAGATTGAACCAATGGAGTAGTGGACAATATGTGCCGTTGTCGACCTCGATGCATCCCGGCATGGTGAAGGTTGCTGTAACAGCCCCAGCTTTGTAATAAAAAATACGAAGAATTTTTCCACTTTTTGCATTCTTGTTTGCATCATGGCATCCATATGAATTTGCTATTCCTAACAACCCAACATATGCAAGCAATTGAAATGGGGAGGCAAACTTCCCAAACACCCAAACCAATGCAATTGAATAACTTGGCAAACAAATTAATCTTGGACTTCCAAATTGTTTAGGAAGTACCAAATTACATCTTAGAACAAATGGTTAACATCCAATTGTTGACAAGCCAAGATTTAAAATTTGAGAACTCAAAATCGGCTCAATTTTATTTCTATTTTTGAGACCAAGATAAGCCTTCCAAAAATTCAAACTAAAATCATGGGGAGCTTCAATATACTGTGAGAGCATCCATGATTAATTTCACTATTTTTGGAAATGTTTAATTGCTCCAATTAAATGCATTTTGCAAATTATCAAAAATGACCAAATTTAAAACCTATGAACAAATGTGGGTCAAAACTTTTTATTTCGCCACCCCGATTTTAGTGGAGCTTCTAAGTGACATGGGAGGCCTATATGAATTTTTGTAGAATTTATAAAAATGCTTAAGTGCCTCCTTAAAATCGCTAAAGTTGCTGCTGGACCTTTTTGTAATTACAATAAATTGTGCCGGGGGGTTTTCGCGAAAACCTTTTTCTTCCCCACAGTGCCGGGCGGCACTGGCGCCATGCCGCGCATGCGGCCGTCGCTCCACCTGCTCCCCTGGAGGTCAAGTGGCCCTCCTCGACGCTCACCTGCTCCTCCTCTCTCTCCCCATCTCCTTCTCCCCGTTTCCCGGATCGAGCTCGATCCCTAGCTAGCTCCCGAGACCGACACCGCCCCGCCGCCGTTCTCCGCGCCTTGCCGTCGACTCCGGCCAACCCGAAGCAAGCCATCGCCGCCACCAGCTCCGCCTCGCCGAGCTGCTCCTCCCCACCGCAGGAATCGGCCCGGGGTCGCCGCAATCGACCTCGCCGGGCCGTTCCCTTCCGCCTCCGTGCCGCCGCCTCCGAGCACCACTGAGCCGTCGTCCGACCTCCTCCGGCCTCTCCGTGTGCGTATTCACGCTCCTGGTGAGCAAGCGCCCCATCCCGACCTCTCCTCCCTCTCTCTTCCGCCTTGTGCCGTACTCCCGCCAAGCGCCGCCGTCCACCCCCGCTGCGGTGACCGCCGTGGTCGCCTCCGACGACCATATGGCTCGTGCCGCCACTCCCCCTACTCCCCTCCGTCTCCTCTAGCTCGTAGGGAAAGTGCCCGTGGCCAATTCCACCGATTTCGGACGAATTCGTGCTCAACATGCCGCGGTAGTCGCCGTTGCCGTGCCCCGGCCTGGGCACCGGCCTGTCCGGCCAGGAGGCCGGCTGGCTCGGGCCAGTGCCAGGCCTGGACACCGGTCTGGGCCGGCACGAGGCCGGCCGGTTCGGCCACCCTCCCGGCCTCGGAGCCCAGCCTGGGCCGGCCAAAGGCCGGTGGCTTCGGGAGCCCACCCGGCCTGCAGCCCGGCCTGGCCGGCACAAGGCCGGCCTATCTGCAAATTTGGGTTTTCTTTTTAGAATTAAATTGATTTAAAACATTTAATAACTAATTGATTATTAGATCAAATACAACAAATCAAATATCAAAATGTTCAGAAAAACAACCTCTAAAATTTAGAATAATTGTAGTAGTCTTTTGAAACTAATTTCTTGCTGTTTAATAAGAATTATTAAAATGCCAACAAATAATACCTAATTCGGAAAAATTCATAACTTGTGAAATAATTAACCAAAATTGGAGAATAAAATATCAATGTGTTTAACACTTCAAATGCTATCAAATCATGTTAATATCAAATCATGACCACAAATATTTATTTGATGTTATTCATAAATTGGGTAAAAGAATTAAATTCAATTAATTATGTAATTCGCTATTTATTCTTCGGTACTCAGAAAATTACAAATAAGGTACCAAAATGATCGGAAGGACTAACCCTATCCATTCATATCATGTTCATGCATATTTAAGCCCTTTATTTTGTAATGTGATAAATTATAAATAATGTGGTCACTAAGGTAAATATAGGGTTGTTTCCAAATAATTGCACTAATTATTTGGAACTCCATTTAATTTGTTAAATAAATTAAATGTTGATATCTTTGCATAAACTTGTCATGTCATCATGTGATTGTGCATTGCACCTTGTCTTCGTGTGATTTATTTTGTTCTTCTATTCTTGCTTGGGTATCGATAGATTCCGGAGTTGAGGTCACCCCTACCTACCTCGACGAGCCGTACTACACGCCACGGCAGCAAGGCAAGAGATAACCTAACCTTCTTGGAATCTAGCATCCTATTGCTTTTATAAACTTATTTTATCCACTATAATATTGCATGCGATTCCAATGACAATTTTTGGTCAATACTAGAGTATCCTATGAATGCATGTTTCTCCCCGAACCATCACATGCTTCCCCTCCTATGAACCCTAGGGTTGATGTGTTGGCCGGAGACAAAAATATAATTGTTGTTATATATGCTTAGCTATGCTTAGCCTTGCTTAGTCGTGTTTCTATTTATGTCCGTTGATTAAATTCCATATTGATGAATGATGATGGAATGTTCAGACATGGTGGTTGTTGTTGGTACTTAATTAATTGCTTAAAAGGCTTGGGTGAGTTGCCATCGGGGATGGTGTTTTGCCTCACTCTTGCCCCTAGGTGCGAGTTCCTGTCTTCGGACTCAAGGTTTGAGCGTGCTGCCATTGGTGGGGGTATGGGCTCCTTACTAACTGAATAACTTGTGCGGGCGTATCCAAGGGTCCTCTAGTTCGATTTTCCATTTGCGTGTGGGTGTGTGAGTGGAAAGGAAAATGATGAGGATGATTTGCGTTTAGGACGTGGCGATGGGGGCAGGGGCTGAAATAGGCTGGGTAAACTTGCCCTGTCGCTACAGATGACTCTTGGATAGTCTCACGCGAGGTAAAGTTTTAACCGCGCCCACTCGCCGGCCTTCCCCGGAAGAGGGTCAATCCGGTGAGCCGGACGGTACCAATGGGTAAATTAGTACATCCCTGCAGGATTAATATTTTCGAAAAGCTGTGTCCACGGTTATGGATGCCTTGGGAATGGATTTACGGGATCATAGAGAACCTCAACCTTAATTAAAATTTGGCAGCTAAAGGTTGCATTGCAACGTGTGATAAAAGGTTCATTTCCTCGAGGGTGATTCGAGGGAGTGCCTTTGGTGGTGATGAGATGTTTCTGGTTACTAATGGTTCGCCGAGAACCGAAGATGAAAAGTTTACTCTCTTATCCCCTTTTTAAGAATCTTCTGAGTAGTCGATGCCTTTGGGCCATTAATGTCTTTTATAAATGAAAATCAGCTTTATGCAAAAGAAATACATATACAGCTTTAGAGCCTCCGTCAGCATTGGGCCTATATCACCCTACTAAACTTGCGAGTACGTCGTACTCAGTCTCTCTTTGCTGCCTTTATTAATTTGTTTCAGAGGAGGACGACACCGAGCAGCCATGTGGTTTCTTCCTAGACATTGACGAATAGTTCGGGGTTACCATGTGGCAGCTTGGGACCGTGGAACAAGCTGGCTGGGTTGTTTATTTGTAGGCCTCTTAGGCCCTATATTTGGATCTTGTTGTACTAGACAACACTACTTCGCTTCCGCATGATGTACTGATGGGTCGGTGACCCCTTTTGTGTGTAATATCTGTATTCTTCTTGTTATATGAGTTGCGATATGTTTTGTGTCGTAGAGTCTGCAATGTGCCAGTTGTTCCACAAGTCTTGATCTCTGTATTATGCTTTGATAGCTATGCCAGTGTTTATGGCATGATCGGAGTGTTGCGTGGGAGCGGTAATCCCATGCCCTTCAGTTATGTAGCATAGCCTGTGGGTTACATAGCCTCTCTGCATAATTCTGGGGTCGAGGCGCTACAAGTTGGTATCAGAGCAGGACTACCTGTAGGAAACTCTTTCTATTGGTCGATGTCGAGTCTAGTTGAAAATTATTTATAACCTAAAAATGAGTTGTGAAAACCTTCTTAGGATTCTTTTTACTCCCCATCCAACTCGCTCTACTCTAATTTCTTATCTCTATTTGTTTTAAGCTTGGTGTCGAAGTTTAGGTTCTCGGGGTTGGGTTCTACCGTCCGGTGTTTGTCTCGAGTCCGTTCTATCCGTTTGCTATCGCCGCGATGACGTGATGTCCGTGGTTGCCTAAATCTGTTTTTAGTATTAGTGCCGTCTTGAATCGCTATATCTGGAAGGACTCTTTTTATCTATCCTAACTGTGGGAATTGGTTACTAACTATTTCATTGTTCCAAATCTTCAGAATGGCTCCTACCCGTCGTGGGGAACAAGGCAATCCTGATGCACCGCCGCTACCCTCAATGGCGGAGGTCCTGATGGCCATTGAGCAAAACTGCCTGTGCAACGAGCATCTGCTCGAGCAGTTGGTGCAGCAAGGGGCAAGGAGGAACACGGACTGCAACACCCTCACGGAGTTCTTGCGCTCCCAACCTCCTACCTTCACTGAAGGCAAGGAGCCCTTGGATGCTGATGATTGGCTCCGGGTTCTCGAGCGCAAGTTCACGGCCTTGCACGTTCCGGTGGCGGAACAAGTCAACTTCGCTACCTACCTGCTGACTGGAGCCGCCGGCTCTTGGTGGGAGAGCCACGTGTCAATGTTTGACGCGGGCCATGTCTTCACTTGGGCGGAGTTCCGCACCGCCTTCCGTGCGGCATACATCCCCAAGCCCCTCATGGACCTCAGGAGGAGGGAGTTCCTGGACTTGACCCAGGGACGCATGGATGTCCAAGCTTATGGGCGGGAGTTCAACCACCTCTCCCGTTACGCCCCTCAGGACGTGACGAATGATGAGCACAAGCAATACCTCTTCCGCAAGGGGCTCGCACCTCGGCTCCGCTACGAGCTCCTGTCCTTCAAGTTCCAATCCTACCAGGAGCTCTACAACCAGGCTCTTACTATGGAGCAAGGTAGGAAGGAGCTGGAAGCTTCCAAGAGGCCAGCTCCCACTGACAACCAGAGCTCCTCTTCTTCTAAGGGCAAGAAGCGCAGGGTCTTTGTGCCCTTCAGCGCCGTGCCTCGTGCACCCTTCACGCCAAGGCCTTCAGGGTTCAGGCCACCTCCGCCTCGCCCAGCTACTTCGACCTTGGGTGCGGCTGGGAGTGGTTTCCGCCCTCAGCTGCCTCCACCACCGCCGAGGCCCACTTGCTTCGCTTGTGGCCAGCCAGGGCACTACTCCAGGGAGTGTCCCCAGAAGGCACCGGCTACCGCAGCACCTGCACCCGCACCTTCTACCCCAGCCGACAAGGCCATGACCGTCAGTCGTGGCCGCCTGAACCACGTCTCGGCTGAAGGCATTGAGGAGGACCCCGGAGTTCTCATGGGTACGCTTCGAATCAATGATTACCCGGCTTCAGTCTTATTTGATTCTGGAGCATTGCATTCATTCATATCTATAGCATTTGCACACAACCATCAAATACCATTTGTGAACATGGACTCCCCTTTAGTGGTCAAAACCCCAGGCTCTAGCTGGCACACTAAATGGATTACTCCGGACGTCCATATCACCATAGGCTATTGGTCCTTTCCGTTCCAGCTGATAGCACTGAAGTCAGATGGGCTAGATGTAATTCTGGGTATGGATTGACTAGTCAAATATCAGGCCAACCTGGACTGTGCTGCCAAGTCTGTCACCGTGATCCACCCTACCGTCGGGCTGGTGAGTTATTGGTCACCTTCGTCCGCAACTCCGTCCGCTGCCACTCCTCTCTCGCCGGAGATCAGTCTATGCTTCCTGGAAGGTACCACCCCACCTGAAATGCGTGAAGTTGCTGTGGTGTGTGAATTCCCAGATGTCTTCCCAGAGGAACTGCCTGGCATGCCACCTGATCGAAGCGTGGAATTTGTCATTGAGTTGGTTCCGGGAACTGCCCCAATTTCCAAAAGGCCCTACCGCATGCCAACGGAAGAGCTAACTGAATTGAAGAAGCAACTTGATGAGTTGCTGGAAAAAGAATTCATCCGGCGAAGTAGCTCACCTTGGGGCTGCCCGGTCATCTTCGTCAAAAAGAGGGACACAAATGTTCCTCGGCTGGTTGTTGATTACCGCCCTCTGAATGCGGTGACCATCAAGAAGAAGTATCCCATTCCTCGAATAACTGACCTATTCGATCAGCTAGCTGGTGCAATGGTATTCTCCAAGATGGATCTGAGGTCAGGCTACCACCAGATCAAAATCCGAAAGGAGGATATTCCGAAGACGGCTTCCACTACCCGTTATGGGTTATATGAGTACACCGTCATGTCTTTTGGCCTCACCAATGCTCCGACTACATTTATGAGGCTAATGAACTCCATCTTCCACGAGTACCTCGACAAGTTCATCATTATTTACATCGATGACATCCTTGTGTACTCCAAAACCAAAGAAGAACATGCTGAGCATCTTCGGCTGGTCCTGACCAAGCTCCATGATCACCGCCTCTATGCCAAGTTCTCCAAGTGTGAATTTTGGCTGAAGGATCTAATTTTCCTAGGTCATGTGGTATCAGCTGCTGGAGTAGCGGTGATACCTGACAAGATTCAGGCAATCCTGGATTGGCCAACTCCCAAGTCCGTCAAAGATATCCGAAGCTTCCTTGGATTGGCGGGTTATTACCGCCGATTCATCGAGGGATTTTCCAAGATTGCCAAGGCATTGACTGACCTCCTCAATAAAAACAAACAATTGTGTGGTCAGACAAAGCTGAAGAGAGCTTTCAAACTCTTAAGGTCAAGCTCACTACCACCCCGGTGCTTGTCCTTCCTGACACCGACAAAGACTTTGTCATCTACTGTGATGCATCACTTCAAGGCTTGGGCTGTGTTTTGATGCAAGAAGGCCATGTTGTCGCATATGCTTCCCGTCAACTCAAACCACATGAGCAAAACTATCCAACTCATGATTTAGAGCTTGCTGCCGTGGTACATGCTCTGAAGCAATGGAGGCCCTACCTGTTGGGCAACCGTTGCGAGATCTATTCTGATCATCAAAGTCTGAAGTATCTCTTCATCTAGCCGGATCTGAATTTGAGACAGAGAAGATGGTTGGAATTAATCAAAGACTATGATGTGACCCTCAATTATCAGCCCGACAAGGCCAATGTCGTGGCCGATGCTCTGAGCCGCAGGGCCTATTGCAACACATTGATGGTGGAAAAGGCCCAACCTGCCCTCCATGAGGAATTTACTAGGTTGAATCTGGAGATTGTTCCCTCCGTATATGTAGCTAACCTGGAGATCAAATCCACCCTTGAGGATGAAATCAAGGCCGCAAAACAACTTGATGCTGAAATCCTTGAAATCAAAGAGAAAATAGCAAATGGAAAAGCCAATTGTTTCTCGGTTGATGACAATGGTGTTGTCTATTTCGGTGATCGTTATTGGTGCCCAAGAGTGGGAATACAAAAGAGTTGATCCTCTCAGAAGCTCATGAGTCACCCATCTCTATTCATCCGGGTAGCACCAAAATGTACCAAGATCTTCGCCGTCAATTCTGGTGGTCTTGCATGAAGCGAGAGATCGCCGAGTATGTTGCTGAATGCGACATCTGTCGCCGAGTGAAGGCTGAACATCAAAGGCCAGCTGGTACCCTTCGCCCCATAGCCATTCCCGAGTGGAAGTGGGATGAAGTGGGTATGGATTTCATCACCGGCTTTCCAAGATCACAAAAGGGCAATAATGCCATCTGGGTCGTCATCGACCGCCTATCCAAGGTAGCCCACTTCCTTTCGGTTTGCGAGGACATAAATGCAAAGCAATTGGCCGAGTTGTATGTTGCCCATATTGTTCCTCTGCACGGTGTTCCACTGAGGATCATCTCAGACCGTGGGAGCCTGTTCGTATCCAGATTCTGGCAGGCTTTCCAAAATGCTATGGGAACCCGTCTCAACTTCAGCACAACTGATCATCCTCAAACTGACGGTCAAACTGAAAGGGTGAACCAAATTCTTGAGGACATGCTTCGGGCATGTGTCATCTCCTTCGGTAAGGGTTGGAAAAAATATCTCCCCCTCGCCGAGTTCTCCTACAACAATAGCTACCAAGCCAGTTTGCAAATGGCTCCCTTTGAGGTTCTTTATGGGAGAAAATGCCGGACTCCTCTGAATTGGTCTGAAACCGGAGAGAGGCCACTCTTCGGTCCTGATGTGATCAATGAGGCCGAGGAGAAAGTCTGTATCATTAGGGATAATCTCAAGGCTGCTCAATCCCGGTAGAAAAGCTACTATGACAAGCATCATCAAGAGGTTCACTATGAAATTGGTGATAAAGCCTATCTTCGAGTCTCTCCTCTCCGAGGCGTTCGTCGCTTCGGGATTAAGGGCAAATTGGCACCTCGCTATGTTGGCCCTTTCACCGTCCTAGCCAAGCGAGGAGATCTCTCCTATCAACTCGAGTTGCCCTCCAACTTCCCGGATGTGCACGATGTGTTCCATGTCTCCCAACTCCGGCGTTGCTTCAAAGATCCAATCCGTGGGGTTGATCATGAGGTGTTAGACATCCAAGAGGATTTGACTTACCGCGAGCATCCTATCCATATCTTGGATGAAGCGGAAAGGAAAAACCGCAACAATACTATCAAGTTTCTCAAAATCCAATGGTCTAACTATTCCGAAGAAGAAGCGACTTGGGAGCGAGAAACTAGTCTTCGTCAGGAATACCCCGCCTTCTTCACTCAAGCCTAGAATCTCAGGACGAGATTCCTGTAAGGGGGGGGGGGGGGTAGAATTGTAACAGCCCTAGCTTTGTAATGAAAAATACGAAGAATTTTCCACTTTTTGGATTCTTGTTTGCATCATGGCATCCATATGAATTTGCTATTCCTAACAACCCAACATATGCAAGCAATTGAAATGGGGAGGCAAACTTCCCAAACACCCCAACCAATGCAATTGAATAACTTGGCAAAAAAATTAATCTTGGACTTCCAAATTGTTTAGGAAGTTCCAAATTATATCTTAGAACAAATGGTTAACATCCAATTGTTGACAAGCCAAGATTTAAAATTTGAGAATTCAAAATTGGCTCAATTCTATTTCTATTTTTGAGACCAAGATAAGCCTTCCAAAAATTCAAACTAAAATCACGGGGACCTTCAATATTACTATGAGAGCCTCCATGATTAATTTCACTATTTTTGGAAATGTTTAATTGCTCCAATTAAATGCATTTTGCAAATTATCAAAAATGACCAAATTTAAAACCTATGAACAAATGAGGGTCAAAACTTTATATTTTGCCACCCCAATTTTAGTGGAGCTTCTAAGTGACATGGGAGGCCTATATAAATTTTTGTAGAATCTATAAAAATGCTTAAGTGCCTCCTTAAAATCGCTAAAGTTGCTGCTGGACCTTTTTGTAATTACAATAAATTGTGCTGGGGGGTTTTCACGAAAACCTTTTTCTTCCCCACAGTGCCGGGCGGCACTGGCGCCATGCCGCCATGCCACGCATGCGGCCGTCCCTCCACCTGCTCCCCTGGAGGTCAAGTGGCCCTCCTCGACGCTCACCTGCTCCCCTTCTCTCTCCCCATCTCCTTCTCCCCGTTTCCCGGATCGAGCTCGATCCCTAGCTGGCTCCCGAGACCGACGCCGCCCCGCCGCCGTTCTCCGCGCCTCGCCGTCGACTCCGTCCACCCCGAAGCAAGCCATCGCCGCCACCAGCTCTGCCTCGCCGAGCTGCTCCTCCCCGCCGCAGGAATCGGCCCGGGGTCGCCGCAATCGACCTCGCCGGGCCGTTCCCTTCCGCCTCCGTGCCGCCGCCTCCGAGCACCACTGCGTCGTCATCCGACCTCCTCCGGCCTCTCCGTGTGCGTCTTCACGCTCCTAGTGAGCAAGCGCCCCATCCCGACCTCTCCTCCCTCTCTCTTCCGCCTTGTGCCGTACTCCCGCCAAGCACCGTCGTCCGCCGCCGCTGTGGCGACTGCCGTGGTCGCCTCCGACGACCATATGGCTCGTGCCGCCACTCCTCCTGCTCCCCTCCGTCTCCTCTAGCTCATAGGGAAAGTGCCCGTGGCCAATTCCACTGATTTCGGACGAATTCGTGCTCAACATGCCGCGGTAGTCGCCGTTTCCGTGCCCCGGCCTGGGCACCGGCCTGTCCGGCCAGGAGGCCGGCTGGCTCGGGCCAGTGCTCGGCCTGGACACCGGTATGGGCCGGTACGAGGCCGGCCACTTCGGCCACCCTCCCGGCCTCGGAGCCCAGCCTGGGCCGGCCAAAGGCCGGTGGCTTCGGGAGCTCACCCGGCCTGCAGCCCGGCCTGGCCGGCCTATCTGCAAATTTGGGTTTTCTTTTTAGAATTAAATTGATTTAAAACATTTAATAACTAATTGATTATTGGTTCAAATACAGCAAATCAAATATCAAAATATTTAGAAAAACAACCTCTAAAATTTAGAATAATTGTAGTAGTCTTTTGAAACTAATTTCTTGCTGTTTAATAAGAATTATTAAAATGGCAACAAATAATACCTAATTCGGAAAAATTCATAACTTGTGAAATAATTAACCAAAATTGGAGAATAAAATATCAATGTGTTTAACACTTCAAATGCTATCAAATCATGTTAATATCAAATCATGACCACAAATATTTATTTGATGTTATTCATAAATTGGTTAAAAGAATTAAATTCAATTAATTATGTAATTCGCTATTTATTCTTCGGTACTCAGAAAATTACAAATAAGGTACCAAAATGATCGGAAGGACTAACCCTATCCATTCATATCATGTTCATGCATATTTAAGCCCTTTCTTTTGTAATGTGATAAATTATAAATAATGTGGTCACTAAGATAAATATAGGGTTGTTTCCAAATAATTGCACTAATTATTTGGAACTCCATTTAATTTGTTAAATAAATTAAATGTTGATATCTTTGCATAAACTTGTCATGTCATCATGTGATTGTGCATTGCACCTTGTCTTCGTGTGATTTATTTTGTTCTTCTATTCTTGCTTGGGTATCGATAGATTCCGAAGTTGAGGTCACCCCTACCTATCTCGATGAGCCGTACTACATGCCACGGCAGCAAGGCAAGAGATAACCTAACCTTCTTGGCATCTAGCATCCTATTGCTTTTATAAACTTATTTTATCCACTATAATATTGCATGCGATTCCAATGACAATTTTTGGTCAATACTAGAGTATCCTATGAATGCATGTTTCTCCCCGAACCATCACATGCTTCCCCTCCTATGAACCCTAGGGTTGATGTGTTGGCCGGAGACAAAAATATAATTGTTGTTATATATGCTTAGCTATGCTTAGCCTTGCTTAGTCGTGTTTCTATTTATGTCCGTTGATTAAATTCCATATTGATGAATGATGATGGAATGTTCAGACATGGTGGTTGTTGTTGGTACTTAATTAATTTCTTAAAAGGCTTGGGTGAGTTGCCATCGGGGATGGTGTTTTGCCTCACTCTTGCCCCTAGGTGCGAGTTCCTGTCTTCGGACTCAAGGTTTGAGCGTGCTGCCATTGGTGGGGTATGGGCTCCTTACTAACTGAATAACTTGTGCGGGCGTATCCAAGGGTCCTCTAGTTCGATTTTCCATTTGTGTGTGGGTGTGTGAGTGGAAAGGAAAATGATGAGGATGATTTGCGTTTAGGACGTGGCGATGGGGGCAGGGGCTGAAATAGGCTGGGTAAACTTGCCCTGTCGCTACAGATGACTCTTGGATAGTCTCACGCGAGGTAAAGTTTTAACCGCGCCCACTCGCCGGCCTTCCCCGGAAGAGGGTCAATCCGGTGAGCCGGACGGTACCAATGGGTAAATTAGTACATCCCTGCAGGATTAATATTTTCGAAAAGCTGTGTCCACGGTTATGGATGCCTTGGGAATGGATTTACGGGATCATAGAGAACCTCAACCTTAATTAAAATTTGGCAGCTAAAGGTTGCATTGCAACGTGTGATAAAAGGTTCATTTCCTCGAGGGTGATTCGAGGGAGTGCCTTTGGTGGTGATGAGATGTTTCTGGTTACTAATGGTTCACCGAGAACCGAAGATGAAAAGTTTACTCTCTTATCCCCTTTTTAAGAATCTTCTGAGTAGTCGATGCCTTTGGGCCATTAATGTCTTTTATAAATGAAAATCAGCTTTATGCAAAAGAAATACATATACAGCTTTAGAGCCTCCGTCAGCATTGGGCCTATATCACCCTACTAAACTTGCGAGTACGTCGTACTCAGTCTCTCTTTGCTGCCTTTATTAATTTGTTTCAGAGGAGGATGACACCGAGCAGCCATGTGGTTTCTTCCTAGACATTGACGAATAGTTCGGGGTTACCATGTGGCAGCTTGGGACCGTGGAACAAGCTGGCTGGGTTGTTTATTTGTAGGCCTCTTAGGCCCTATATTTGGATCTTGTTGTACTAGACAACACTACTTCGCTTCCGCATGATGTACTGATGGGTCGGTGACCCCTTTTGTGTGTAATATCTGTATTCTTCTTGTTATATGAGTTGCGATATGTTTTGTGTCGTAGAGTCTGCAATGTGCCAGTTGTTCCACAAGTCTTGATCTCTGTATTATGCTTTGATAGCTATGCCAGTGTTTATGGCATGATCGGAGTGTTGCGTGGGAGCGGTAATCCCATGCCCTTCAGTTATGTAGCATAGCCTGTGGGTTACATAGCCTCTCTGCATAATTCTGGGGTCGAGGCGCTACAAGTTGGTATCAGAGCAGGACTACCTATAGGAAACTCTTTCTATTGGTCGATGTCGAGTCTAGTTGAAAATTATTTATAACCTAAAAATGAGTTGTGAAAACCTTCTTAGGATTCTTTTTACTCCCCATCCAACTCGCTCTACTCTAATTTCTTATCTCTATTTGTTTTAAGCTTGGTGTCGAAGTTTAGGTTCTCGGGGTTGGGTTCTATCGTCCGGTGTTTGTCTCGAGTCCGTTCTATCCGTTTGCTATCGCCGCGATGATGTGATGTCCGTGGTTGCCTAAATCTGTTTTTAGTATTAGTGCCGTCTTGAATCGCTATATCTGGAAGGACTCTTTTTATCTATCCTAACTGTGGGAATTGGTTACTAACTATTTCATTGTTCCAAATCTTCAGAATGGCTCCTACCCGTCGTGGGGAACAAGGCAATCCTGATGCACCGCCGCTACCCTCAATGGCGGAGGTCCTGATGGCCATTGAGCAAAACTGCCTGTGCAACGAGCATCTGCTCGAGCAGTTGGTGCAGCAAGGGGCAAGGAGGAACACGGACTGCAACACCCTCACGGAGTTCTTGCGCTCCCAACCTCCTACCTTCACTGAAGGCAAGGAGCCCTTGGATGCTGATGATTGGCTCCGGGTTCTCGAGCGCAAGTTCACGGCCTTGCACGTTCCGGTGGCAGAACAAGTCAACTTTGCTACCTACCTGCTGACTGGAGCCGCCGGCTCTTGGTGGGAGAGCCACGTGTCAATGTTTGACGCGGGCCATGTCTTCACTTGGGCGGAGTTCCGCACCGCCTTCCGTGCGGCATACATCCCCAAGCCCCTCATGGACCTCAGGAGGAGGGAGTTCCTGGACTTGACCCAGGGACGCATGGATGTCCAAGCTTATGGACGGGAGTTCAACCACCTCTCCCGTTACGCCCCTCAGGACGTGACGAATGATGAGCACAAGCAATACCTCTTCCGCAAGGGGCTCGCACCTCGGCTCCGCTACGAGCTCCTGTCCTTCAAGTTCCAATCCTACCAGGAGCTCTACAACCAGGCTCTTACTATGGAGCAGGGTAGGAAGGAGCTGGAAGCTTCCAAGAGGCCAGCTCCCACTGACAACCAGAGCTCCTCTTCTTCTAAGGGCAAGAAGCGCAGGGTCTTTGTGCCCTTCAGCGCCGTGCCTCGTGCACCCTTCACGCCAAGGCCTTCAGGGTTCAGGCCACCTCCGCCTCGCCCAGCTACTTCGACCTTGGGTGCGGCTGGGAGTGGTTTCCGCCCTCAGCTGCCTCCACCACCGCCGAGGCCCACTTGCTTCGCTTGTGGCCAGCCAGGGCACTACTCCAGGGAGTGTCCCCAGAAGGCACCGGCTACCGCAGCACCTGCACCCGCACCTTCTACCCCAGCCGACAAGGCCATGACCGTCAGTCGTGGCCGCCTGAACCACGTCTCGGCTGAAGGCATTGAGGAGGACCCCGGAGTTCTCATGGGTACGCTTCGAATCAATGATTACCCGGCTTCAGTCTTATTTGATTCTGGAGCATTGCATTCATTCATATCTATAGCATTTGCACACAACCATCAAATACCATTTGTGAACATGGACTCCCCTTTAGTGGTCAAAACCCCAGGCTCTAGCTGGCACACTAAATGGATTACTCCGGACGTCCATATCACCATAGGCTATTGGTCCTTTCCGTTCCAGCTGATAGCACTGAAGTCAGATGGGCTAGATGTAATTCTGGGTATGGATTGACTAGTCAAATATCAGGCCAACCTGGACTGTGCTGCCAAGTCTGTCACCGTGATCCACCCTACCATCGGGCTGGTGAGTTATTGGTCACCTTCGTCCACAACTCCGTCCGCTGCCACTCCTCTCTCGCCGGAGATCAGTCTATGCTTCCTGGAAGGTACCACCCCACCTGAAATGCGTGAAGTTGCTGTGGTGTGTGAATTCCCAGATGTCTTCCTGGAGGAACTGCCTGGCATGCCACCTGATGGAAGCGTGGAATTTATCATTGAGTTGGTTCCG
Source organism: Puccinellia tenuiflora (assembly GCA_012064385.1). Taxonomy (NCBI): domain Eukaryota; kingdom Viridiplantae; phylum Streptophyta; class Magnoliopsida; order Poales; family Poaceae; genus Puccinellia; species Puccinellia tenuiflora. The sequence continues at coordinate 145,763 of QRDG01000893.1, read as the reverse complement.
GGAACTGCCCCAATTTCCAAAAGGCCCTACCGCATGCCAACGGAAGAGCTAACTGAATTGAAGAAGCAACTTGATGAGTTGCTGGAAAAAGAATTCATCCGGCGAAGTAGCTCACCTTGGGGCTGCCCGGTCATCTTCGTCAAAAAGAGGGATACAAATGTTCCTCGGCTGGTTGTTGATTACCGCCCTCTGAATGCGGTGACCATCAAGAACAAGTATCCCATTCCTCGAATAACTGACCTGTTCGATCAGCTAGCTGGTGCAACAGTATTCTCCAAGATGGATCTGAGGTCAGGCTACCACCAGATCAAAATCCGAAAGGAGGATATTCCGAAGACGGCTTCCACTACCCGTTATGGGTTATATGAGTACACCGTCATGTCTTTTGGCCTCACCAATGCTCCGACTACATTTATGAGGCTAATGAACTCCATCTTCCACGAGTACCTCGACAAGTTCATCATTATTTACATCGATGACATCCTTGTGTACTCCAAAACCGAAGAAGAACATGCTGAGCATCTTCGGCTGGTCCTGACCAAGCTCCATGATCACCGCCTCTATGCCAAGTTCTCCAAGTGTGAATTTTGGCTGAAGGAGCTAATTTTCCTAGGTCATGTGGTATCAGCTGCTGGAGTAGCGGTGATACCTGACAAGATTCAGGCAATCCTGGATTGGCCAACTCCCAAGTCCGTCAAAGATATCCGAAGCTTCCTTGGATTGGCGGGTTATTACCGCCGATTCATCGAGGGATTTTCCAAGATTGCCAAGGCATTGACTGACCTCCTCAAGAAAAACAAACAATTTGTGTGGTCAGACAAAGCTGAAGAGAGCTTTCAAACTCTTAAGGTCAAGCTCACTACCACCCCGGTGCTTGTCCTTCCTGACACCGACAAAGACTTTGTCGTCTACTGTGATGCATCACTTCAAGGCTTGGGCTGTGTTTTGATGCAAGAAGGCCATGTTGTCGCATATGCTTCCCGTCAACTCAAACCACATGAGCAAAACTATCCAACTCATGATTTAGAGCTTGCTGCCGTGGTACATGCTCTGAAGCAATGGAGGCCCTACCTGTTGGGCAACCGTTGCGAGATCTATTCTAATCATCAAAGTCTGAAGTATCACTTCACCCAGCCAGATCTAAATTTGAGACAGAGAAGATGGTTGGAATTAATCAAAGATTATGATGTGACCCTCAATTATCAGCCCGGCAAGGTCAATGTCGTGGCCGATGCTCTGAGCCGCAGGGCCTATTGCAACACATTGATGGTGGAAAAGGCCCAACCTGCCCTCCATGAGGAATTTACTAGGTTGAATCTAGAGATTGTTCCCTCCGTATATCTAGTTAACCTGGAGATCAAATCCACCCTTGAGGATGAAATCAAGGCCGCCAAACAACTTGATGCTGAAATCCTTGAAATCAAAGAGAAAATAGCAAATGGAAAAGCCAATTGTTTCTCGGTTGATGACAATGGTGTTGTCTATTTCGGTGATCGTTATTGGTGCCCAAGAGTGGGAATACAAAAGAGTTGATCCTCTCAGAAGCTCATGAGTCACCCAATTCTATTCATCCGGGTAGCACCAAAATGTACCAAGATCTTCGCCGTCAATTCTGGTGGTCTTGCATGAAGCGCGAGATCGCCGAGTATGTTGCTGAATGCGACGTCTGTCGCCGAGTGAAGGCTGAACATCAAAGGCCAGCTGGTACCCTTCGCCCCATAGCCATTCCCGAGTGGAAGTGGGATGAAGTGGGTATGGATTTCATCACCGGCTTTCCAAGATCACAAAAGGGCAATAATGCCATCTGGGTCGTCATCGACCGCCTATCCAAGGTAGCCCACTTCCTTCCGGTTCGCGAGGAGATAAATGCAAAGCAATTGGCCGAGTTGTATGTTGCCCGCATTGTTCCTCTCCACGGTGTTCCACTGAGGATCATCTCAGACCGTGGGAGCCTGTTCGTATCCAGATTCTGGCAGGCTTTCCAAAATGCTATGGGAACCCGTCTCAACTTCAGCACAGCTTATCATCCTCAAACTGACGGTCAAACTGAAAGGGTGAACCAAATTCTTGAGGACATGCTTCGGGCATGTGTCATCTCCTTCGGTAAGGGTTGGAAAAAATATCTCCCCCTCGCCGAGTTCTCCTACAACAATAGCTACCAAGCCAGTTTGCAAATGGCTCCCTTTGAGGTTCTTTATGGGAGAAAATGCCGGACTCCTCTGAATTGGTCTGAACCGGAGAGAGGCCACTCTTCGGTCCTGATGTGATCAATGAGGCCGAGGAGAAAGTCCGTATCATTCGGGATAATCTCAAGGCTGCTCAATCCCGGTAGAAAAGCTACTATGACAAGCATCATCAAGAGGTTCACTATGAAATTGGTGATAAAGCCTATCTTCGAGTCTTTCCTCTCCGAGGCGTTCGTCGCTTCGGGATTAAGGGCAAATTGGCACCTCGCTATGTTGGCCCTTTCACCGTCCTAGCCAAGCGAGGAGATCTCTCCTATCAACTCGAGTTGCCCTCCAACTTCCCGGATGTGCACGATGTGTTCCATGTCTCCCAACTCCGGCGTTGCTTCGAAGATCCAATCCGTGGGGTTGATCACGAGGTGTTAGACATCCAAGAGGATTTGACTTACCGCGAGCATCCTATCCGTATCTTGGATGAAGCGGAAAGGAAAAACCGCAACAATACTATCAAGTTTCTCAAAATCCAATGGTCTAACTATTCCGAAGAAGAAGCGACTTGGGAGCGAGAAACTAGTCTTCGTCAGGAATACCCCGCCTTCTTCACTCAAGCCTAGAATCTCAGGACGAGATTCCTGTAAGGGGGGGGGGGGGGTAGAATTGTAACAGCCCCAGCTTTGTAATGAAAAATACGAAGAATTTTCCACTTTTTGGATTCTTGTTTGCATCATGGCATCCATATGAATTTGCTATTCCTAACAACCCAACATATGCAAGCAATTGAAATGGGGAGGCAAACTTCCCAAACACCCAAACCAATGCAATTGAATAACTTGGCAAACAAATTAATCTTGGACTTCCAAATTGTTTAGGAAGTTCCAAATTACATCTTAGAACAAATGGTTAACATCCAATTGTTGACAAGCCAAGATTTAAAATTTGAGAATTCAAAATTGGCTCAATTCTATTTCTATTTTTGAGACCAAGATAAGCCTTCCAAAAATTCAAACTAAAATCATGGGGAGCTTCAATATTACTATGAGAGCCTCCATGATTAATTTCACTATTTTTGGAAATGTTTAATTGCTCAAATTAAATGCATTTTGCAAATTATCAAAAATGACCAAATTTAAAACCTATGAACAAATGTGGGTCAAAACTTTTTATTTTGCCACCCCAATTTTAGTGGAGCTTCTAAGTGACATGGGAGGCCTATATGAATTTTTGTATAATTTATAAAAATGCTTAAGTGCCTCCTTAAAATCGCTAAAGTTGCTGCTGGACCTTTTTGTAATTACAATAAATTGTGCTGGGGGGTTTTCACGAAAACCTTTTTCTTCCCCACAGTGCCGGGCGGCACTGGCGCCATGCCGCCATGCCACGCATGCGGCCGTCCCTCCACTTGCTCCCCTGGAGGTCAAGTGGCCCTCCTCGACGCTCACCTGCTCCCCCTCTCTCTCCCCATCTCCTTCTCCCCGTTTCCCGGATCGAGCTCGATCCCTAGCTGGCTCCCGAGACCGACGCCGCCCCGCCGCCGTTCTCCGCGCCTCACCGTCGACTCCGTCCACCCCGAAGCAAGCCATCGCCGCCACCAGCTCTGCCTCGCCGAGCTGCTCCTCCCCGCCGCAGGAATCGGCCCGGGGTCGCCGCAATCGACCTCGCCGGGCCGTTCCCTTCCGCCTCCGTGCCGCCGCCTCCGAGCACCACTGCGTCGTCATCCGACCTCCTCCGGCCTCTCCGTGCGCGTCTTCACGCTCCTAGTGAGCAAGCGCCCCATCCCGACCTCTCCTCTCTCTCTCTTCCGCCTTGTGCCGTACTCCCGCCAAGCACCGTCGTCCGCCGCCGCTGTGGCGACTGCCGTGGTCGCCTCCGACGACCATATGGCTCGTGCCGCCACTCCTCCTGCTCCCCTCCGTCTCCTCTAGCTCATAGGGAAAGTGCCCGTGGCCAATTCCACTGATTTCGGACGAATTCGTGCTCAACATGCCGCGGTAGTCGCCGTTTCCGTGCCCCGGCCTGGGCACCGGCCTGTCCGGCCAGGAGGCCGGCTGGCTCGGGCCAGTGCTCGGCCTGGACACCGGTATGGGCCGGTACGAGGCCGGCCACTTCGGCCACCCTCCCGGCCTCGGAGCCCAGCCTGGGCCGGCCAAAGGCCGGTGGCTTCGGGAGCTCACCCGGCCTGGCCGGCCTATCTGCAAATTTGGGTTTTCTTTTTAGAATTAAATTGATTTAAACATTTAATAACTAATTGATTATTGGTTCAAATACAGCAAATCAAATATCAAAATGTTTAGAAAAACAACCTCTAAAATTTAGAATAATTGTAGTAGTCTTTTGAAACTAATTTCTTGCTGTTTAATAAGAATTATTAAAATGGCAACAAATAATACCTAATTCGGAAAAATTCATAACTTGTGAAATAATTAACCAAAATTGGAGAATAAAATATCAATGTGTTTAACACTTCAAATGCTATCAAATCATGTTAATATCAAATCATGACCACAAATATTTATTTGATGTTATTCATAAATTGGTTAAAAGAATTAAATTCAATTAATTATGTAATTCGCTATTTATTCTTCGGTACTCAGAAAATTACAAATAAGGTACCAAAATGATCGGAAGGACTAACCCTATCCATTCATATCATGTTCATGCATATTTAAGCCCTTTCTTTTGTAATGTGATAAATTATAAATAATGTGGTCACTAAGATAAATATAGGGTTGTTTCCAAATAATTGCACTAATTATTTGGAACTCCATTTAATTTGTTAAATAAATTAAATGTTGATATCTTTGCATAAACTTGTCATGTCATCATGTGATTGTGCATTGCATCTTGTCTTCGTGTGATTTATTTTGTTCTTCTATTCTTGCTTGGGTATCGATAGATTCCGAAGTTGAGGTCACCCCTACCTACCTCGATGAGCCGTACTACATGCCATGGCAGCAAGGCAAGAGATAACCTAACCTTCTTGGAATCTAGCATCCTATTGCTTTTATAAACTTATTTTATCCACTATAATATTGCATGCGATTCCAATGACAAGTTTTGGTCAATACTAGAGTATCCTATGAATGCATGTTTCTCCCCGAACCATCACATGCTTCCCCTCCTATGAACCCTAGGGTTGATGTGTTGGCCGGAGACAAAAATATAATTGTTGTTATATATGCTTAGCTATGCTTAGCCTTGCTTAGTCGTGTTTCTATTTATGTCCGTTGATTAAATTCCATATTGATGAATGATGATGGAATGTTCAGACATGGTGGTTGTTGTTGGTACTTAATTAATTTCTTAAAAGGCTTGGGTGAGTTGCCATCGGGGATGGTGTTTTGCCTCACTCTTGCCCCTAGGTGCGAGTTCCTGTCTTCGGACTCAAGGTTTGAGCGTGCTGCCATTGGTGGGGTATGGGCTCCTTACTAACTGAATAACTTGTGCGGGCGTATCCAAGGGTCCTCTAGTTCGATTTTCCATTTGTGTGTGGGTGTGTGAGTGGAAAGGAAAATGATGAGGATGATTTGCGTTTAGGACGTGGCGATGGGGGCAGGGGCTGAAATAGGCTGGGTAAACTTGCCCTGTCGCTACAGATGACTCTTGGATAGTCTCACGCGAGGTAAAGTTTTAACCGTGCCCACTCGCCGGCCTTCCCCGGAAGAGGGTCAATCAGGTGAGCCGGACGGTACCAATGGGTAAATTAGTACATCCCTGCAGGATTAATCTTTTCGAAAAGCCGTGTCCACGGTTATGGATGCCTTGGGAATGGATTTACGGGATCATAGAGAACCTCAACCTTAATTAAAATTTGGCAGCTAAAGGTTGCATTGCAACGTGTGATAAAAGGTTCATTTCCTCGAGGGTGATTCGAGGGAGTGCCTTTGGTGGTGATGAGATGTTTCTGGTTACTAATGGTTCGCCGAGAACCGAAGATGAAAAGTTTACTCTCTTATCCCCTTTTTAAGAATCTTCTGAGTAGTCGATGCCTTTGGGCCATTAATGTCTTTTATAAATGAAAATCAGCTTTATGCAAAAGAAATACATATACAGCTTTAGAGCCTCCGTCAGCATTGGGCCTATATCACCCTACTAAACTTGCGAGTACGTCGTACTCAGTCTCTCTTTGCTGCCTTTATTAATTTGTTTCAGAGGAGGACGACACCGAGCAGCCATGTGGTTTCTTCCTGGATATCGACGAGTAGTTCGGGGTTCCCAGGTGGCAGCTTGAGACCGTGGAACAAGCTGGCTGGGTTGTTTATTTGTAGGCCTTTTAGGCCCTATATTTGGATCTTGTTGTACTAGACAACACTACTTCGCTTCCGCATGATGTACTGATGGGTCGGTGACCCCTTTTGTGTGTAATATCTGTATTCTTCTCGTTATATGAGTTGCGATATGTTTTGTGTCGTAGAGTCTGCAATGTGCCAGTTGTTTCACAAGTCTTGATCTCTGTATTATGCTTTGATAGCTATGTCAGTGTTTATGGCATGATCGGAGTGTTGCGTGGGAGCGGTAATCCCATGCCCTTCGGTTATGTAGCATAGCCTGTGAGTTACATAGTCTCTCTGCATAATTCCGGGGTCGAAGCGCTACAGTTGCAGCACCACGAATCGCTTGACCATTGTTGGTGTGGTCCGAGTGACAGCATAGTGAAATTATTTGACAACCAATTGTCAATAGATAGATTTGGTACAGTCTTGTCAGTCAAGGGATACAACATCAAACCGCCCCGACCTTCCGCGCAAGCATGTCGCTCGATTGTTCAAACAATGTAAACATATATGGAAACAATATGCCCCTATGTATGAAGCAAGCAACACCAACAATGTAACATATTTGTTTCCAGCTATAATATTTCTATCATAGAATCGAACTCCGGTTGTGTGAGAAGAAATGTAAGGTGACATTGGAAATAAAATATGATTAATAAAAAAGTAAACTATATCGATAATTCTGTTAAACTGAAGTGAATTTCATTCACATGGAAGCAAAAATTTGGTTTGTAGGAAGCAAAGTTGAGTAATTTTGGAAGCAAATTTTAGTAATATAGGAATCAAAGTGGAGCAATTTTAGTTTTGTAGGAAGCAAAGTATTCCTGCGTTTGAAGCAAATTTTATTTTTATAAGTAGCAAAGTGGAGTAATTTAGGAAGCATATAAAATGTGCTTACGGAAGCACAATTTTATTGGGCTTGAAGTATGCTCAGTTGCATGGAAGCAAAGTACAGTAATACGGGAAGCTTATTTGGTACGCAGGGAAGCTAACTAAATGACAGGGGTAAATACTATACATCTCTGGCCGATGGGAAAGAAAGTTCCGGACTGCAAATTGTAGTTAAGTGTGATGGTCGGAGCGGGGTTTACTGTTGCTGTGGAAGAAGGAAATGGCAGTACATCTGAGCTCAAAGTGTAAAAAATTCATTGATGTGACGATTGACTATGGGGTGGAAAAAAATTGGAGGCTCACTGGCTTTTATGGAGAGGCTGGATGGAAGGACAGATACAAATCTTGGGATAAATTACGTGATTTAAATGCTGAGTGTAATATGCCTTGGGCAGTGATGGGCGATCTAAATGAGATTTTGTACTCTTTTGAGAAAGAAGGTGGAAATCCAAGGCCAGAGCATTTCATGCAAGCTTTCAGGGACGTCCTGGTAGACTGTAATTTATCTGACTTTGGGTACTTTGGAGAAGAATTTACTTGGCACAGAGGGAAGATTAGAGAAAGGCTTGACCGAATGTTAACAAATGAAGCATGGAAGACCAAATTTGAAAGTGCAATTGTGGAAAACCTGCTGTATGAGAGGTCTGATCATCGACCACTGTTGCTTTGTCTTGAGGAACAGGTGGTTGAGGATAGCCACGAGCTGGCTGTGCTTCGCTTTGAGGCTCGCTGGCTGAAAGAAGCCCGATTCAGGGAGATCGTTGAAGGAGCTTGGGAATTGTCTAGCCATGTTTCTAATGGCAGCTTGGCGGGAAGATTAGAAATTGTTCATGCTCAGTTGCATAAATGGGACTGCAATATTCTCAAGAGTACGAGCAAGAAAATTTGAGCTGCCCAACACGAGTTGGAGCAAGTTTCGGCGGGTGCCTTGACCGACCAAAATATAAGCCATCTGAAGGAGATAGCTGGCGAAATTGAAAGACTCCTAGAGCAGGAGGAATTGCATTGGGCGCAGTGAAGCCGGGTCAACTGGCTGCAATATGGTGATAGAAACACTAACTATTTTCACAACTTTGCAAATATGAGAAGGCATCGAAATAAAATTAAGAGACTGAAGAATGATCAAGGTAATTGGGTGGAGGGAGCGGCTTACTTAAATCCGATGATCTCAGATCATTTCTCGGCTTATTCACTACAGAAGTGTATGGCACGGACCCAAGCCTTTTGGAGAAAGTAGTGACGCGTGTCACAGAGGAAATGAATACGGCTCTTCAGAAACCGTATCAGGCCGAAGATGTAAAGAAGGCACTTTTCTCCATAGGTGATAGGAAAGCTCCAGGTATGGATGGGCTACATGCAATTTTCTTTAAAAATGTTGGCATATCCTTGGTGATGTTTTGCCACTGCCCACTGGAAGTTTTAGATGCGATCAATAATAAAACAATCCCAGAGGGCTGGAATGACACGGTCATTATCTTGATACCAAAGGTGGATAATCCTGAATTGATCTCCTAGTATAGACCCATCAGTCTTTGTAATGTTTTATACAAGGTTATCTAAAAAATGATTGTTTTCCGACCTAAATTATTCTTGATGAAGTTATTTCCCCAGTACAGAGTTCCTTTATCCCATGAAGGATGATCTATGATAATATCTTAGTGGCCTATGAGAGCTTGCACACCGTCAAGAATAAAAAGAAAGGAAAGGAGGGTTATTGTGCTGTTAAACTGGACATGCATAAGGCGTATGATAGGGTGGATTGGAGGTTCCTTGAAAGAATGTTCATTCGTTTGGGGTTCAATCATGAGTTTATGGATTTACTTATGGCTTGTGTATCTTCTGTTAAATACAAAGTCAGGTATAACGACTAGGAGACGGAGGGTTTTATACCATCCAGAGGTTTGAGACAGGGAGATCCCCTTTCCCCTTATCTTTTTAATTTGTGCGGAAGGGTTGTCGAGCTTACTCGCTCATCAGGAGGAGGTTTGTGGCATTGAAGGAGTAAGGGTCTACAGAAATGCACCATCAGTCTCTCATTTACTATTTACTGATGATTCCCTAATCCTTATGAAGGCAAATTCAATTAATGCAACCTCGTTGAGACAAGTTCTTGATTAATATTGCGCAAATTCAGGCCGAAAGGTAAGTGAAGCTATGTGTAGTATTTACTTTAGTCCCAATGTGAATGTTGAGGTGAAGGCAGATATTTGTACTCGACTGAACATTATGACTGAATCTCTCTGTGATAAGTATTTCGGTTTACCGGCAATGGTGGGAGTTGATAGGAGTGATAATTACATCTATTTATTAGAGAGGGTCATTGCTAGATTGTATGGGTGGAAAGAGAAGACACTTTCGATGGGGGCAAAAGAGATTTTGCTAAAGTCGGTTATTCAATCAATACCGGTATTTGCAATGGCAGTGTTTAAAATACCGAAAAAGATATGCAAAGATCTTACGGATGCTATGGTAGCTTTATGATGGGGGGACACAAAATAACACAAAGGAATGCATTGGTGCGCGTGGTGGTGCAAGTGCATCCCCAAGAAGAATGGTGGAATGGGGTTTCGTGATTTGCATGCTTTTAATCTGGCCATGCTTGCCAAACAAACATGGAGGCTTTTAATGCAACCAGATACATTATGTGCTCAGGTTCTTTGTGCAAAGTATTATCCGGATGGACGCCTCGTTAAGGCAGGGCCGAAGAAGGTTTCTTCTTTTATGTGGCAGAGTATTGTGGCCGGACTCCAATCTTTCAGAACAGGGCACATATGGAGAGTTGGAAATGGAAGAAGCATCGATATTTTGAATGATCACTGGGTTCCTAACTCACCTTCCAGGAAAATTGATGTTGTTAGAGGCCAGTTTCTTTTGCGGATAGTAGATGAACTAATTGATCTGAATTCAGGTAGTTGTGATGAAGAACTAATAAATGATATTTTTAATCCCATTGAAGCTCACTAATCTGAATGGGAACATCAGTACAGGGCCATAATTATGCGTTCAGTTGGCCAGGGTTGATGGCTATGGTGGTGTAGTGATTAATCATTAGTTGTCACCCCAAGAGGAAAATGACTGATGTAGTTTAGTAGAAAATTTCCCTCAATGAAGCACCAAGGCTATCGAACCAGTAGGACTTTGAAATCAACAACGAGGTACTCAACGGCGATCTCTGGCGTCAAGTGGGGGCCTGCACACACTCAACAAATTACTTTGCCCCGAACGACAGGAAGGTTGTCAATCTTACTGGTCTGCTGAAAACAAAGCGGATAAATCTTATCGTGGAAAAGAGCAATTTCTGAGTAAGGACCAGCGAGCAAGCGATGGTGGAAAGCAAGTAACGAGGTTGTTATCAATGGAAAAGGATGGACCGGGGGCCATAGGTTCATTAGTGGTGTCTCTCTTGAAGATAAAATACAAATATGATGGGTAAACAAATTACAATTGGGTAATTGACAGAATTGTGACACAAACTTAATCTAGCTATGCTATCGAGAATTCATATGTGACATTCATGTAGGCATCACGTCAAATATATATAGACCGTTATCCAACTGCATCTATGACTAAAAATCCACCTACGAATTGCTATCTAGCATGTCACCCAGCGGTATTAAGTCGCAAGCAATAGACAATTGCATTAAGCACAATACATGATGTAAGCAATATTCATGATCACAAAGACATAAACGTCGCTGTTTTACCCTTAGTAGCAACAACACGCCCTCGTCCTTACACGAATCTGTCACTCGAGCGTAGGCACGGAGGGGGCATGAACCTACCATCTAGCATAAATACTCCCTCTTGGAGATACAAGCAATCACGTGCCCAAAGCAACTACTAACATCGGAGAGCATGCAAGAGCATAAATAGCACATAAAGATATCATGAATAATCTGATCATAATTTCATAATTCATCGGATCCCAACAAACACAACATGTATCATTACATAATATTGATCTCGATCATGTAGGGCAGCTCACGAGATCATAAGCATCAAAGCACAAAGGGAGAGAGAGAGACATCATACTAGCTACTGCTATGGACTCATAGTCCAAGGGTAACTACTCACGCATCATCCCGGCGGCGGCCATGTCGATGAAGAGGCCTCCGGGATCAATCTCCCCTCCCACGGGGTGCCGGGAAGAGCTTCAGAACCCTCCCGAATTAGAGTTGAAGATGGCAGCGGCTTCGGGAGTGTTTCCGTGGAAACTAATCGTCGCACTTTGCGTTTTAGCGTTAATGGGAACTAATAGGCATCGGAGGTAGCAGAGGGGGGCCACCAGGCACAGGGGCGGGGTGGACCCACGGGCCACCTCATGGCCGCGGCCATAGGCCGCCCCTGGCCTGTGGTTGGCCTCTCGAGCTGCCCTTTGGACTCTGTCTTCGCTTCATTGTAAAAATAATTCCCGTAAATTTTCGTCCAATTCCGAGGAGTTTTCCTGAAGAAGATTTTCTGAAATACAAAACAGCTGAAAATAGGGCACTAGCACTGGGCATCTTGTTAATAGGTTAGTACAATAAAATGCCCAAAATCACAAGTGATCATGGTAGAAACATGTAATAATGATATAAAACAAGCATGGAACAATAAAAAATTATAGATACGTTTGACACGTATCAGCGTCCCCAAGCTTAACACCTACTCGTTCTCGAGTAGGTAAGTGATAAACAAATAATTTTTTATGAGACATGCTACCAACATAATCTTGATCAAGATAGTAATGCAAGCACATGAAGTGATCCAAAACAATTATCTATAGTTGATATTAAGCAAACAATGATTAACACATACTAGCTATTAATGCTAGAAACTTGTCATGAATAAGTGTGTTGGAGACATGGAACCGTACATAAGGTTTAGAAAGAAGAATTGCAAATTATGTCTCCAATGTAAAGCATCAATCATTCTAGAAAGCATAAAGTATAGTTATTCATGAAATTGTCAAGATCCAGTCAAGTGATCACACAAAGCATTATAAAAATGAAGAATGACACCAAGTCATGTAATGTAAAATGGATGTTGTTGCATGGCAATGTATCTCGGAACGGCTATTGAAATGCCGTGGTAGGTAGGTAGGTATGGTGGCTGTTTTGAGGAAGATGTTGACTTATGTGTAGGAGAACAAGATGAAGTCCTCCCACGGGGTTGGATGTACTGGCGAAATATGCACCAGGTATCAATAAGAGAGTGGGCATTGCACAACACCGAATAGGCTAGCAAAATATGGAGGTGGAAGTGCCAAAACCAAAAGCTCAACAATGCATTTCGTATATTATAAACAACTAGCAATTTCAACGTTCCATAAGTGATTAAAACACTCCAAGAGGGATCGTGGTAGAGACACAAGGTCCCGTTGGATTCCACGACCTTAGAAGTAACCAATCCACTAGGAACTACTTTCAACTGAGCAGAGTTCATGACACAAAATACATTATTGACTTAGCTTGTTTAGTTCAGAAAAGTACGGATCCACACTCTACTAACACGTCTCCACTATTCATTTCTAACATAAATAACCAACATATTTTTACCATTAGTTCAGTTAATACCTCAAAACAATTGATAATTATCAAATTATCGCAACTATGATCTACAAGACTATGCAAAATTTTCATCACACCACTACCACATGCACGACATTTTATTGTTCTAACACATAAACTAAGCATCAAACAATTTCAAACAGCTCTCCAAACAAGTATAAGTGAAGCAAGAGAGTACTTTCTACAAAAGAAATTACCATCTCCTAACAAGATAGAAACGAAAAGCAAGAGCTTACTAGCAAACAAACAACTACTAAGAATACTCAACAAATAAGCAGGATAAGCTGGAGTATTCTAACGAAAAAGCAGAGCGTGTCTCTCTCCCAAACAAGATATCTAGGATCCAACATTGCAAATGACCAGCAAACAAAGCAAACAAACTGACGCTCCAAGAACAACACATAATATGTGAAGTGATAAAAACATAGTTTCAACAGTGTCGCGTGTCGGGACACGGACACGGGAGAGACCGGAGAGCTCACCTATCGATTTTTCGGTATTGGGGCACTAGGGACTCATGCGTCGTGGGGGATGAAAGTGTCAATGCGGACAAGGAGACACACGATCTTTTTTCCCAGGTTCAGGCTATCCGGAGATGAAAGCCCTACGTCCTGCTTGTGTGATCTAGGATTGATTCTGGTGGAGAATGAGTACAAAGTGGCGAGGCTCTGCCTCTTCCCGGGAAATACTCTCACAAGAGAGATCTCTTTTCTCTCCTCTTCTCCTACTCTCTCTCTTCGTATGTTTATTTGTCCTTCTGTCCTTCCTCCTTTTCCATTTTCTCCCCCCCTTTGTGGACAGGGTCCTCCTTTTATAACCGAGGAGGTGCCATATCTGTCTGCCGTGCATGCGCGCACCTTGCCCGCGGTGGTGTTACCGCGCGGCGAAGTGGAGGTCCTTCCGCCAGCGCCCTGCCACTTGCCATCCCACGAGTCGTGCCGACTCTGCGGCGGAGTGAACACGAGTGGTCTTGTCATGTGGGGCTGCCATGCTGGGCGGCTGGCTCGTACCTCCGCCAATCTTTATTACATGCCCGCGTTAGCGCCCTGTCCGAGACGAGGCGCGATGTTGACATCCCGAGACTGGCACCCTTAGTCTTCTAGCACACGGATCTCCCCGGCAGGAAGGTCGGAGGTATCCCACATCCTTCTCGGGCCCCGCACGACCCGCAACCATGACACCCTCGGTTGGCAGGGTGTCGACAGTAGCCCCCGGGCGTGGCCTGGCTAGTTCTTATCTGGGGCAGCCGGGCAACGCCCTATCCGGAGCGTGGGACAATTTCAAACAATTTTATTGTTCTAAGACATCAACCAAGCATCAAACAATTTCAAACAACTCTCCAAACAAGTACTCCATATGTGAAGCAAGAGAGTACTTTCTACAAAAGAAACTAGCATCTCCTAACAAAATATAAACGAAAAGTGAGAGCCTACTAGCAAACAAACAACTGCTAAGAATACTCAACAAATAAGCAGGATAATCTGGAGTATTCTAACGAAAAAGCGGAGTGTGTCTCTCTCCCAAACAATATAGCTAGGATCGAACATTGCAAATGACCAGCAAACAAAGCAAAACAAACTGACGCTCCAAGAACAACACATAATATGTTTCGCGTGTCGGGACACGGACACCAGAGAGACCGGAGAGCTCCCCTGTCGATTGTTCGGTAGTGGGGCACTAGGGACTCATGCGTCATGGGGGATGAAAGTGTCAATGCGGACAAGGAGACACATGATCTTTTTACCTAGGTTCTGGTCATCTGGAGATGAAAGCCCTACGTCCTGCTTGTGATCTCGGATTGATTCTGGTGGAGAATGAGTACAAAGTGGCGATGATCTGCCTCTTCATGGGAACTACTCTCGCAAGTGAGATCTCTTTTCTCGCCTCTTCTCCTACTCTCTCTCTCTCTATCTGTTTTTTCATCCGTCTGTCCTTCCTCCTTTTCCTTTTTCTCTCCCCCTCTGTGGACAGGGTCCTCCTTTTATAACCGAGGGGGTGCCATATCTGTCTGCCGTGCATGCGCGACACATTGCCCGCGTTCGTGTTACCGCGCGGCCAAGTGGAGGTCCTTCCGCAAGCGCTGAAAGGATCGTATGGGCACCTATAGGGGGGGGGGGTGAATAGGTGCTACACCAAATTTTAATTCTTTTTCAATTTAGGCTTGACACAAAAGGTAAATTCTCTAGATATGCAACTACGGTGAATTTACCTATATGACAAGCTAGCACCTAACACCAGGCAATTATCACGATACAAGTAAAAGCAACTAAGGGATAGAGATAACCGAAAGTAGAAGCACGTGGAGGCAATGATGTATTCCTGAGTTCCTCCTTGTTAAGGTAGTACGTATCGTTGGAGGGGTGTGAGCTCGCCACCACAGGCCTACTCAACGCCACAAAGGCGTCACCCTATTCTCCGATGAACCTCGCCACAAAGGCTCAGTCCACCTTCCACTATCAGAATCCTTCAAGGCGGAATCCAGAGCCTTTACAAAGTTCTTGGGGCACACACCCACAACTTAATCGGGGGCTCCCAAATCAACACAACAACTGAAACAATAGCAATTAAAGTGAGTACAACCAAACACCTAGGTTTTCCCAATGAAACCCTAGGCACGAATCCCTCAAGTAAATGAGGGGGAAATGGAAAACCCTTTGGTGAGCTTGTAGAACGGGGCCTTCTCCTTCAATCCTCCAAGTTTGAGAAAGTTTGAGTGGAGGGATTGGGAGATCTCGTCGATTTGAGATTTTGCATTAATGGAGGAGAGAGAGTGTTCAAAAGCTGGATGGCTTGAGGTGGGTGGAGGGGTATTTATACCCCTCCACGAAATCTGACCGTTATCCTGTGGCGGGCCGGATATTTCCGGTCACTTAACCCCGGAACTTCCGGCGGGGGCTGGAACTTCCGGTGCAAAGGCCGGAACTTCCAGGGCGCCGGATATCTCCAGGGAGAATCTCTGGGCCAAACTTCCGGACCCCCTACCGCGAGGGGTGCCGGGAAAGACTTAGCCATTTTCGGCCCAGAAACTTCTCAGGACCGGAACTTCCCGACAGCCGGAAATTTCCGGTCGAACTTCCGGTCGAAAGTTCCGGGACCCCTCCTGCGAGGGTTCCCATAATGACTTAGTCATTTTCTTGCCCAAATTTTTCCCAGGGCCGGAACTTCCGGCTATCAGGCCAGAACGTTTGGACCTCCGGAAATATCCGGGTGAACTTCCGGACCGAAGTTCTGGGACCCCTACCGCGGGGTACCCCGAAAAAGACTTAGTCCCGTTTCCCTTAGGCCGGAACTTCCGGCCAGGAACACCGGAACTTCCGGGCCTATTTGGCAGAAAAGCCCGGCGACTTCATTGCACACCTCCGTCTTCGATCGTTTCACCAACTTGGTCTGATCAACATATGAACCTGAAATTCACAACCTAAAAGGCATGTTTAGCTCACAAAGTGTGTTGTCATTAAATCACCAAAACTATGAGATGTTCTTTCAATCTCCCCCTTTTGGTGAATGATGATAACACACGCATAACATGAAATTTATAAGCAACAAAGGTGGAGAGCTCCCCCTAAAGATGAGCTCCCCCTAGATATGAGCATGCTTAACCATAAATAACAACAAACCATAGATGATAATATAACGACATAGTAGTAGGTTCACAAGTTGTATGTCTTACACCACACATAGAGTTCAACGGATAAAAAGAAACATAGGCACAAGCTCATAAGAACGAATGAAAAAATGATAGAAAAGCTTGTGCGCAACCCATGCAACTCCCTCGTCATTCTAAGAAGAACTACTTCTCCCCCTTTGGCATCAAGACACCAAAAAGGGGAAAAGAGCGATACTAGCATCCCAAAACGAGATCACTCTGATGCCGTAGCCTCTGAGTCCACCTCAGTCCCAGACTCCCTGTCATCATCCTCTAGCACTTCAGAATCCCAGTTCACATACTTGTTGTTCCAATTCTTGTAAGCAACGAGAGGCTGCACAGACTGTTCAGGCGGTGGCAAATTCAGAGCAACCATTATCTTCTCTTGGTTCTGAAGAAGGACTCTGCGCTCACAGTAGGCTGTGTGGTTCTCCTTGTGAATAGCTACATTCATGCACAAAACCTTCTCAATGGCACGCTTGAGCCAAGACCTCTTCTTAGGTGCCTCCTTAGCAGCACTGGAACCCTCAATAGCATCAGCAGAAGGACGTGCCCCACTTCAAGCATGTCGGGCTGAAGAAGGGGCAACAAGGTGGGCATGCTTCCTGTTCATCTTGACAACTCCATGAGCCTCGCAATCCAGCTCGACATCCATGTCAACCACATCATCAACAAACGGATACTTGGACTTGATCAACATCATCACATACGGTGCATACAGAGGCACCTTCTTGTTCATCACAGCTTCATACATCTCATGGAAGATGTAGTCCATACCATCAATTGGGCTTCCATTGGAACGCAAAGTGCCCTGAGTGGCAGCCTCATAAGCATGGTGGAGGAGGTTCACAAGCCCTCCACGAATAGCATCATTATTCCCACCACTTGGAGCAATGGACTCACGAAACATACAGAGAAGAATATCATAGAGAGGTAGGAGTCCAGAGGTAGTACCAACTGCAGCAGCATCAGAATAAAGCCCTCTCAGCTGTTTCTTGTCATACTCGGCACCAACAATGGGCATGTGGGTCCCCTGATTGAGGTGGGAGCTGATAAAACGGATATCCCAGAAGAGCACCAAATTCCTGAAAGTTGGCCTTGAGCTTATGAGACCCGGATATCCAAGCCATGACAATGTTTACATCTCCATCAAAGACCACAGTGGCATAGAACTACTGCACCATAAAGACATTGTATTTGCACTCTAGCTTCATGAGATGGCACAGCCCCAAACAATCCACCACCTGGATGGCAGTCCCAAAGTAATCCGCCTTCTTCTCTAGATGTGCAAAGTCTATCGCCTTCATGGGACACACTTTCTTCTTCTCACTCATCACAGCATACACCTCCTTGTATAAGATCTCTTGATCATAGCACCAAAAACACGAGTAAATGGAGTAGTCATGAGGCTGGTCATAGAAATTGGTGCGGCGCCACTCAGAGAACTCCGTCTTGGACATGGAACAAATGGTGACCTGCACAACCTTCTTTTCCTTTCTCTGTTCATCAATCGCGGCACGACGTGAGGCCAAAGTCTCTTGATCAGATTCATCCCCACTGAAGGGAGACGGAGGAGTACGGGCGGGGAGAGAGGCCAAACGCTTGGTGCGGACACGGGAGAAACCACCTGCAAGAAAGTGAATAGATAGGCAAGAAAGCATAGATAGCGCGCATGTCCTGGAGGCCAAAGAAAAATAGCAGCAAAACGAAAAAGATGAAAGTACTCAGGCTTAGGCTGGAAGTTCCGGACGAAGGGGCGGAAGTTCTGCCCCTCGGAAGTTCCGGGCCAGGAGGGCCGGAATTTCCGGTGCACATGCATCGAACGGATATTTTGCATCAACTTTCAAATCGCTGCTACATACTCGAAGAACTAGCCTAGAGAGATGATTCTACCACTGGAAACTAGCAAACTCCTCCTAAATCTTCTAGGTTAAATGAAGTACAAGTTCGTCCTAGATTTGAAATTGAGGGAGTTACCGGCATCCATGGCAGAAACGGTTTGGAGGAGAACGATGAAGGGTCGCAGCATAGAAAACAAAAAAAAATCCTACGCAAAGATGGCGGAATAAAACCAACACAAGATCTGATCTATGAGATGTTGGTAGCAAGAAGGAGATCGAACCTCACCCTCGAAGAAAACCATGAGCGTTTTGTCGAGGCAGGGGTTGGCTAGTCGATCCCCGCAACTAGACTCGTCTAGTCGCGAGGAGATGTATTATCCCAGCGTTGCAACGGGCAGCGCCTCCGAGAGATCCACACGTACGGCTCGATGAAGACTCCACGTTCTTGATCCCGCAAGAGGTGGTGGAGAGGCTCGCGAGATCAGCAGCACGACGACGGTGGCGTGGTGTGTATGGTGGAGATCCGACAGGGCTTCGCCAAGAGGTTGTCGGGGAGAGAGGAGGAGGAGGTGGTGCGGCTTGGGAGAGGAGGGGGGCGGCGGCTAGGGAACCTTGGGGTAGATCCAAAGGGTGCAGCACCCCTCCCCTTGCCCCTCCTTATATAGGCGGCAGGGGGGTGCGCCCCAAGCCCCTCCTAGGGCCGGCGGCTGGGGTGCCTTGGCCCCCAAGCCTGCCCCCTTAGGGTTAGGGTTTTGGCCGGCCCCCCTCATGGGCTCCTTTGGCCCGCATGGGCCATAATGCCCTGGTGGTGCGGCTGGCCCTTTAGGCCAGTCCACCACCCCTTTATCCCATGTGGGCCCCATACTCCTATGGGCCCCACTTCTAGACCCCTCTAGAACCTTCTAGAATATTCCGGTACTTTACCGATAAATTCCTGAACCATTTCGAAACCTCCGAAAACCACTTTCCTTATATGAATCTTATTCTCCGGACCACTCCGGAACTCCTCGTGATGTCCGGGATCCTATCTGGGACTCCGAATCAATATTCTTTCTCACCATCATTTATATTGAACCCTAACTACATCGAACATTAAGTGTGTGACTCTACGGGTTCGTGAATATGTCATATTAATAGCGGGACCGGGATGCCCATATTAATTCCTACATATTCGACGAAGTACTTTACTAGTCAAACCACAATGTCTTGGATTCAATTAATCCATATATGATTCCTTTTGTTTCACGATATATTATTTGTCCGAGATTCAATCCACCGATATCTCCATATCTGATTAATCTCGTTCCCGACAAGTTCTCCTTACTCGTTCCCATAGAATAGGGTCCCTTATGACTAGCTACTTAGTCATATGCTTGCAAGCGTTTGGATGCTATACTACCGAGAGGGCCGAGAGATATCTATCCAACTATTGGACGAACAAATCCCAGTCTTGAAACATGCAACCCAACAACCTAACATCGGAATACCTGGAAGCCACCTTTATAATCACCCAGTTATGAAGTGACGTTTGATGTCCACAAAGCACTCCTTCGATAAGTGGGAGTAACATAATCTCATGGTCTAAGGAAACTATATTTGACATCTATTTAATTTGAGTCATGTCCATCATATCATCTCCCATGATACAAACTTCGTTTATCAAGTGATTCATAAATCCATGGTTAGGAAACGTCTAACCATCACTTGATCAAATGAACTAGTCATAAGAGGAAAGACTAGGGACACATTTCCGTTTATATTCCACACATGTATTTGTTTCCGCTTAATACAACTCTAGCATGGATATAAACCTTTATCATGAATAGGAAATATGATAATTAATAATCCTTATTATTGCCTCTTGGGCATATTCCCAACAGTCTCCCACTTGCACTAGAGTCAATAATCTAGTTTACATTTGTAGCAATCTAACACCCATGGCCTCTCGCTGCTGATCATGTTTTGCTCGTGGAAGAGGTTTAGTCAACGGGTCTGCCACATTCAGATCCGTATGCACCTTGCAAATTTCTATGTCACCATCCTTGACATTCTCACGCAAATTGTGATAGCGGCGCTTAATATGCTTGGTATTCTTGTGTGAAGTTGGGTCCTTGGCAAGAGCTATTGCACCTGTATTGTCACAGTACAGGGCCAGAGGTCTTGACGCACTTGGAACCACACTTTGCTCTGAGAGGAACTCCTTCATCCAGACTGCTTCACTTGCTGCCGATGAGGCTGCCACATATTCCGCTTCTGTTGAAGATTTCGCCACCACGCTCTGCTTGGAACTCCTCCAACTCACAGCGCCACCATTTAGAATAAACACGTATCTGGACTGAGACTTAGAATCATCCGGATCTGTGTCCCAACTCGTATCGACGTAACTCCTTACGACAAGCTCTTGGTCACCTCCATATATGATAAACATTTCCTTAGTTCTATTGAGATACTTAAGGATATTTTTGACTGCTGACCAGTGTTCCACTCCTGGATCACTTTGGTACCTGCTAGTCAAACTTACAACATGGCACACATCCGGTCTAGTACATAGCATGGCATACATGATAGAGCCTATCGCAGAGGCATAAGGAACATTGTTCATTATCTCTCTATCTTCTGCCGTGACTGTACTTTGAGTCTTACTCAAAACCTTTCCTTGCAACATTCATAAGAACCCCTTCTTTGAATTTTCCATTCTGAACTTCTTCAGAACCTTGTCAAGGTATGTACTTTGTGAAAGTCCTATTAGGCGTTTTGATCTATCCCTGTAGATCTTAATGCCTAAAATATACGCTGCTTCGCCAAGGTACTTCATTGAAAAACTCTTATTCAAATAAGCCTTTAGACTTTCTAGTAGCGTAACATCATTTCCAATCAGTAATATGTCATCCACATATAATATTAGAAATGCAACTGAACTCCCACCCACTTTCTTGTAAATGCAGGCTTCTCCATAAGTTTGGACAAATCCAAACCCTTTGATCACTTCATCAAACCGGAGATTCCAACTCCGCGATGCTTGCTTTAGTCCATAAATGGATCTCTGAAGTTTGCATACCTTGTCAGCATCCTTTGGATCAACAAAACCTTCGGGCTGTACCATGTACAACTCTTCCTTAATATGACCATTAAGGAACGCGGTCTTCACATCCATTTGCCAAATTTCATAATCATGAAATGCGGCAATTGCTAACATAATCCGAACAGATTTCAGCATCGCTACAGGTGAGAATGTCTCATCGTAGTCAACTCCCTGAATTTGTCGGAAACCCTTTGCGACAAGTCGAGCTTTATACACGGTGACATTTCCGTCAGCGTCTGTCTTTCTTTTGAATATCCATTTGTTCTCAATGGACTTGCGGTCGTTAGGTAAGTCCACCAAAGTCCATACTTGGTTTTCATACATGGATTCTATTTTGGATTTCATGGCTCCTAGCCATTTATCGGAGTCTGGGCTCATCATCGCTTCATCATAATTCGCAGGTTCATCATTGTCTAACAACATGACACTCATGACGGGGTTGTACCAATCAGGAGCGGTACGTTCCCTCGTTGATCTGCGAGGTTCCATAGTAGCTTTGACTGGAGTAGTATGATCACCATCATTTGCTCCTTCTTCAGGTGGCGATGGCTGTTCTGGAGCATCTTCCAGTTCTGCGCTACTCGGCATCTCAAGAACAGGTTCAATAACCTCGTCAAGCTCTATTTGCCTCCCACTCACTTCTTTCGAGAGAAACTCCTTCTCTAGAAAGGAATCATTCTTGGCAACGAAAATCTTGCCTTCGGTTCTGTGGTAGAAGGTATACCCAATAGTTTCCTTGGGGTATCCTATGAAGACGCATTTTCCGAATTGGGTTCGAGCTTACCAGGTTGATGCTTTTTCACATAAGCATCGCAACCCCAAACTTTAAGAAACGATAACTTTGGCTTCTTGCCAAACCATAACTCATATGGAGTCGTCTCAATGGATTTTGATGGTGCCCTATTTAAAGTGAATGCGGCTGTCTCTAATGCATAGCTCCAAAATGATAGTGGCAGATCTGTATGAGACATCATAGATCGCACCATATCCAATAAAGTACGATTACGATGCTCAGACACACCATTGCGCTGTGGTGTTCCGGGTGGCGTGAGTTGTGAAACAATTCCACATTCCTTTAAATGCATGCCAAATTCGTAACTCAAATATTCGCCTCCACGATCAGATCGGAGAAACTTTATTTTCTTGTTACGATGATTCTCAACTTCACTCTGAAATTCTTTGAACTTTTAGAACGCTTCAGACTTGTGCTTCATTAAGTAAATATACCCATATCTACTTAAATCATCCGTGAAGGTCAAGAAGTAAGGATATCCACCACGTGCTGCAACACTCATTGGACCTCACACATTGGTATGTATGATTTCCAACAAGTCTGTTGCTCTCTCCATTGTGCCGGAGAAGGGTGTTCGAGTCATTTTGCCCATAAGACATGGTTCGCAAGTTTCAAATGATTCAAAATCAAGTGAATCCAAAAGCCCATCAGAATGGAGTTTCTTCATGTGCTTTACACCAATGTGACCCAAACGGCAGTGCCACAAATATGTGGTATTACCATCATTCAGTTTACATCTTTTGGCATCAATGTTATGAACATGTGTATCACTACTATCGAGATTCAATAGAAATAAACCATTCCTCTCAGGTGCATGACCATAAAAGATATTATTCATATAAATCGAAACAGCAAAGTTTTCAGACTTAAACGAATAACCGTCTCACATTAAACAAGATCCAAATACAATGTTCATGCTTAACGCATGCACCAAATAACAATTATTTAGGTTTAAAACTAATCCCGAAGGTAGACGTAGAGGGAGTGTGCCGACAGCAATGACTTCAACTCTTGATCCATTTCCGACGTGCATTGTCACCTCGTCCCTCGCCAAGCGTCGTCTATTCCGCAACTCCTGTTTCGAGTTACATATATTGCAACCGAACCAGTATCAAATACCCAGGTGCTACTACAAGCACTTGTTAAATACACATCAATAACATGTATATCACATATACCTTGTTTGACGGTGCCAGCCTTCTTGTCTGCCAGATACTTGGGGCAGTTCCGCTTCCAGTGTCTAGTTCCCTTGCAGTAGAAGCACTCAACATTAGACTTAGGGCCCTTCCTTGACTTCTTCGCAGGCGCGACAGCTCGCTTTCCGCCCTTCTTGAAGTTGTCTCCCTTGCCCCTTTTCTTGAAACTGGTGGTCTTGTTGACCATCAACACTTGATGCTCCTTCTTGATTTCCACTTCCGCGGTTTTCAACATCGCGAAGAGCTCATGAAGAGTTTTCTCCATTCCTTGCATGTTATAGTTCATCACGAAGCTTTTGTAGCTAGGTGGAAGTGACTGGAGAATGCGGTCAATCCCCAACTCATTGGGAATCACAACACCCAGCTGCGCCAGACGATCACCGTACCCAGACATTTTGAGCACGTGTTCACTGACGGAGCTGTTCTCCTCCATCATACAGCTAAAGAACTTGGAGGAGGCCTCATACCTCTCCACCTTGGCCTGAGTCTAAAAAATTGCCTTCAGATCAGTTATCATCTGATGAACGCCATGGTGCTCAAAACGTTTTTGGAGCTTTGGTCCTAAGCCATACAACAGACTGCACTTAACTATCTCGTGGTCCTCAGAGCGGGCTGCCCAGACGTTCCTAACATCTTTAGCTGCTCCCTCTGCTGGAGCAACACCTAGCGGTGCATCTAGGACATACAGTTTCTTGGCAGCAGTGAGGATAATCTTCAGATTCATAAACCAATCTGAGAAATTGCTTCCATCGTCTTTCAGCTTGTCTTTCTCTAGGAACGCGTTAAAATTCATGGTGGTGGTGGGACGGGCCATTGATCTACAACATATTTGCAAGGTGTTTAGACTATGTTCATGATAATTTGTTTGAATTAATCTAATTACAAAACAAACTCCCACTAAACTCAACATCTCTCTGGTTGTTTTAGTGACACACGATCCAAATCCACTACACCACGACCGATCATCACGTGAGGTGGTGAAGCTTCAAAGGTGAACATCGCCATGTTGATCATATCATCCATATGACTCGTGTTTTGCCTTTCGGCTCTTGTGTTCCGAGGCCATGTCTGTACATGCTAGGCTCGTCAAGGAAACCGTAGTATTTCCGCATGTGTAAACTGGTTTACACCCGTTGTATGTGAACATAGAATCTATCACACCCGATCATCACGTGGTGCTTCGAAACGAAGAACTTTCGCAACGGTGCATACTAGGGGAGAACACTTCTTGATATTAATGGGAGAGATCACCTTATCATGCTACCGTCGAGATCAAATCTAAGCAAAACCATAAGGTGCATAAAAGGATTAACATCACATGCAATTCAATAATTTTGTGACATGGTATAGCCTTTTCTTATGCCTTTGATCTCCATCTCCAAAGCACCGGCATGATCTCCATCATCACCAGCTCGTGGCGCCATCACCATGATTGTCTCCACCAACTATTGCAACTACTACTATGGTACCCTTAGCAATAAAGTAAAGCAATTACATGGCGTTTTAAAGTGACACGCAGGTCATACAATAAATATGAGACAACCATAAGGCTCCTGCCGGTTGCCGTACTCATCGACATGCAAGTCGTGAAAATTACAAAACATGATCATTGCATACATCACATAATCACATCTTGGGCCATACCACATCACAAACCCTGCAAAAACAAGTTAGACGCCTCTACTTTGTTTAAGCAATTTTTACGTGGCTTCTATGGGTCATGAGATAGAACCGTTCTAATCTACGCAAAGCCACAACGGTGATAGAATAGTTGCTTATTTACTCATGCTTTTGAAAGGCCTTCCATTGAAAATTGCAACTTCACTAGAGCAAGAGAAACAGACACCCGCCAGCCACTTATGCAATACAAGTTGCATGTCAGTCGTGGAACCAGTCTCTCGTGCGTGGACGAGTAAGGTTGGTCCGGGCCGCTTC
Source organism: Puccinellia tenuiflora (assembly GCA_012064385.1). Classification (NCBI taxonomy): domain Eukaryota; kingdom Viridiplantae; phylum Streptophyta; class Magnoliopsida; order Poales; family Poaceae; genus Puccinellia; species Puccinellia tenuiflora. The sequence goes on along the minus strand of QRDG01000893.1, from coordinate 120,373 downwards.
ATCCCACAATACCGCAAAGATGCAAAGTGCACGCTAGAAGGTAGCAACATAAAATATCAACGCCCACAACACTTGTGTCTAATCGCACCAACATCTATGAATAGATCTAGGCTCTGATACCACTGAAGGGTCGCATCATAGAAAACAAAAAAAAATCTACGCAAAGATGGCGGAATAAACCCAACACAAGATCAGATCTACGAGATGTTGGTAGCAAGAAGGAGATCGAATATCACCCTTGAAAAAAACCATGAGCGTTTTGTCGAGGCAGGGGTTGGCTAGTCGATCCCCGCAACTAGACTCATCTAGTCGCGAGGAGATGTATTATCCAAGCGTTGCAACGGGCAGCGCCTCCGAGAGATCCACACGTACGGCTCGATGAAGACTCCACGTTCTTGATCCCGCAAGAGGTGGTGGAGAGGCTCGCGAGATCAGCAGCACACCGATGGTGGCGTGGTGTGTATGGTGGAGATCTGACAGGGTTTCGCCAAGCGGCTGCCGGGGAGAGAGGAGGAGGAGGTGGTGCGGCTTGGGAGAGGAGGGGGGGGGGGCGGCGGCTAGGGCACCTTGGGGTGGAGCCAAAGGGTGCGGCACCCCTCCCCTTGCCCCTCCTTATATAGGCGGCAGGGGGTGCACCCCAAGCCCCTCCTAGGGCCGGCGGCTGGGGTGTCTTGGCCCCCAAGCCTGCCCCCTTTGGGTTAGGGTTTTGGCCGGCCCCCCTCATGGGCTCCTTTGGCCCGCATGGGCCATAATGCCCTGGTGGTGCGGCTGGCCCTTTAGGCCAGTCCACCACCCCTTTATCCCATGAGGGCCCCATACTCCTATGGGCCCCACTTCTGGACCACTCTAGAACCTTCTAGAATATTCCAGTACTTTACCGATAAATTCCTGAACCATTTCGAAACCTCCGGAAACCACTTTCCTTAGATGAATCTTATTCTCCGGACCACTCCGGAACTCCTCATGATGTCCGGGATCCTATCCGGGACTCCGAATCAATATTCTTTCTCACCATCATTTATCTCGAACCCTAACTACATCGAACGTTAAGTGTGTGACTCTGCGGGTTCGTGAATATGTCATATTAATAGCGGGACCGGGATGCCCATATTAATTCCTACATATTCGACGAAGTACTTTACTAGTCGAACCACAATGTCTGGGATTCAATTAATCCATATATGATTCCTTTTGTTTCACGATATATTACTTGTCCGAGATTCAATCCACCGATATCTCCATATCTGATTAATCTCGTTCCCGATAAGTTCTCTTTACTCATTCCCATAGAATAATATCTCTTATGACTAGCTACTTAGTCATATGCTTGTAAGCGTTTGGATGCTATACTACCAAGAGGGCCTAGAGATATCTATCCAACTATTGGACGAACAAATCCCAGTCTTGAAACATGCAACCCAACAACCTAACATCGGAATACCTGAAAGCCACCTTTATAATCACCCAGTTACGAAGTGACGCTTGATGTCCACAAAGCACTCCTCCGATAAGCGGGAGTAACATAATCTCATGGTCTAAGGAAACTATATTTGACATCTATTTAATTTGAGTCATGTCCATCATATCATCTCCCATGATACAAAATTCGTTTATCAAGTGATTCATAAATCCATGGTTAGGAAACGTCTAACCATCACTTGATCAAATGAACTAGTCATAAGAGGAAAGACTAGGGACACATTTCCGTTTATATTCCACACATGTATTTTTTTCCGCTTAATTCAATTCTAGCATGGATATAAACCTTTATCATGAACAGAAAATATGATAATTAATAATCCTTATTATTGCCTCTTGGGAATATTCCCAACAAATGATCCCCTCGACGAGGAGATGCAGATCTGGCAAAGAGCCGGTGGAATCCGGGGCGAGGGCGGCCCGGTGGAGGTCGGCCGGCAGTGGGTGCTCCAGGGCAGGAGAAAGAAAGAAAGGGGTGCGGGGGTGGGGGAACGGCTCGGGGTGAGCCAGTCCACCCTGCAGCCCTCTCTGAAGGGATCCCGGTCACTTAGACCGGAAGTTCCGGGCTGAAGTCCGGAATTTCCGGCCCCTAGGGGTGGAAGTTCCGGCCTGCCGCCAGCAAGAACTCCAGGAAAAAGAGGCACACGCAAAACTGGACATGAGTGATAGAAAGCAAAGCAGGGATAAGGTGGGGCTTAGGTGAAGATCTCAAACTGTCATAAAATGGTACTACACTCATAATTGCAAAATGCAAAGATAAATGCTAATTATGAGTGCTTTTCCATGAGACGCACATATTGACACATATAGGTCTAGAAGAACCAAATGAACAACAAATAAGAACCAAGTCCTCACATGAGGAGGTCGGTGGCCGAAGCCACGATGTTTGAGTTTATGGTATGACACCGCGAAGATATATCTTGGGTTCATGACCACTACTCGTAATTGAAGCTCACAATTTAAGAGATGAAAATAGATACACAAATGATTTTTACTTTGGGCATATTGGGGGGGGGGGGGGGGAGAGAGCCCAATTAATTAGGACAACACTCCCCCTAAATCCATGCCTACACCTAAACCAAATAGAAGTTGAACCTATAGGTGTGTATGCAAGGTGGTCAAGTCAAGCTCCTTGAATCCACGATATTTAGCTCATTCCTCAAATAAGTGAACCTTGGTTCACTAAGTGGCTTCGTGAATATATCGGCAAGTTGGTCTTTGGTTGGCACGTATGCTAGCTCAATATCTCCACGGGCAACATGATCTCGAATGAAGTGATGATGAATCTTAATATGCTTGGTTCTTGAGTGTTGCACCGGGTTGTAAGCAATCTTGATAGCACTTTCATTGTCACACAATAGAGGCACTTTGTCACAATTGACACCGTATTCCTTTAAAGTTTGCCTCATCCATAACAATTGAGTGCATGCACTAGCGGCGGCCAAATACTCGGCTTCGGCGGTGGAAAGAGATATACAATTTTGCTTCTTAGAAGAACAACTCACCAAGGACCTAGCAAGAAATTGGCAAGCCCCGGAAGTTGATTTCCTATCATCTTGGTCACCGGCCCAATCCGAGTCCGTTACCCACAAAGAGTGAAAGATGAGTCCTTGGGATACCACAAACCAAACCTTGGGGTATGAATCAAATATCGTAGGATTCTCTTGACCGCCACCATGTGGCTTTCTTCAGGAGCGGATTGATACCTTGCACACACACCTACACTCAACACAATATTGGGTATATATGCACAAAGATAAAGCAACGAACCTATCATGGAGCGGTAGAGCTTTTGATCCACATCTATACCCTTTGGGTTAAGTTGTTGATGTCATTTGGTATCCATAGGAGTCTTCTACTCCTTAGCATCAACCATATTGAACCTCTTGAGCATGTCTTGAATATACTTTGTTTGGCTAATGAAAGTCCCTTCTCTCAATTGCTTGATCTCAAATCCAAGGAAGAACTTCAATTCACCCATCATGGACATGTCAAACCTATCGGTCATAAGCTTTGAAAATTCATCATTAAAAGCTTTGTTAGATGAGCCAAAGATAATTTCATCAACATATAGTTGGCATACAAAAGCTCCCCTTTAACCCTTTTAGTAAAAATAGTGGGATCAATTTGCCCAACTTCAAATCCACGGTCTAACAATAACTCTCTAAGGTGCTCATACCACACACGTGGGGCTTGTTTAAGTCCATAGAGCGCCTTATCAATCTTGTAGACATGGTTAGGGAAGTTGAGGTCCTAGAACCCCGGGGTTTGCTTAATGAAAACCAACTCCTTTAAGGGCCATTAGGAAAGGCACTTTTAACATCCATTTGTTGCAATTTAAAGTTATAACGGGATGCATAAGCAGGAAGGATACAGATGGACTCAAGGCGAGCCACGAGAGCATAGGTCTCTCCAAAATCAATGCCTTCAACTTGAGAGTACCCTTGAGCTACCAATCTTGCCTTGTTCCTCACAACCATGCCACGTTCATCTTGCTTGTTCTTGAAAAATCACTTAGTGCCAATAACATTGCGGCACTCCTTTGGCTTCTCAACTAACTTCCATACTTTATTGCGCTTGAAATTGTTGAGCTCTTCATTCATGGCTTCCAACCAATCCGGATCTTCAAGAGCTTCAAACACTTTCTTCGGTTCCACCATGGAGATGTGAGCTTGATGATCACTAAAATTGGCCAATTGCCTCCAGCTGGACACCTTGCCTCTCAAATCACCAATCACCTTGTCAAAAGAGTGGTGACGGATTTCCATAGTTCTTACAACTCTAGCTCAATGACGGGCTTTGATATCCTCACTGCATCTTGGAGGTATCACTTGATCATCTTGATCATTTGAGTCCCCGTCTTGACAGGAAGGTTGACCTTGTTCATCCATAGGCATGGCTTCAACATTTGAAGAAGATGATTGAGCAAGGTCTCGATCATGGCTAGTGATACGTGTCAAACGTATCTACAATTTTTGATTGATCCATGCTAGTTTTGTGATGTTGTCACATGTTTCTACTATCTTATTACATCATTTTATGCATTTTGTCAGACTAACATATTGACAAGATGCCTAGTGCCAGTTTCCTGTTTTTGCTGTATTTTCGTTTCAGAAACTTACCACAGGAAATATTCTTGGAATGCGCTGAAAATTTACGAGGATTTTTTATTCGCCAAGATGGAGTTTCAGTCCAGAGGGCAGCCCTGGGGGCCACCCACAGGGCAGGGACGACCCCTAGCTGCGGCCTGCCCTAGGGCGGCGGGTGGGACCCATCCCTGATCCTGGTGGGTCCCCTCGGCCCCCTCCGATGCCTATAAAATTAGATTAATCCCAAAAACGTCGAGGCGGCAATTATTTTCCAGAGAAGTCACCCCGAGGCGCCGCCACCATAAACCCTAGTGCGGGGGTGATTCTGAAGCTGATCCCGGCACCCTGTCGGAGGGGAGATCGATCCCGGAGAGCTCTTCATCGCCATGCCTTCCTATGGGATGATTTTTGAGTAGTCTAACCTTGGACTACGGGTCCATGGCAGTAGCTAGATGGTAGTCTCTCTCCCTTGTGCTTCATGTATTATGATCTTGTGAGCTGCCTAACATGATCAATATCGATTATTGTAATGCTATGTGATGTGTTTGCTGAGATCTGATGGATTATGAAGTTATCATTAGATTGTGCATGATTCTTATATGTTGATTTATGTTCTTGCATGCTCTCCGATGTGCATAGTTACTTTGGCCAAGTGATTGTGTGTATCTTCAAGAGGGAGTATTTATGCTAGATAGTGGGTTCATGCTCCCTTTTGTTCCTGGGCACGAGTAACAGAAACGTCTCAGGGCGAGGGTGTGCTGTTGCTACTAAGGGTAAAACAACGGTGTTAATGTCTCTTTTGATATTAGTATTGATTACTTCATGCGCTTTACTTAATGCAAATGTCTGTTGCTTGCAACTTAATACCGTTGGGTGACAGGCTGGATAGCGATCCCACGGTGGACTTTTTAGACAAAGATGCAGTTGGACTCAACGGTCTTTGTTCATTGTTGTGATGCCTACATAAATATTATCATGTTCTCTATGTCATAGCTAGATTAAGTTTGTGTTATAATCTTGTCAATTGCCTAGCTGTAATTTGCTTACCCATCATATGAGTGTTTTATTTACTTGAGAGACTCCACTAGTGAACCCATGGCCCCCGGTCCATCTTTTTACATTGATTGCAACCTTTATTCATCACTTTTCATCATCATTACTCCTCTGATCCACTTTCATATTTTCATCTATTTCACTGTACAATTAACCGCTTTGTTTTCTGCGAGACCAGAAAGATTGACAACCTTTCCGCCGTTGGGGGCAAAGTAATTGGTTGAGTGTGTGCAGGTCCACGTCTGTTGAGGATTAAGCGCCAGAGATCTTCAACATTCACTGGTTTGATAAACCTCGGTTCGTTAACGAGGGAAAACTGCTAGTTACTACATCCACGCCTTCGCTTGGGGCACAACCCAATGCTACCATCACCGATCATCATGTAGTTTTCTGGCGCCGTTGCCGGGGACTTTGGATCTACAGCAAGGGGAGTCTCATACCCTCAATCACTTTACCTTGTTTTTGTCTTGCTTGCTCCATTTCTCGTTTAGTTTATTTTTCTTGTTGCAAAATTTTAACACCCAAAAAAATTAGTGTAGTCTTAATTCCTGTCTTTTTATTTTATCTTATCATTATGTCTTCCACTGAAAACACCAAGTTGTGTGACTTTACTAGCACTAATAACAATGATTTCATATGCTCTCCAATTTCTCCACCCGCTACTAAAACAGAATCTTATGAAATTAAGCCTGCTTTGCTAAATCTTGTTATGAAAGAGCAATTTTCTGGTGCTAGTACTGATGATGCCACCTCTCATTTAAATAACTTTGTTGATTTATGTGATATGCCAAAGTATAAAGAGGTAGAAAGTGACATCATAAAATTGAAGCTTTTCCTTTTCTCTTTGAGAGGGAGAGCAAATGAATGGTTATTGTCTTTGCCTAGAAATAGCATTGATTCTTGGACTAAATGCAAAGATGCTTTTATTGGAAAATGTTATCCACCTGCTAAAATACGATTGAGGAGTAACATTATGAGCTTTAGACAATTTGATAATGAACATGTTGCTCAAGCTTGGGAGAGAATGAAATCTATGGTTAAAAATTGTCCCACGCATGGATTAACTACGTGGATGGTTATCCAAACCTTTTATGCAGGTTTGATTTTTTCTTCAAGGAACCTCTTGGACTCGGCCGCGGGAGGCACCTTTATGTCCACCACATTAGGTGCAGAAACTAAACTCTTGGATGAGATGATGACAAATTATTCACAATGGCATACCGAAAGAGCTCCAAGTGGTAAGAAGGTAAATTCTGTCGAGGAGATTTCCTCTTTGAGTGAGAAGGTTGATATGATTATGTCTATGATTGCTACCAATCAGTTCTCTATTGATCCTAATAATGTCCCACTTGCTTCATTAATTTCCCAAGAAAAGGATCAAGTTGATGTTAATTTTCTCAATAGAAATAACTTCAACAATAATGCTTATCGAAATAATTTTGGTAGTAACAACTATAAGCCTTATCCTCCCAATAATGGCAACTCATATGGTAATTCTTATAATTCTGTCCTCTGATCTTGAAAATGTTTTAAAGGAATTTATCACTTCGCAAAGAGCTTTCAACAAAACCGTTGAAGAAAAACTTGAAAAACTTGATAGTCTTGTCTCTAAAGTGGAAAATCTTGCTCATGATGTTGAAATTTTAAAAATTAGAACCACTCCTCTTCAAGACAAGCCTACTGAATCTTTGAATGCTCTTTCTATCCAAATTAATAATAATGAGAGGATGTTTGCTCGCTTGCATGCTAGGTGGGCTAGAGACGAAGAAGAAGCTAGAATTGCTGAAATGAATAGGAAAACTGTTAAAGTTTGTACTATCCAAACTACTAATGAGGATCCTCCTAGCCTATTTAAAGATGATGAAATTGATTTTGATAATTGCAATCTTACTGAAGTCATAAAGTTCCTATAAAAACTTGCTAAGTCACCGGATGCTAGTAAATTAAATATTGCCTTCACTAAACATATTATCGATGCTCTTATCAAGGCTAGGGAAGAAAAGCTTAAGCTAGAAACTTCTATTCCTAGAAAATTACAAGATGGATGGGAACCAACTATTAAGATGAGAACAAATGACTTTGATTGTAATTCTTTGTGTGATCTTGGTGCTAGTATTTCTGTTATGCCTAAAAGTATCTATGAAATGCTTAATTTAAATCCTTTTAAAGAATGCTATTTAAATGTTCATCTTGCTGATTCTTCTAAAAAGAAACCTTTGGTTAGAGTTGATGATGTTATTATTGTTGTTAATGATAACTATGTTCCCGTTGATTTTATTGTTATGGACATTGAGTGTAATGCTTCTTGTCCTATTATTTTGGGAGGACCGTTTTTTAGAACCGTTGGTGCTATTATTGAGATGAAAGAGGGAAATATAAGATTTCAGTTCCCCCTTAAAAGAGGTATGGAACACTTCCCTAGAAAGAGAAATAAGCTTCCTTTTGAATCAATCATAAGGTCAAGCTATGCTCTTGATTTTGCAAAGGCCTCCGAAAAAACTTGATATTTGGCATTGCGCCTAGCTAAAAGGCGTTAAAGAAAAGTGCTTGTTGGGAGACAACCCATCTTTTACTTTCAGTTTGTTTTTGCTTTTCTTGAATCATGGAGTTGTTGCCTCTGTAGAAACTTCATTGTATCTTTTTGTTTTTTTTTGTGCCAAGTTTAGCCTCTAATGCATTGAAAGTGCGAGGTATTGTTTTGCTGTCCAGAAACAGATTCTATGCGCCTGTTGCAGAAAATCTCGAACAATTCCTGAATTTTATATTTTTTTGATATTTTTAGACAGAAATCCTGATACTTTTATCTATCTTTCGTTAGTTTTGAGTTTTCTGATTTGAGCTACAGAAGTGCCTTGAAAAATTCGATCTTTCAGACTGTTCTGTTTTTGACAGATTCTATTTTTATTTTGTATTCGTCCCTTTTACTATCGTCAAATGTGATACTCTAGAGGTGGAGTGTCGTATTGAGGCTTATTAAACAGTAGCTAATTCCCAATAAAGTTGTTTGCAATTTGTCTTGAGTTGAACACATGTGCATTTTAATTTATGAGCACTAACCCTCTAATCAGTTTATGAGAAGTTTTGTGTGAAGAGAGTTTTTAAGTTCCAAAGGAGAGGATAATGAAGAAATTGAAGATGGATCAGAGCTCAAGCTTGGGGATGCCCCCATGGCACCCCCTCTAAATATCAAGAACCATCAAGCGTCTAAGCTTGGGGATGCCCAAGGCATCCCCTCCTCTTCATCGACTATCATAAGGTCGTCTTCGTTGAACTACGTTTTTATCACTTTACATATTATGTGCTATGCTTGGAGCGTCCTTTTGCTTTTAGTTTTGTTTTGTTTGTTTGCTGGTCATATCCTCGTTGGATCCTAGCTTTATTTGTGTGGGAGAGAGGCACGCTCCGCTTTTTTCATTTGAATACTCCTTTGCTTCGCTTATATCTTGTTGAGTATTCTTAGCTATTGTTTGTTTGCTAGTAAGCTCTCGCTTTTAGCTTTTATATTGTTTAGAGCTGCTAGTTTTTGATGTTAAACTCTCTTGTTCTTCACTTATACTTGTTGGAGAGTTGTTATTGATAATTTGCTTGAATTGTCAAAGTGCCAAAATGCTATCCATGTGATATTGGAATGAAATGAAAGCCTGCATAGTCTTGTAGATCATTGTGTGGATACTTGATGCTTCTCAATTGTTTTGAGATATTAAGATAAATGCTTAAACTTGCTGGTTATTTGAGTGGAAATTGATTAGTAAAGAAATACAGTTAAAAGCTTGAAACTGTGTGGTGTTTCGTAGTTGTTAATTCATAAAGCTAATCTTTCCATCAAAAGAACTGTTTGGTCAACAAGGGAGACAGTGTGGAGTGTTTATGGTTATGATTGACTGATTTCTTATGTTACTCTATTACCGGTTAATGTTGGATGTTTGCTTCAAATACCATTTTTGCTAAGCCAAAAAATTCTGTACTGAGCGTGATGTCCACTCGTGCATCCAAATCCCAAAGCCAAACTATCTTGCTAGCTGAGTCCACCATATCTACCTATGCATGGTATTTTCTGCCATTCCAAGTAAATTTGTCATGTGCTACCTTTAAAACCTTCAAAATATTCTCGTTTTGGTGCCTCTGTTTTCAAGCTCATGAGGAAGTAAGGAGGGGGTTCGTTATAGCTTATGTCGAGCAAGGTTTTTCTTTTATTTTTCTTTTTCCCCCTCTATTTCACCCGGTGTTGATGGTTTACGTCCTCACTTGAATCAACCCGAGAACGGCTTAAGCAAAATATAAATATAACTCACTATTCTCCTCCGCACAATAAAAATCTGAGAAATCAGCTCAAACATTGGTTAGTGGTGAAACAAAGGAGAAAGAGGAATGTACTCGTTCCTCTAAAACCAGCCGCTCTCACAACTCAAAAGACCTTGCTTGACATAGGGGACTAATGAGCTTTTGAGCTATGGAAACGTTGACGGAATTATGCATCTCTCAAAATTGATTTTATCTCTGTTTTTCAAAATCAAAAAGCTCTAGCACATGACTAATCCCTGCTTCCCTCTGCGAAGGGCCTTTCTTTTACTTTTAAATGTTGAGTCAGTTTTCCTTTTCCTTCTATCTCCACCAAAGCAAATATACATCATTGACCCTGGGTATCATTGATCATATTGCATCGTTAGATTAAACATGAATCTTTATATTGAGTTTATCTATAAGATAAGCCGTTGGAAGTTGAAGCTTTTTGCTAATACTTACATCTTCCTTTGTGTTGATTCTCAAACACTTTTGTCGTGGAACCATTACATTTGAGAATTAGTCAAATATGTGGGTCACATTGCTTTCATGTCTTTAACGTACTATTTATGAAAAGGTTTTGCTTGAATGATTCAACTTGGTTATTCATTGCTTTCTTGCTATCAACTATAGACAATTGTTTTGTATCACTTCATTCACGTCCTATACTTTACATTACTATCTTGATCAAGATTTTGTTGGTTGCATGTCTCATCAAAAAATATTTTCTTATCACTTACCTACTCGAGGACGAGTAGGAGTTAAGCTTGGGGATGCTGATACGTGTCAAACGTATCTATAATTTTTGATTGATCCATGCTAGTTTTGTGATGTTGTCACATGTTTCTACTATCTTATTACATCATTTTTATGCATTTTGTCGGACTAACCTATTGACAAGATGCCTGGTGCCAGTTTCCTGTTTTTGCTATCTTTTCGTTTCAGAAACTTACCACAGGAAATATTCTCGGAATGCGCTGAAAATTTACGAGGATTTTTTATTCGCCAAGATGGAGTTTCAGTCCAGAGCGCAGCCCTGGGAGCCACCCACAGGGCAGGGACGACCCCCAGCCGCGGCCTGCCCTAGGGCGGCGGGTGGGACCCGCCTCTGCTCCTGGTGGGTCCCCTCAGCCCCCTCCGACGCCTATAAAATCAGATTAATCCCAAAAACATCGAGGCAGCCATTATTTTCCAGAGAAGTCACCCCGAGGCGCCGCCACCATAAACCCTAGTTCGGGGCTTATTCTGAAGCTGATCCCGGCACCCTGCCGGAGGGGAGATCGGTCCAAGAGGGCTCTTCATCGCCATGCCTTCCTCCGGGATGATTTGTGAGTAGTCCCACCTTGGACTACGGGTCCATGGCAGTAGCTAGATGGTAGTCTCTCTCCCTTGTGCTTCATGTATTATGATCTTGTGAGCTGCCTAACATGATCAATATTGATTATTGTAATGCTATGTGATGTGTTTGCTGGGATCTGATGGATTATGAAGTTATGATCAGATTGTGCATGATTCTTATATGTTGATTTATGTTCTTACATGCTCTCCGATGTGCGTAGTTACTTTGGCCAAGCGATTGTGTGTATCTCCAAGAGGGAGTATTTATGCTAGATAGTGGGTTCATGCCCCCTTTTGTTCCTGCGCATGAGTGACAGAAACGTCTAAGGGCAAGGGTGTGTTGTTGCTACTAAGGGTAAAACAGCGGTGTTAATGTCTCATTTGATATTAGTACTGCTTACTTCATGCGCTTTACTTAATGTAAATGTCTGTTGCTTGCAACTTAATACCGTTGACAGGCTGAATAGCGATCCCACGGTGGACTTTTTAGACAAAGATGCAGTTGGACTCAACGGTCTTTGTTCATTGTCGTGATGCCTACATAAATATTATCATGTTCTCTATGTCATAGCTAGATTAAGTTTGTGTTATAATCTTGTCAATTGCCTAGCTGTAATTTTTTTACCCATCATATGAGTGTTTTATTTACTTGAGAGACTCCACTAGTGAACCCATGCCCCCCGGTCCATCTTTTTACATTGATTGCAACCTTTATTCATCACTTTTCATCATCATTACTCCTCTGGTCCACTTTCATATTTTCATCTATTTCACTATACAATTAACCGCTTTGTTTTCTGCGAGACCGGAAAGATTGACAACCTTACCGCCGTTGGGGGCAAAGTAATTGGTTGAGTGTGTGCAGGTCCACGTCTGTTGAGGAGAGATCTTCAACATTCATTTTGTTGTCGATTTCAAAGTCATACTGGTTCGATAAACCTCGGTTCTTTAACGAGGGAAAACTGCTACTTACTACATCCACGCCTTCGCTTGGGGCACAACCCAACGCTACCATCACCGGTCATCAGCTAGCATCACTACTAGGTGAGTTTGGCTCTTGCATAGCAACTTGATCAAGGGGTTGAGGGTCTTCAACTTGTTCTTGGGTTGGTGCAATAGGCTCTTCATTGGCATGATTTTCTTGTGTAGATGAAGGCCCCACTTGAGTAGAGCATTGTCCTTCTCGATCCGCCACAACATTTATACAGCTTCGGAACCCAGGAAACATCATCCGGTAATATCCCTACGTGTTGTTTGAGGCTCAACGGGGCGGAAAAATCCCACACCCATTCTTTTTATGGCTTCTTGAGGAATTTCATCATCTACACCGGGAACATGAAATTGCGCCACTTGGGAGCCGTCATTTTCTTCGAACACCACACTACAAGATTCCATGATAGCCTGTAAGGCTTTGTCATAGATTCTATACGTGTGGGATTCGGCACCGTAACAAACAAAGATACCCTCTAGTGTTTTAGATTCAAATTTAGTTAAGCGACAACCTTTGATCAAATAGAAACACTTACGACCGAATACGTGGAAGTAGGAGATGTTAGGCTTGTTGCCGGTGAGGATCTCATATGGAGTCTTGTTCAAACCTTTGCGGAAGTAGAGCCGGTTGGATGAATGACATTCCGTGGATATAGGCTCCGCCCAAAAGCTCAACGGAGACTTAAACTCCGAACAATGACCTTGCCATATCCATAAGAGTCTGGTTCTTCCTCTCGGCTACACCATTTTGTTGAGGGGTATAGGTTGCGGAATATTGATGACGAATACCCTCTTCACTAAGAAAATCATTGAGAGTGTAGTTCTTGAACTCGGAGCCATTGTCACTTCTAATTGCCAATATGGGGACATTGTGTTGACGTTGCATTTCATTGGAGAAGTCGATGAAGGTTTGTTGTGTCTCACTCTTCAACTTGAAGAAATAAACAAGTGAATCTTGAATAGTCATCAACAATCACCAAGCAATACTTCTTCCCACCAAGACTAGCTTCGGGAATGACACCAAAAAGATCCACATGGAGGAGCTCCAAGATCCTCTTGGATGAAATAATAGTCTTGCTATGATGGGAAGAATCATGCATCTTTCCATCAACACATGCCCTACAAACACAATCTTTGGAAAAAGAGACATTTTCTTTTAGTCTGAGAATGTGGCCACCCTTGTGAAGACTTTGCAAAGTTCTCATGTTGACATGGGCTAGGCGGCGATGCCACAACCAACCCACGTCGGCCTTTCCGAATAGGCACATCGAATTTGTAGTGGTTTCCCCCGAAAATTCCACCACAAACAAATCATTTTAGACAGACCCAACGAAAGCGACCTTTAGAGTCTTGCTCCATAAGAGTACCACAATATCAATATCAATAAAGACGGCAAAGCCCATCTTAGTAAGTGCACAAACGGAAAGTAAATTATAACCAAGGGTTTTAACAAGCATGACATTCACTAGAGTGATATCCCTAGCGACTACCACCTTGCCAAAACCCGATACCTCGGATTTTGATCGATCTTCATAAGTGACGGTTGAATGAATTAGATTTGGTCTCATCTCATCCATTATGTCCTTGCTTCCAATCATATGACTTGTGCATCCACTATCAAGCACCCATTTTGACCCACCGGAAGCATAGTCCTACAAGAAATCATTGGTTTGATTTAGGTACCCATTTTGCAATGGGTCCTTTTTGTTAGCAACAAGGGTCTTGGGGACCCAAATAGAATGAGCAATAGTAACATTTCTAGGAACAACAAATTTAGCATAGACATCCCCATAATAATCAACGTATAAAATATAGTGGGGGTTAGTTTTTCCCGCAAAGTCGTCACTAGTGGTTTTGCCCCTTGTGGCAACACCACTAGCAATGTTCACTTTCTTTGCATGAGGGATCTTCTTTTCTTGAGGATCCCTTGCATCTTTCATGAAGTTCTCCTTCTTCTTTTCCTCCTCAACAAACCCAACACCAACTCTCCCTTTTTGTGAAGTAACAAAAGGTCTCTTACCTAGGGAGATGGCTTTAGAAAGATTGATCTTCAACCTAGCATTTCCTCAATAATATTTGCATGACCACAAGTAATAGAAGTGGAGGAACTAGGCATATCAAATTTAGACGGTTGAGCTTGAAGTTGTTCATACGACTTGGTGAGGGTAGAGTGTTCACTCTCCAAAGCCTTGTGAGCCTTGGAAAGTTTTTCTAGCTCCTCGGTTAGTCTAGAATGACCAACACCAAGCTCAACTTTTTACTTTTTACATGCTTTGTATTTTGCAATTGCATGGTCCCGTTCTTTAATGAGTTTAGCAATGATCAAATCATTTGATTCCTCAGTATTCTCAAGTTTCTCCTCAAGAGAAACCCTAAGCTCATGTTCTTCTTCAAGAGCAGCATTTAAGGATGCAATTTCCATTGCATCCTCTCTTTCAATGTTACCTTTGACATCAAGCATCTCTTGAGCCTCACCATATTGGCTCATGAGAGTCTCAAAGTGCTTCTTGGTTTCACCTTGCAAGTTAGTTATAAAATGATCCAAGGCAACAATTTCCTCTTTTACTCTAATACTAGTAGCATCATTCATAGTCTTAGGAGGGAGAGTGAGACGATGATACCACGGTGGCATTAGCCATTAGACATCTTGCGGAGGAGTTGGAGACATTTTCATTGGGGGATTCAAAGAGAGAAGGAGAGGGTGAAGATGCAATGGTAATAGCGGCCACCTCACTTGTGGTTTTTTCTTTCTCCCCGGATGAGTACTCCTCTCGAGCAACCAACGAAATTCTTGGAGGCTTCTTGTTGTTGGCATTCTTCTTGAAGAACGGTTTCTTGTGAGCAAGCTTTGACTTGTCCTTGGGAACAAGCTTCCCTCCATGATGTTCACGGTTATCAAAAGGACACTCGGTCACAAAGTGATATTGATTTTCGCAATTGTAGCATGAACGAACCCTTTGGCCATCCTCCTTCCTTCCACTTGATTTGTTGACTAGCTCCTTTGCTTTGGACGGGCTCTTCCAAAAGGCTCTTGATGTGAGGGCTACATAGTCTTTGAGAGTATCTTCAAGATCTTTAGGTTGCCAATGTGATACATCTTCTTGAGTCTCATCATCTTCGTATTGTTCCACAACCTTGGCCTTCAAAGCAAGAGACGTTCCTTTGTGCATTCCAATAGCTCGGGCACGAGCATCTTCGGCGTTCTTGGCGGCCACCTTGAATGCCGCCATTTCTTTCATAACCTCATTGGATGACATGAGGTGGTAGTTGTGTCTTCCTTGGAGACTCTTCAAGACGGTGGGCTCAGAGGGCATGAGAGCACTCACACATTTTCTCTTAATCCAAGCATCATCCACATAGGTGGCTCCAAGAGCTCTAAATTTGGTGGCAATGGTTTTGAGTCTTCGAAACATGTCTTCATGGTCTTGACCTTCCACCATTAAAAATCCCTCATCTTGGTTGCTCAAGGCTTCAAATCTATTCCTCTTCATACTCTCATTCCCAACAAACACTTCGGAGAGAGCATCCCAATCTTCTTTGGCGGTGTTGAGGTGTTGGATATGTGCCATGTCCTTTTCCCCCACGGTGGTTTGAATAATGTTGAGGGCCAAGTCATTGAGTTGGCAATCCACAACCTCTCTTCTTGTCATGTTGTTTGGATCGACGGCCTTGAACCCAACCTCAATGATTCTCCAAAGCTCGATCGAGGCACTCTTGACATGAGATCTCATAGAAAATTGCCAATTAGAAAAACGAGAGGAAATAAGCTTAGGTGGATCACCCTTATTGTTTATATGAGGATGAGGGATAGGTGGTTCGGGGGTGTACACGAACGGAACCGCCTTGTACTCCGCCATCCCACCATCAATTTTAGAAGGGGATTCTTTAGTTCCATCACCCACCCCATCTAGCGCGGCAGAAGCATTACCTCTAGAGATGGCGCGGTGGGTGGCATATTAGCATTTATGAGTTGTGCCATCATATCACGCAACTCCTTCATTTGGGTGTCCATGGATGAAGTCAAGGATGTTTCCAACTTCTTTAGATCATCCATGGAGACCGGACTAGTATCACCACCCGAAGTTCCATCTCCATCACCCATACTCTCTTAGGCGGTGAAGCCGAATTAAAGAGCCAAGGCTCTGATACCAATTGAAAGGATCGTATGGGCACCTAGATGGGGGGGGGTGAATAGGTGCTACACCAAATTTTAATTCTTTTTCAATTTAGGCTTGACACAAAGGGTAAATTCTCTAGATATGCAACTATGTTGAATTTACCTATATGACAAGCTAGCACCTAACACTAGGCAATTATCACGATACAAGTAAAAACAACTAAGGGATAGAGATAACCGAAAGTAGAAGCACGCGGAGGCAAGGATGTATTCCTGAGTTCCTCCTTGTTAAGGGAGTACGTCTCGTTGGAGGGGTGTGAGCTCGCCACCACAGGCCTACTCAACGCCACAAAAGCCTCACCCTATTCTTCGATGAATCTCGCCACAAAGGCTCGGTCCACCTTCCACTATCGAAATCCTTTAAGGTGGAATCTGGAGCCTTTACAAAGTTCTTGGGGCACACACCCACAACTTAATCGGGGGCTCCCAAATCAACACAACAACTGAAACAATAGCAATTAAAGTGAGTACAACCAAACACCTAGGTTTTCCCAATGGAAACCCTAGGCACGAATCCCTAAAGTAAATAAGGGGGAAATGGAAAACCCTTTGGTGAGCTTGTAGATCGGGGCCTTCTCCTTCAATCCTCCAAGTTTGAGCAAGTTTTAGTGGAGGGATTGGGAGATCTCGTCGATTTGAGCTTTTGCATTAATGGAGGAGAGAGAATGTTCAAAAGCTGGCTGGCTCGAGGTGGGTGGAGGGGTATTTATAAACCTCCATGAAATCTGACCGTTATCCTGCAGCAGGCCGGATATTTCGGTCACTTAAACCCGGAACTTCCGGCGGGGCCGGAACTTCCGGTGCAAAGGCCAAAACTTCCGGGCGCCGGATATATCCGGGGAGAATCTACGGGCCAAACTTTCGGACCCCCTACCGCGAGGGGTGCCGGGAAAGACTTAACCATTTTCGGCCCAGAAATTTCTCAGGGCCGGAACCTCCGGACAGCCTGAAATTTCGGGTCAAACTTCCGATCAAAAGTTCCGGGACCCCTCCCGCGAGGGTTCCCAAAAATGACTTAGTCATTTTCTTGCCCGGATTTTTCCCAGGGCCGGAACTTCCGGACCTCCGGAAATATCCGGGTGAACTTCCGGACCAAAGTTTCGGGACCCCTACCACGGGGTACCCCGAAAAATACTTAGTCCCGTTTCCCTTAGGTCGGAGCTTCTGGCCAGGAACACCGGAACTTCCGGGCCTATTTGGCAGAAAAGACTGGCGACTTCGTCGCACACCTCCATCTTCGATCTTTTCACCGACTTGGTCTGATCAACATATCAACCTGAAATTCAACAACCTAAAAGGCATGATTAGCTCACAAAGTGTGTTGTGATTAAATCACGAAAACTAAGAGATGTTCTTTCAAGAGCCCCGCCACTTTCCATCCCATGAGTCATGCCGACTCTGCAGCAGAGTGAACACGAGTGGTCTTGTCATGTGGGTCCGTCGTGCTGGGCGGCTGGCTCATACATCTGCCAATCTTTATTACATGCCCGCGTTAGCGCCCTGCCTAGGACGAGGCGAGGTGTTGACATCCCGAGACTGGCACCCTTAGTCTTCTTGTGCATGGATCTCCCCGGCAAGAAGGTCGGAGGTATCCCACCTCCTTCTCGGGGCCCACATGACCCGCAGCCATGACACCCCCGGTTGGCAGGGTGTCGATAGTAGCCCCCGGGCATGGTTGGCTAGTTCTTATCTGGGGCAGCCGGGCAACGCCCTATCTGGAGCGTGGGACCCGGTTGCTTGATGTTAGGTCGGGAGCAGACTTCCCTTACTTCATTAAAAAGTTCTTGATGGGGCATGCGTCCGAGGTGCCTCTCCTTGATTTTTGGGTCTTCCAAGGCCTGGTAAGTGGCATGCCGGAGCGGACGCAGGGCGCGACAGCTGAGGCGGCTTTTCCCTGTACCGTGGCGGACACGTGGTAGTTTATTGTGATAAGGGGGACCGTCCACAGGTGACACATCCCCGCCCCCATAAAAAGCCACAGACCGCACAGGCCAGAACCGCATCTTGCTTCGCCCACCTGCTTCTTCTTTCTTGACTTCTTCTAGATCTAGCCCAAACTCCCATGGCCCCCAAGGTCAGGAAAGGCCACGGCAAACAGGCGGCGAGGATGACTGCCCGTTAGCACTCATGGGAGGAAGTGAGGACCTCCGAACCCTTCTTTGAACCAGGCTACAGTAAGAATGCGGTGGTAGATCGTCAGGGTGTCGTCGCGACAGAGTAAAATGAGCATGGGGCTACCATTCTGCACCACGCAGAGGATCCCCCCAGTGACCTTACCGTGCTTGACACCCGAGTTCCATCGTGCTTCTTGCTTGCGGGGTTGGTCCCGCTGATGTCCACCTTCTTCCAGGCGGTGATGGCCTCCTATGGACTTCATCCCAATGCGGTGCTGAGGCTGGCCGTCTTCCAGTACTTGTGTGAGGCTGTGAAGCCTTCCGTGGCACTGTTCCGCCATTACATCTACCTTGGGGTGGAAACTCGGACCATGTCACCGGGGCAGTCACCTTCTGTCGTTGGGCCAGCCAAACCGACCAGTTCATCCCCTCCACCAAGAAAAAGAGGTGGGAAGAATGACGTCATCAGTGGCTTTTCATCTACTTCCCATCGGCGGATGACTGCTTGGCAGAGCCGAGCAGCACGACAGTGTGCCAAACATCCTGGGGAGACAAAGGGATGCTGATCTAGCCCCAATTTGTGCTCGCATACAGGAGCTGCATGATGCCAGAGTGAAGGGCAAGCACATTGTGGCACACTTTATTGATCACTGCATCACGCCCCTGTAGGATCGTACTTCTCGTATGTGGTTGTATAGGGAAATGGAAGATCCTTCTCGTCTTCATAAGGGGCCCAAGTACGTCTTGAAGCCCAGTGACCTACAGAGGCTGGTGTTTGAGCTGATGGGGGGACTAGAACAGCTCGAGCCGCTCCCCAACGGTGTTATCCCCCTCTACGACGACCCGCGCCTTGACGTCCTCTTGGTGAGTCTCCCTGAGTGCGATGAGTGGGGGATTCGCAAGGACTGGGCGCCTTCGGGGGGCCTTCTCCCGATTTTCCCCGCCAATCCAGCTTCACCCTCTGACGTCCACACAAGCTGCTTGTGTCGAGGGTAGCGTAGGCGCACCCACACCCCATCGCTCTTTGGACTCAGGGCACCTGGGTCGACCGTTGCTTAGGTTGGTTCAGGGCCGACGATGGGGCCCTACCACTCCGACTAGGGGTCCGGCTCTATCTTCCAGGGGACCGCGCCGCCAGCTTCTGATTGTGGAGTCGGAGGAAGAGGAAGAGGAGGATGAGGTTCCTATCCTTCGTCATCCCCGAGGAGACAGGCATCCCCCGCCAGGGAACATCTTTCCCCCACCTGTTCCGAGCCTCCGGGTTAGCCTGCCCGAGATCCTAGGACCCATGTGGTTTCCACCCTAGGGATACTTGAACTGAATGGAGGCTGGTGCGTCTCGCTGGACCCGCCCTGGTAAGAATGGTACCTTTTCTCTGACCATCACCCGTTGGCACTACTAGGAAACTAGCTATAGGTGGAAGGTTATTCTGTGGCGCACCAACGTGGCCGTGCGCCACAGAAAATATTCTGTGGCGCACTGTTGGTGGTGCGCCACAGAATACCACCCCTTTCTGTGGCGCATTTTTAGCGCATGCGCCACTGAATTACGACTTTCTGTGGCGCACCAGTGCCCATGCGCCACAGAAAATTTGTGGGCCCCACCACCAACGGATGGATTGCATCCGACCCCTCCTTTTCTGTGGCGCATGGACCCACATGCGCCACAGAAATGCAACTTTCTGTGGCGCATCCAACTCCATGCGCCACAGAAAGTTACATTTCTGTGGCGCATGTTGATCCATGCGCCACAGAATGCCAGCACTTAGGCATTTTGCTGGGCTCTCCCCTTTATCTTCCCTTTTCCTTCCTTTCGCCCCCAACACACCTGCACACGCCCCCCTCGACGCCCAACCGCCGGCCGCCGCACCACCACCGCCCCAACTCGCTGCCACCGGCCGCCCCAGCCCAATCCTTCCGCCGCGGCACCTCGACCCCCACGAGGAGCACCTCCACCGCGCCCACCGGCCTGCCACCTCGACGCCGCCGCCACCGCCGCCCTCCACACGCCGCCTTCTCCATCCCATGCATCCCCGAGGTGCTGCTCCTCTCCATCCCCTCCCCGAGGTGCTGCTCATCTTCCATCCCTTCCACGGTCGGTCGTCCTTGCGCCCGCTTCCGCCGTCCCCGCTCCTTGCCATTTCTTCCTGCTCCTCCATCCTCTCCCTTGCAAGCAACGTGTTTGTGAAAATTCCACAAAGGGAAAATTTAGGTTTAGCTAATGTTTTAGGTTAATTTTAGCTACTGTTTTTGTGGTCAAATTAATAGTTAGTTAGTTTTAGCTACTGTTTTAGATTAGTTAGTTAGTTTTAGGTTAGTTTTACCTACTTTTTTAGCTACTGTTTTAGATTAGTTAGTTAGTTTTTTGATTATTTAGGTTTATCCACTGTTTTAGATTAGTTAGTTAGTTTTAGCTACTGTTTTGTGGTCAAATTAATAGTTAGTGTAGGTTAGTTAAAATTAGGTTAGTTTTGTGGTTAAATTAATTAGTTGTGGTTGTTTGTGCTCCGACCATCGTGTCGTGGAGATGTCGGCCGATGTAGATTTTTTGTGAAATGATTGCAGGTACCCCGAGAGGCCCTTGAGATTGCCAGAATGTCGATTAACTTCCGTTCTGGCAAATTCGGGTACTCTCCATATATCCTTTTTTTAGCAAAGGTCATGCTGAAATTTTTCGTAAATTTTGGCATGACTTTGTTAAAAAAGGGACATATGGGGTATCTTTATTGTGTTCATATTTCACAGTGGTGTTATCTTTATTGTGTTATGCATGCTTTATTTTTTTTTTTCTTTTTTAAAGCCGATGATTAAAATGTTGTGTGGCACACTATTTTAATCAGGTAGGTGCTAGCGGACCTTGTGATATGCACAAATAAACATCTTGTGCATACTTTTACTTGGTCCGCTTGCCCCGTACCTGATCAATGTGTGTCCAATCTAAATATGAGGCACAAATCCAAAATTATTTTTCTTCGAAAGCCGATGATTAAAATGTTGTGACACTAGGCATTTTAGCCTCCCTGCAGCGAACGGCACACAACGAGCGTCTACCTTTGTCACCGAACCCAATGGCTGGATTTAGCCTACCTGCTGGCATGTTCCCTGGAATTATTGTGTTGTCTTTGTTCACCGGCCAGCCATTGGATCCACCTCCTGTAGGTCGGTGAATAAAGACAATACAACGATGCTGTTGGAAACACAAGCCCTCAGGTAGGTTGAATCCAGCCACTGGATTTGGGTGACACAATGATAAATTGCCGAGGATCCTGCAGGTCTACTTGTGTGTCCGACCTAAGTATGAGGCGCAAATTTAAGTCATTTTTATTTTGTTTTGTCTTTTTCTTCTAAACCGATAATTAAAATGTTGTGACACTGTATGATTCAGGGAGGAGCTAGTGAACCTTGTGATATGCACAAATGTGTGTCCAATCTATGTATGAGGCATAAACTCGAATCTTTTTGTTTCTTCTCTATGAATTGACAAAGCCGATGATTTAAACTATGCCACGGTAAAGGCAAGGAGAGTGTCTACAATGCCTTGTAGTATATACAATTGGAGTGTTTGTATTAATACATGGTCTTGTAGACACTCTTTTTGCCTTGTTTTGCATGGCAATGATATATGAGGCTTTCCATTGTTAACTTCTCGCATTTCGTAAATTTTAATATTACTTTTGTAACAAAATTTTGACTTAAGCATTTTTTACTTAGGTGTTCTCGGTGACGATGTCCATGTTGGACCAGAGGGGTGATGTGCGGGACTAGGCTCTACCGGGCTGGCACTGGGAGGTGCTACCTTCCGGGACGCGCAGCTTGGTGAGGAATCTGGGTGACGTCGTCGACCCTGATCTTCTGTGGTGGCAGTCACGTGGGCCACGCTCGGTGCAGAGGGAGCCGGCCCCCGAGGAGGAGGTACGTCGCCGTATTAGGGAGGAGGACGAGCACGTCCGTCGATACATGTATCTGCTGGTTAGGCAGTATGACGGTAGGTGGTCGTTTCTTCAGAGGGTTCCTGGTCACGTGAGCTATGACCCTGTGAGGGTTCCTTCTCTTTGGATGCGTAGTGCCGCCGTCGACTCAGTACAGGTCGATGAATCAGAAGGTTCATGTTGAAATTAGCTAAGCTTCATGTATTAGCTACTGGATATGTAATAATATGATCGATGAACTATGATTGTGATCAACTTTGTGTAATAATGTGATCGATGAACTATGATTGGAAATTGTGTATTTGTACTGGTTTGTCAAATATTTCTCTCTATATAATATTGGAATATGAATTTCCTGTAATGTGATATATCTGTATTTTCTATAATATACTAGTTTTTTTCCTGTAATGATATATCTGTATTTTCTATAATATACCAGTATTTGTACGGCAGCAGAAAAATGAAAATACGTATGATATATTCTGTGGCGCACCGTTCGTGGTTTCTGTGGCGCTTGAATTTCTGTGACGCACGGGCAACATATGCGCCACAGATATATTTCTGTGGTGCCAGGCCACAGAAATATATTTTAGTGGCGAGACTTCTGTGGCGCATCCTTTTATTTCGCGGATGCGCCACAGAAAGGTCTAAAAGGTGCGCCACTACTAGGCTGTTTCCTAGCAGTGTGGTCTTGGTCTTCTCATATGCTTCTTCCTCTTACAGTGTTGTCTCTCCGCCGGCTTCCCAGAAGAGTCCTTGGGAGGACGACCTCTCCTCTGGGTCGTGGTTAGAGAATGATCGAAGGATCTCCGCCGGCAGTGGTGTGGTTAGCGGGCGTGATTACCGCACGGGTCATCACCCTTCCGTCCACAATGCCACCCCCATGGCTCCTTGGGGGAGAGCACCCTCGTCGTACGGGGCGCCAACGACAACTCCCAAGGAGTGGATTCCAATGGTCATGATACCCCAGCGGGAGGAGTCGATCTCATCCGTAAGTTGCTCTTTGCTTATCTTTTGTCCTTTGGTAGATGTTTCTCGTTCTAAAATGGTTGTTTCCAGTAGGTTCGGCTTCGCCTCCTGAGAACGGCCCACGTTCCATCATCGTTGCTACCATAAGGCCACCGCCCAGGCTTCCAACGAAGTACAGCGTGCCGTGATCCTAGCTGTTCCACTGGCCGGGAAGCCGCTTTCCTGGTGAGCATGGTTGTCGTGGGGTTGTCACGGCAAGTACATCCTCCAGGAAGCTAAGTTGTGGGGCCATTGTGATCTGAATTACGGGAGCTTGTCTAGCTCGACGAGGGACAAAGGATTTACCCAGGTTCGGCCCCTCTCGATAGAGGTAAAGACCTACTTCCTGCTTATTCTTTATTGCTAGTGTTGATATCGATTACAAGGTTCTGATCTCGCTAACTCGAGTATCGGCGACTATGGGACTTGAGAGCTTATCGATCTAAGGTCCAGGACCCACTTATAAAGGCGACCGAGTCCTTGGACGTATAGGCTATGCCGAGTTACACATGAATACGGAGTCCTACTCTTGGTTCTTGCCTTCCAATTTGGCACTCCGGCTGTTATTGGGACTCCAGTCATGCTGTGTCCTTCCTCTTCAGCTTACTCATGGCGGGCTTGCCGGCTTGTCCTTAGCCCAGTCCATATTGCTTGAAGTGTAACCCAGCTTGGGCCTTCCTGGTCTTGACGGGTCCACTTTCCGGCTCCATGGGCTTACCCGGAAAGTATCCCCCCAACAATGGTGTTGGATCCGGTGGCAGTGGCGGCGTCGCATCGGGTGATTGACGACTGGGCTGAGCAACAGCGCCGAAGCATCGAGGCCCTGCTGGTGGTGCGGCTGCAGAATGAGGACCAGACGAGGTCCATCACATTGCAGCGAGCTGATCTTGAAGGAGATCGCAAGGCCTTTGAGTCTAAGCACTTCGAGCTGGAGGCGCTGCGCGTCGACTTGGCCGCCAGAGAGCTGCAACTCATCGCCTCGTGCTCGGTCGCCGAAAGCGCAACATCCTGTACCGAGGCTGTCGAAGTTGCCTCAGCGGCCGGCAAGCACCAGCTCCGACGCATCAAGGTTGTAGTCTTGTTGGCACGAAAGAGGGGGGCAAGCGCGCCCCTGCCAATGTTGCGGATCTTTAGCGACGGCTTGCTAGTGCGCGGGAGGTGCACCAGGAGTAGAAGAAACGGCTTGAGGCCGAACGGGACTTCCTGGTGCAATCCCATTCCTTAGCCGTAGGAGCGGCGGCCAAGCCAGCAAGTGAAAAGGTCGAGCCGCTAGCAGCGTTGGTCAGAGAGTTCGTGAGCTTGAGCAGGCGGTGCTCTCCGGCGCGGTTTGCCAAGAGAAAGCTGCCTGCGAGTCTGCCGACCGGGACGAGGTTCTCCAGAAGGAAGTGGACAACCATGCCTCCTAGCTCAAGACTGCCGAGAACCAGCTCCGGAGTATCCGAGAGGAACTCCAGAAGAAGGATCAGGCCACCGCGGAGTTACTGGCTGTAACATCCCAAAACTTCAGAATGTTTTAAAAATCACAAAAATTTAAAACTTTTTTATTTGATAAAAGATATAAGATTGGTGTGACATCTTCAAATGTATATTAATTTAAAAATTCAACAATATTCTATTGTCAAGTTTTAAAGATTTGGAAATAAAAAATTTATTTGGGCTTTCTATAAACCCTAAAAACATTTTGGAAAAGTATTTGAATATTTTATATAGCCCAACATAAAATGGGTATTTTTATTTAAAGGATTACCAAACTCTATTTTCTAAAATGATTTGTTATAAATTATTTTGTATAAAATTAGAGTATCTTTTTTATATTGAATGCAATTACTCATAATATTTTATGGATTTTATTTGAATTGAAAATGAAGTTATAAAACCTATTTTATAAATTGACATAAAGGTGTCAAATAGGCCTTTATGAATTATTTGAATTTATTTCAAAATAAAATTTTATGGAAAAGTTTCCAAAGTATTTAAAATAATTATGTTTAATTTTACAAATTTTTACAAATTTATTTGACTTGATTTGGAGCTTTAAATCAAATCTATAAAAGAAAACAGAAAAGATAAAACAAAAGTGGCCGACCCAAACATGGGCCGACTCGGACAAACTGGCCCATCTAGGCCGAGCGAGCAACCCAGCTCCTGGTCGTCTTCGGGGTCCCCTGTACATCGCTTCGAGCGAGTTGGGAGCCATGCCTCGCTCACACGATCGGCGATATGGACCAGGCCCAATGCGCGTCCTCCATCCAGCGAACCAGCTTAAACGACTGTGAACATCCGCTAACAAAAAGGACTGCGATCCTGCACATGCTCATGCACGTTTATTTTTCTTCCTTTTTTATGCATTTCTTGCTTATCCTCTTTTTTCTCTATTTCTGGGAATATTTCAAGAATATTTTTAATGTTAAATACGAAAAATGTTTAGATTTGGAAATATTCAAAATAAAAAATATTTAAAATAGGAAATGTTGATATTTGTAGATAGTTCAAATTTAAAAATTGTTCGGCTTTCAAAAATATCAGTTTAAAATTTTTCATATTACTGAAAATTTTCGGATTTAAAATGTTCAGTTTATAAAAATAATAGTGAACCAAAAATGTCGGTGAACCAAAAATGCCGGTCAACCGAACGTAATAGTGAAGCAAAAAATAGCGTTGAACCGAAAATAATAGTGAATTGCAAAGTAACTAAATTACGGCGAGAAGAAAATAATAGTGAACCAAAAATACTGATAAACCAAAAATAATAGTGAACCTAAAATTTTATGAACCGAAAATAAATAGTGAAACAAAAATGTCGATAATCCCAAAATAATAGTGAACCGAAAAAGCCGATGAACCTAAAATAATATTGAACCGAAAAAAGTGAACCGAAAATATCAATGAACCAAAAATAATAGTGAACCGAAAAAACAATGAACCAAAAATAATAATGAACCAAAAAATATGATGAACTGAAAATAATAGTGAACCAAAATACCGATGAACCGAAATAATATTAAACCAGAAGGCCGATGAACTGAAAATAATATTGAACCAAAATGCCGATGAGCCAAAAATAATAGTGAACCAAAAATACTGATGAACCAAAAATGACGGCGAACCAAAAATAATAGTGAACCAAAAATATTAGTGAACCAAAAATACTAGTGAACCAAAAATAATAGTGAACAAAAAATAGTAGTGAACCAAAAATACGAGTGAACCAAAAATGAAGGTGAACCGAAAATAATAGTGAACCAAACATATCGGTGAACTAAAAATAATAATGAGCTGAAGAAAAACTAAAATTCGAATGAGCCGAAAATAATAATGAACCAAAAAATGATGAACCAAAAATGGATTTTCAAAAAAATAATTCATATTTAAAAATAGTATTATATTAAATAAAAATAAGTAAAATGAAAAGGGAAAATTAAAAGAAAGGCGAAAATGAGATAATGAAAATGTTGCAGTAAAAATAAACATAAAACGAAACAGAGAAAAAACATGAAAAAAATAAAATGAAAACTATGAATGAACCAAATATTGAAATGATTTTTAAAAGTTAAAAAGAAAATGACAATGAAAATATGAACAACAAGAAAAATATTACTGTAAGAAAAAGAAATAAGTTTACAACCAAAAATAAAATGTAATTGATTCAAGAAATAAAAATAAATTATAGAAGAAGTGACGAAACAGAAGAAAGTAAAAACTAAGAGAGAGAAAAAAGAACCGAACGTGTTATAACTATAGGAACGTAATTCCGGAATGTGAAGTAGCGACGCGCATAGGAAACAAACCCAACCAGCGATCCTATGTATCAGTTTCTTAATGGGCCGGCCCATGATTCGGTGCGCATAAGCGAGTCGGTACTACAACTCGCAATAAGCGAGATATAGCGCTCGCGGTCGTCTTCCTCGTGCTCGTTCCTGTACAGAACGTACCTTACAGCCATGGAAAGTTGACTTCTTGCCTCCTCTTTTCCCACTTATTTAGCAACCTGTTTCAATTTGCGTTCAACAAGAAAGTTACTCCAAATATTATGGGCATTTCATTCAGGGAGTTATTTTTTCATTTAATGGCCTTTATCACCCTAATTGACGCGGTGCCCCGAATGTCGCCCGTTGACATCAACCTACCGATCTCCCTACACACACCAAACCAAAACAAACCGAGCGCGTCACATAGTTCCACTCTTCCTTCTCCCTCACTTTGGTAAACAAATATTTTCGAGACGATGTCTATACACCCCGCACCAACCATGTCAATCTCAGCCCCAAACCGAGTTCATCGTCAGATCTTGTCTTCTACTATGATCCTCTCCACAATTCCTCACACCAGTAAACTCGCCTCCTCAAGGCCTACGTCCAGGACATGGTGTTGCATCATTTAGTTTCAGTTAGTGGCACCACCACGAAGCCGAGCCACATCGCCGCCGCAGTCAAGATCCCGACGTGGTGAGACCTCCCCAAGCCCTACGGTGATATCCTTTGTGATCTACGTGTCCTTCCACGTCTCCTTAATTCTGTTCATTTTTTTCCGCAGCCCAATCATGGAGAACGTCATCGAACCGACTCACCGGTGACCGACGTCGCCGTCGTTCTTCTCCTCTTCCGACGCGTCCAGAAATCCACCAACCCCGAGACCTTGTCCTTTATCCTAGGCTCATCCCCTCGCACATCTACGCAAACTTCATCGACTACTTCCCGGAGGCTATGCGTGGACGTCTACATCGAACACCTCGTCTAACCACGTCATGTTCCTTTTGACACCAGCGTGTTTCGTTCCCTTATGGTGATTCTTCCAAATGCGTTCTAACCTTACCCGTATCTTATTTATGATGTTTTAGACCATACAACATTGTTATGTCCCAAACTAAATAAATTTGTCCATACAAAATCTCCCAAATGTCAAACCTTTTAATTCTCGGATTTGACTTTGGACAGATTTTAGTTCAACTTTTGAAATTCATACCAAATCAACCGTAACTCCGTTTTGAATGATTTTGTAGTCTATGTATTCGTATGAATGTGTAGAATACAGTGGCATAATAAAAACATATATTTTAGTCGTGCACTAACTTGTTATTTACAGAAACCTGTAAAACACTATTTTAACTATAGCTTTAATTCCGTAAATTATTTTGAGGTGGTTCTAGTTGCTAATGTTAGCATTTGAGACCCTCTGTACATTAGTATGGAAACATAAATTTTGGAACTTATTTTTTATTATTGGTTATTAAAATGCCTTGTTTAACCTTTTACAAATCATCAAACTTGTTTAAATCATTCAAAATGATTTTCACTTTTTAAACTTGTTTAGTACTGACCTTTAGAAAAAAGAGTTTACAAAAAATACTTTGGTGATGTTTTGGTGTGAACAAAATTGCATTCATGCATGCTTACATGTCTATGTAATGTTGTATTAGTATGGTGAATTTATTTGTTGATGTGTTTGTTATTTGATTGTTGTATTGTTGTTTATTGTTAATTGTTCTACGTGGAAAAGAGTGTGTGAGCAACGACAAACGTTCAAAGGCAAGTGGCACATTCATGAAATTCCTATTACTTTGTCTATATGCATGTTAGTAGTTTTATTTTAGAAAAGCATGTTAGGTGTTATAGTATTGCTATGCTAAACTGTTTTGGAGTAGCACTCCTTTACTAGTTGGTCTAGATTTGTCCTATGATAACTTAGTAGAAATTATGAAATGCTATGCTATGAGTTTTACTATAAAAGCTAAATTCTACTTAGTAAATGAAACTCCCGGGTGGAATGGTTTGTTGAGGCTGATGTGAGTGGAGTGGCTACCCATGGGCCATTTCTATGGTTGTCTTGGGTACGCTCACTTGTGGATGGCCACCCAGGGATCAAAGGGATTTGAAGTTACTCTAAGTGAAGATGCTTTTCGTGCAGCCACATGTCATATGGGCTCTGGCTTGACTTAGTAAGTTGTGTGGACCTGGCCAGCGGGATCTGAAGATGTAGGGGAATAGATGGAGGTGGTCTCACTAGAGCGCATGGGAAAGCACTTATGAAGGGTCTCGTCTCAATCTTATCCTTTCGTTTTCACTTCAAGAAGGGTCAAGGTCAGAATGGGCTAATTGAGTCAAGTGGTGAACGTGCACAACCTCTGCAGAGTGTCAAAAAAACTTAGTACTTAGCCGTGTCCCTGGTTACGAACAATTATGAGCAACTGAACAAGGACGTCAACGGAGAATCCCAACATTCTAACTTCTCAAATAAAATTGAAAGGTGGACAAGGGTAGGAGACTATTTTGGATGCGTTCCAGAGGTCTCATGAATAGAAGAAAGAAGTTTTACAAGTTAGGAAAAATTGGCATTATGCAAAATAGCCTTCAAACTCCACAAGCCAAATATGCATATAGGTTATTAGAGTTGTTCCACTATGAGTCCACAAAGTGTCACTTGCCAGATCCATTCATATGTTTCTGACCACTCTTTTGGCTACAACACTTTTACTATTGCAGGTTGCTCTGACGATGAGTGAGGTTTCGTTTAAGGGTTTCGAGTCTGCAACCAACATATTTCGCCTGTGGCTGCATGAAGATGATGGAGACTCCATGAAGAATATTGTTTTCCGCTGCTTTACTCTTTCAAGCTAGCTTCGTGCTATGCAAGTTGTAACGAATATTTTGTTTAAATACTGGATCAAGCGTGTAATAATTGATGCATTGTTGTGATATTCATCGTAACTATGTGTGCAAATGAATCAATCCAGGGGTTTGCACTATACATAGGGATCTTGCCTAATTTTAAGTGCAGGTCCGCTACACTGGCGAAGAACCAGCAACTCGAGTTTGTTGCAATCCAGTGAGATCTTGATGAAGCCGCCCTGCTGCGTGTTGCGGTGGATGCTCAGCCTGCACTGCATGGTCTGGGCTTGCCCTTAGCCCTACCGGGGGGGCCCTGGGTTTCCCCCTATCCTTGCATTCTTCACCGAGCTAGCGCGGAAGCTCCTCTCCTCTCTGCAAGTGGTGAAGGAGAAGATGTAGAGTAAGGACAGGGAGATCGCCGGAGTGGTGGGTGCTTCCATCCTTCCTTGCATGGCGTTTTTAGCACTTGGCTTCCCGTTTTCACGGCTCTTTGAACCCTTCGGAGTTGGTGCAGACAAAGCTGGGTCGATAGAGGCTGCCGCTACTTCGGTGGAGGAACTGAAGAAGCACACCGGTCGGGAATAAACCTTCTTCCCATCTTTCCTGCACACGGGGCACATCGTCCCCCCAATTGATTTGTTGTAATAAATACCAAGAAGCCACAAGGCAAATCCTCTCGTGTTTCGTCTCTGTATTTGACTTATTCTTTTCGGTTTAAGGTATCAGTTTGTATGCTTTTTCCCTTATGTTTCTGGGGGTTCATCGGCCGCGTGCCCACACCAGTCCGCGCCGCGAAGGACGGCAACCAACTCGGGGCCACGTGGGGCGCGACACCGGCGTGAACCTCTCCAGCCCCAGATCGCACTGGAGTAGTCCACGAGAACCCCGCCCATCCGGGTCCGTCCATCCAACATCTTGGCCATACAATCCAACACCTGCCCCGGGAAGAGCTATTTTTTTGAATGAAAGGAGAAAACAGTAAGCGACAGAACCACTTATCTTGCATCCTCCTTTCTGGTCGATTATCCTTGCGGGCGTGCCGCCGACGCAGGGCCTTTCCCTGCAAAGCTTTATTGGTACCTAGGTCACCCAACCTTGTTAAATCTCACTTTAAAGGCTCAGGTGTCCAGTAAGGAGCTGGCTCACTGCTCTTTCTCGTGATTTCAGGGAAGAAAGGCTTCTATTGGGGCGGACACGAGTCCATTTATATGCTACTTAAGGCAGAGCGACCTCGGCTCCCGCGGCAACTTTAGCATTTTCTAGGCGACCCCGGCCGGCGACACTACTAGGGAACATGCCATTAGTGGCGCACGGATTTTGCATTCTGTGGCGCACGGATTTTGCTTCCCGGTGCGCCACAGAATTGTCGCCACTAAAATTTATTTCTGTGGCGCACCGGGGCCGTGCGCCATAGAAAAGCCAACATTCTGTGGCGCACCGAGAAGCTGCGCCACAGAATTGCCTCGGCCCATACCAGCATATTAATTCTGTGGTGCACCCACGCTCAGTGCGCCACAGAAATAGATGCGCCACAAAAAATGAAAACCATGCGCCACAAAAATTTAAAACAGAAATACAGAAAAACGTATTTTGCTGTACAAATATAGGTATACAGGATTTATACAGATTTATACAGAAATACAGGTATATTTAACAGGTATATGAAAACAGACAAACACATTAATCACTATGTCATCACACATATATATTACTTAGTGCCCGAGATACATACATATAGTCACAAAGTGCCGAATGTTTACACAACTCATCATGATACAAAAGTTCATCATTTACACACATTATTACAAATGGAGAGGTCACCGCCTAGCTACACTAGGATCAAGTAGAGCGTACATCGGCGACGGTGGTGAGCAGGATCGAGCGGGGAGGATGAGATCATGGATCCTTCTTCTTCGTCGGCGCCGGGAACGGTTTGTAGCCCTCTTTCGTCGTCCACGTCCTGGTGTCCTGCTGAGCCTTTAGGATTTCTTCGATCTCCCTCTTAGGCAACCCTGGAGATGGATTGGGATATATATATATATATATATTGGTTAATAATATAAATAGAGTATGATTTATTCATCTAAGTGGACAAGTCTATAATAAAGAAAATAAAGAAGCACTTATTGCTACCTCTGACGTTGTGTAAGGACCCCTGATGATTGTTGACATCTTCGATGATGATTTGCGATAACTGCATCTGGATGCGATGGAAGTCTTCTCTAAGATCGGCATCGGTGAAATCCCCCGCATATTTGGTCCATTCTTGGAGGCTAGATGGCAAATTTGTTTTCTCAGCATCCCGGACAAACCCTTTAAGGTGATGGAGGGCGTAGAAGGCTTCCTTCACGCTGCCAGACTTCCGCTTGATGCAGCAGAACTCGGTCACATGCTTCAACCGGTGTGTGCCGTCATTGCTGAAAACTTCTTGCTTCTTTTTGAAGGGGCCTCCCTTTTTGGCGTAGCCCTCTAGAGCCTCATCAAGAATACCCTTTAGGTTGGTGTAGTCTTTTCTTCATATCCAAACTCCCCGAGTGGAGATAAGTGGCAGTGGACCACCTCGGGTTCAGGACGACGAGTGTGCAGTACTTGTTCCTGCTCAACACAATTGAAACGGAATATTGGAAAGGATCAGCAATGGAACAAATCTACAAGAAAGCATAAGTTACGACGGCGGCGAGCGGATGTGTACTTACTCGGGAAAGAAAGGCACAAGAATGTTGTCCTTCCTCTTGTTGGTCAGCATGAACCTCCGGAGGTACTCTGTCGCCTTGGTCCGTGTCGCTGATCCTTCCACCAGCTAGCAGTCACGCATGTAGTAGGGATCCGCTACCACGACGTGCGGGGTATTATCTCTCTTGATCTTCATCGCCATATCGAGCGCGTATAGGCGGACCAAGTTATAGTCCAGCCGTCTAGAGTGAAAGAGATTGAAGTTGTCCTCGTACGCTATGAAGAATGGATTTGCGGGGGCATCATGGATGAAGTCCAAGTCCATTGGCACCCTGACCGTGAACACCGGGTAATTTGGCTCCTTGTCTTGAAGAAGGAGGCGCTCTAGCACCAAGACAGATTCATGCAAAGCGTGCATGGGTCCACGTGCGAGGCGGAGCAGCTCCAGAGGCAGTATCGCTTTACCAGCTTCATGAACTCGGGTCAAGCCATCCGCACGGGGTGATACCGTGTCTTCATGACCCCGAATAGTCTTAGGAGCTGGCTGGCTCGCAGAGGCGCCTGGCCCCCTCTTTCTCTTCCTGTGCTTCTTCTTCATCTCCGGGGATGGTGAGGGTGGTCGGGGTGCAGACTCCGGGAAAACCGTCTTACGTAGTGTACCAGGGCTGAAAATGTTAGACGGTTTGCGTAGAGCATGATCGCCGGCCTCTGGAGGCGTGTCTTGAGATAAACACTGGAAGTCCAGGCATTGCGTGCATGTAGTGGGACGAGCAGGTTGATCGCCTTGAGCGCGGAAGGGTTCTTGATCCACAGGAGGCATGTACACGTCCACGCTGGCGCCAGTGTTGATGAATCCCTCGACGTCGACATCATCACCATCATCGTTGTTGGCATCAAGTTGAGGTGCATTGGCAGCGCCTTTGGATGGTTGCGGTATAGACGCTCCCAATAGTTTTTGGTGGCGGCTGCTGGTGGCAACGACCGCTGGTTCCTTCCAGGTGGCGGTGATGGCTGCAGGCTTCGAGGAGGGCCGAACGATCGGGGGCCTCGAGGTGGCGCCGGTGGTGCGCCTTAACCCTAGAAGACCAGTCCCAAGACGAATCTGGGTCTTCGGCCATTTCATCATCCAGCCGGTGCAATCTTTAAGGACCATGTCCTCTTAGGCTCCCGGAGGTTGAATGGGGGGCTGGACATCGCGAAACTCAAGCACTATCATAATCAGTCTGACCCTCATAACGTCCTCGTCCATTTTACCGTGGTGCATTTGGCGGGTCATTGGCTGTACGACAGTGCCCTGAGCACAGTCCTTCAACTCGCCGCCGGGCACCACCCTATGCAGTAGTATGCAAGGCATGTCCTGAGTCAAAACATGTTGGGCATCATGAGATGGCAGTCATCATAGGCATAGTTATAGAAGATGCCGCGGACTAACTAATTAGTTACCTGGGTGATGGCGTGGAGCTCGGCAACTATCGAGACAAGGGCGCTGGTGCCGGCGGCCGCCCTATCATTCTCCGGGCGCTCGGTTGCATTATGAAGCATAGCCGCCGCCGGCTGCGGCTCGGTATCTTTCGCGGTAGGGGACGTCGTTGCGTTGGGCTGTGGGGTCGTCAGGTCCGGCGACATGTTTTGGTTCATGATGGAGTTGCTGCCGCTGACGCTGGGCACGTATATCGGCCCCTGTCAACCAGCCGCATTCCAAGCAGCTAACCCTCCATCAACCCAGGAGGTAAGAAACTTTTCAGCTTCTCGTCCACTAACCGCTCAACCTCGATGGAGTCCACTTTTTGATTCTCCAGTGTCTCCACCTTCTTCCTTAGCTCCACAACCTTGGCTTTATCCTTACTCGGCCTCCTCCTCTCCTTTTTCGTCTCGGTGTCCGAGTGGTAGTAGTTGATGAACTTCATGCCCGTACCAAAGCCGGACACATGGCCAGCTGACGTCGGTGGCATCGACTTGTCCCTACCCTTGTAGGCGTTCGTCGCCATGTTGAAAGTCGTGTCCCATGGCTCCGTCGACCCCTAGGACGACGGGCCGCCGACCTCAGCGTCAGCCTTCAACTCTGCCTCCTGCAGACAAATTAGGCATTAATTTAGATATTTGACTTCGTTATCTAACTAGCTCAACGCAATGGACTTTGAGATATCTGCGGTAATGAAATTCCTTACCAGATACTTCTCGAAATCCTTCATCGCCACATCGTCGGTAACGAATTCCCCCGTGGTCTTGTCCAGATAGTAGCGGGACCGGACGAAGAACCTCGTCTGCTCGTCCGTGATTTTTTTCCACGGGTTCTCTTTTTCGAGACGTGCATACTCGGCATCCTCCTTGTCCCAAATGAGCTTTTTTCCTCAGTAACTGCCGCTTCCACAACGGTGGTTACCTATGTTTTGCTCCCGCATGTCCTTCCCCCACTTGATCCATTTTTTAGCCTCCTCAGTTCTTAAGGACAACTTGAATTCCTCGAACTCTTCTTGGTCGAGCATCGGCTCTTTGGCTTTTATCTCCTCCCAGCTGAGACCCTTCTCAATCTTCCGCTTCACCTGGAATTTCCAGCTGCTCAAGGCGGTGCTCATCTTCGTGATGGCTAAACGTTCCACCTTTTTGTTGAACGGCTCCGGGAATGTGTACCATTGGTGAAGCTTCTAGAGGAGGTTGTCGACCAAAGCCTTATTGGTCGTGCTTCTGAGATCCGTTGTGTTGATGGACACGCTTTCCCGGAGGATGCACCCTAGTTGCATGTTGTACCCTTTGGCAAGGGCCGAAGGCGCCACTGGTAGGCCACTTGGCGTGACCTCGGTGAAATGGTCTGTGACGTTGGCAAGCACTTGAGGTGTCCTATCCTTCCTTTCCTTCTTCTGATTCGGAGCGGTCGGGTTGCCACCACCATCCGTGTGGTCGCCGCCATCGGTGGTGGTGGTGTCATCCTCATGGCCGCCACTAGCAGCTCCATCGGTGGTTTCGGCGTCGTCGCCCTCCGGGGCGTCTTGCTCATCGTCGGCATGGTGGCCATTAGCAGCTCCGGCGGCGGCCTCCTCCTCCTCCAACTCTTGGGACGCTTCCCAAAACGACTTGTTGGCGTCTCTAGCTATTTCTTCGACGCTCATGTTCTTAGAAGGGCCCGCGGACTCCGACATGTTTGCACTTAATTAAAAAGAGGCAAAAAGTTAGTACAACACAAATATAAGAAAAAAACACTTAATTAAGTACTAAGATACCCCGGCCCATGCATTAGTCGCAATACCCCATATGTCCCTTTTTTTTAGCAAAGTCATGCAAAATTCACGAAAAATTTCGGCATGACCTTTGCTAAAAAAGGGACATATGGAGTACCCGAATTTGCCGGAACGGAAGTTAATTGACGTTCCAGCAATCTCAAGGGCCTCTCAGGGTACCTGCATATATTTGACAAATCATGTTGGCCGGCATCGCCGGCCAGCAACATCACACCAACACATCCACATCTCCGGCCGGCAACAAACACAATATCACACATACACGACAAAATAATGCGGAGGTTCTTCTAAATTTCACCACATCCACATCTCACACACATACACGGCATCAC
This sequence comes from Puccinellia tenuiflora, assembly GCA_012064385.1. Classification (NCBI taxonomy): domain Eukaryota; kingdom Viridiplantae; phylum Streptophyta; class Magnoliopsida; order Poales; family Poaceae; genus Puccinellia; species Puccinellia tenuiflora. Next base: position 84,070 of record QRDG01000893.1, on the reverse strand, counting down.
CACATGCACATCTCACCTGAAAGAATGTGGAGGTTCTTCTCAATTTCCTGCATACGGCAAAATAATGCATTAGTTAATTAAAAATGCATCTTCAAGACAGTTAAAAAGTACCAACTTTGGATCATTTTTAAAGCATCACATCTTGATCCTATTTCAAATTTAACCTCATGGATCTCTTGTACTAAGATAATACTTCACGATAAACCCCAGAAATAATTTTTTGAATACATCTAGAACCTAAATTCAAGTTGTTTTTTAAGGCATGTTTAAACAGTAACCATATTTGACTTAGCAAAAAAAAATTTGATGCCAAATCATGGAAAGCTCCAAGTTACGGCATTGTTTGATGCCAAATCTGAAACTTTGGTCCCCTGTATGCTAATTGCAATCTGAAATGAGAAGTCGACCTAGTTGTTCAGTTTTGCAAACCTGCTAGCTTCCTATTGTCACAAGTGATTCTAGTGCTCACCTAAAGGTGTACAAATAACACATTTCTGAATCATAGATTGTTTTTGCTTGTTTTTTCCCAGCATGTATAGATATGATTCTAATATTTCTTTGGGTGCTGCTTGATGCATGTGGGTGCATGATTCAGCTTATCAGTCATGATAACCATGTCCGGGAGACTCTTCGTCTTCTCGCCCGCCCTCGTTTTCATGCGCACCATTTGCTGTCGACGCCTTGTTGAAGCCTATCCAGAAACTGTGCCTGAGCAGGTGTTCCTCCAATTGTCCCGAATCAGGGTCGATCCAGCTCACGAGTTTGCATGTTCGACACGGACATCTTATCTGGCGCCTGTTGCACCGAATCATGTCCGCCTTCGCTTCTTCCTTGTATCTACCGATTTGACTGGAGCTCATCTTGATGACCATGGTTGCTATATATAGATAAAGCAGAAATAAGAAACGAGAGTATGTTAAGTAGAACCGCAACATGCACACGCGCGCACACACACATGCATGGTCTCCGGAAAAATTTGGCATGACCTCTCCTAAATCTAGGACATATGGGTAGTGCAAAAATTTGCCGAAGTGGAAGTTAATCGACATTTCGGCAAACATCCATGCACCACGCCGGCGCAAGCAACAACAAAAAATTTCTTCGCACATGCAAAAATTCATGCACACCATACAAGTTTCATCTACAAGCATCGTCTCGCCATCATACAAACCGCCCGTCGACAAGCGCTTCACCTACAACCATACACATCTCGGCCACACAAAACATGCATATGCATGTCCATCCAACTATACTCACCTAGTAGATTTGTCACCTAGACGTGACCGTGATCGATGAGAGAGAGTGTGCGGTGTTGGAGAGAAAAAGAGATGTATTTGGGAGAGGAGGAGAGTATATATGGAGCCTCCCCCGACCCCCTCACCAATTACCTATCAAATAAAGTAGGTTTAACTACAAAGAATGGAGAAAAGTATGAGAAAAATGGGGTGGGAGGGAGGAGGAACACGAGCTGCTCTAGGTGGGAGGAGAGGGGAAGAAGAAGACAATGGGGGTGGTGAGTGGGGGGCTGCCCTTTTTGTAATTCTGGAAAGATATTTTGTGGCGCATGGAAACACATGCGCCACAGAAATGCATGTTTCTGTGGCGCATGTGGTTCCATGCGCCACAGAAATACCTCCCCCCAATCATTGGTGCCGAGACCCACACATAATTCTGTGCCACATGTGTCCAGATGCGCCACTGAAATGCAACTTTTTGTGGCGCATCCAGTTCCATGCGCCACAGAAAAGGTGTGGTAGGATGCCATCCAGCCGTTGGTGGTGGGGCCCACATGTTTTCTGTGGCGCATGGGCACCAGTGCGCCACAGAAAGTACCAATTTAGTGGCGCACGGGGTAGGCCTGCGCCACAGAAATCCTCAGCTTTCTATGGCACATCCCCAAAGGTGCGCCACAGAATATTATCAGTGGCGCACGGTAGCTTTGGTGCGCCACAAAAACACCTTCCACCTATAGCTAGTTTCCTAGTAGTGCGACTCGTGCCCATCCACGAAAAATCCATGTCCCCAAGCCAATAGAGAGTAAAAAGAGACGCGACACCAACTTCTTGTGGAGGTGAGAAAGGGCTGAAGCAATTTTTTAGTTAAAGCAACCCGTAAACGGGGTTTCTCGCACGGCATGGCGGAATACATCTGGGCCTTCCCGAAAATGCCATTTTGCCCGCCATGCTTCTTTCGGTAATGAAAAAGTGATAAGAGGCCTCAGCTCAACTGGTCCGACAGGGCACACCCTACGGGGTGCGGCCCTGTTCCAGATGGATGTGGCGGTTGGCGACCTGCCACAGCTCTTCGGAGCTATTGATGATTTTGAAGCAGAAGTTGGCGCAGAGCATGGGGTGGCAAACATTGTCGATCAAGGTGGCAACGACTGCCCTCTCTCGGACGTTCGGCACCCTCTCTGCCAACCGTCGGAATCGCGCCGTGAAGTCCCACAGGGATTCGCCGTTCCCCTGCACAACGTGATGCAAGTCATTGAGGGAGACCGCTGGTGCTCCGCGCGATCGTCGAGGCCAAACGACCTGCCTTGGGGGCGGCACCGTCCAGCATAGGATCCCCCGCCTGGGGCTTGTCGTGGATGTGCATCGGCTGCACCACCGGTGTTGATTCCTCCTGCCCGAACGATGAATCGTTCGGCCGCACGGGTGGCTTCTGTGCGAACCGATTCGTTGCAGAGGATGGTGTAGCCCGACATGCAGATCAGACCCTCCATCCAAGCTTGAGCGCGGGGGTCGTCTTCGACCGCATCCGGGGTGGTCCGCAGCTGCATGCGCAATGGAGCTAGGACACTTCCTTCCCCCGAGCACTCCAAGGTTGGAGGTGCGGCTCCGTCCGCTGCCTCGCACGGGCCCCCAGCCCGTTGACCAGTGGCGGTTCCCAGCCGAGGTGCGGAGGAATATCCCGAAGAGGTGGGGTAGAGTGGATCCACCGCCTTTCCCTTGAACACCATACAATAGTCGACGAGGCTGTCAGTGGTGGAGACGAAGCAGGAATCTGAGCGCACCCCTACCGGGCGCGTCAGATGTCGCGTGTCGGAACACGGACACCGGAGAGATCGGAGAGCTCCCCTGTCAAGTTTTTGGTAGTGGGGCACTAGGGACTCCTTCGTCGTGGGGGATGAAAGTGTGAATGCGGACAAGGAGACACACGATATTTTTACCTAGTTTCAGGCCATCCGGAGATGAAAGCCCTACGTCATGCTCGTCTGATCTGGGATTGATTCTAGTGGAGAATGAGTACAAAGTGGCGAGGCTTGCCTCTTCCCGGTTGGCTCTCCTTCCCGGGAACTACACTCGCAAGTGAGATCTCTTTTCTCTCCTCTTCACCTACTCTCTCTCTCTCTCTCTCTCTCTCTCTCTCTCTCTCTCTCTCTCTCTTCGTCTGTTTTTCCGTCCGTGTCCGTCCTTCGTCCTTTTTCTTTTTCTCTCCCCCCTCTCTGGACAGAGTCCTCCTTTTATAACCGAGGGCATGCCATATCTGTCTGCCGTGCATGCACGACACCTTGTTCGCGGTCGTGTTACCGCGTCGGCCAAGTGGCGGTCCTTCCGCTAGCGCCTGTCGGATTTGTGGCGGTCCTTCCGCTAGCGCGTCGGCCAAGTGGCGGTTCTTCCACCGGGTTGAAATCTAGTCTACCGACGAGATCTCTGCGAGGGCCGGAGCGAGCGGAGAAAGAACACACACAGGGTTTACCCAGGTTCAGGCCACCGTTGCGGTGTAAAACCCTACTCCTGCTTGTCTGGTCATATCACGGGTGTTGATTGTTGGAGTTCCGAACCACGAGGCCCTCGACCTCTCTGTTCTTCGTCCCTCATGGCCGGAACCCGAGTCCGACCCCTTTACAATGGAGGCAGTGGGCGGCCTTTTATAGTGACCTGGGCCTCTTCCTCTTGGCGGGAAGGGCAACCACAATTGGCCAAAAGAAGACAAAGAAGGGTGCGTGGCTTGCCGACGTTGTCCTCCAGAGCGGGTCCCTCAATGGGAGCTTTAAGCATCAAAGAGGGAAGAGTCCTCTCGTCCTTGTTCTGGTCTTCAACCGTCCCAGTCTTTAGTCACCAAAATGGGCAGACCGCCCTGGCGTAGCTCTGCTATGCACTTTTGGCGTCATCTCCTCCCTCCGCGGGGCAGCCGCAGAGGGGCCTTCATTCGGACGCCTCGCGAGGCGAGCTTGGCGTGGTCCTTAGGTCTTGATCCGTGAGGGAGCGGGGTCCCTCACGAGGCGCGTGCTAGATCTTGGCGATGGTGTGAAACATTCGGGCCACTGACAGGTGGGACAGGGGACCCTGGTTCCCATAGTCCTGACAGTAGCCCTTGGTCCCATGGCTTTGACGCGTCCGTCGCAGGAGTCGAGGGGGCGAATTCCGCGTGATGAAGACGAGGCGGCGGAGGTAAAGAGGCAGGGGATCTATCGGCTGTCAAGCTCGCCGCACCACGCGTTAAATCCTTCTGCAGCTTGTCCCCGCGATCCCCTCGCCGCGCATCGCAGCCAGTCCACCTTTGCCTACAAGATGGGAGGTAGCCGCACTGGCTCTTTCCTTCCGCTCCCTTCGGTTTCCTTCCCCTCACCCAGCAACTCTCCTTCTTCTCCCGATCAGATCTGTGCTCCCGAAGCGTTGGCAGCCACGAAGACAACATCCGAAGGAGGTCTGGAGCCGATGGCGGAGGCGGGCCCTGTGGTGCTGGAGGCCTCCAAAATCCTTGACGTGGGGGATCTTGATAGAATCCTCCCGCTAGTCGCCGGTCCGTCCCACAAGTACAGTGAAACCAGGATCTTTCCTGGTTTGGCCGTCGTTGAGCGGAACGAAGGCTCCGTGGAGTCGGTATTCCTCCACTCCATCGTGGCCGGGCTTGTGCCTCCTTTTTCTGACTTATTCTTGGCCATTCTCACCCACTACGATATCCACCTTCTCCACCTTCAGCCGAACTCCATCACAATCCTTTCCATATTCGCCTTCTTCTGCGAGGCCTTCTTGGGCGTGATGCCGTCTGTGGCACTCTTTCGCCACTTCTATAGCTTGCGGTGTATGGCGCTGGACGAGATATCGGGGAGTGTCTCCTTCCGCCTAGAACCTTCCACAGTGGGAAGTCCGATTCCCATGTCGGTGTTGAGGAAGGTGGAGGACTTCCGCGAGCGGTGGGTGTTGGTTGATACCTGCCTCCACGAGCCCTTGTACCAGCTTCCCGACGACGTGCCGGTGAAGGCGAAGGAGTAGGCCAGAGAGCCGCTCCGCGGCAGCTGCATGGAGGCCTTGGCGAAGTGCCTCGTCCTCCTGAAGAAGGAGGGTCTGACATGCCAGATGGTGGCGAAGGAGTTCCTCCGTCAGCGCGTGGCCCCCCTGCAATTCCGGAAGCGGGGCCTGTGGGAGTGTAACAGCCCAGATTTGATACCCTAAAATATGGGCCAAATTTTCACTTTTTGCTTTGCATTGCATCATGGCATACATTATTAAATTGCTAAATTTAATCAAAGCAACCAATGGAAAACATTAAAGGGAAACAAAACACTTCCTAAAAATTCCCAAACCAAATGCAATTGCTCAAAGTGGCAAAACAAAATATTCTTCAGTTTCCATATTTGTCCAGGAAGTTCCAAGGGTGCAAAATAATATTCTTGCTTTGTGCTTTTATAAGACTATAAAATTGATAGTTGGAATTGAGCAAATTGCATTAAGTAAACCCTATGAACAAATGTGATGCAAAGATTTTTATTTTGCAACACCAATTTTTGTCAAGCTTCTACATGTCATGGGGAGGCTACATGAATTTTTGCAGGTTTTATAAAAAGGTTTAAATGCCTCAATTAAAAATGAGAACATCAAATAGTTGCAAATCAACTTTGAATTTTGACACCATGTTAAACCTTTCAAAATTCAAAACAAAAATATGGTGAGCTTCCTTATATTATTGTGAACCTCCCTGAATTTTCTCATAATTGTTAAAATTAATTAAGGGCCTCAATTAAATGGAAATGGCTGCTGTTCTTTTAAAGAAATAAAAACAGAAAAGAGAAAAGGAGAGAAACCTGACAGAGGGGTCCCACATGTCATCCCTTTCCCTGTGGCGACAGTGCGCCATGGCCGCGCCCCACCACGGCCTCCCCTGCCTCCTCCTCGCTCCCTGGCCCCCCCTTGGAGGATAAGAAGCTCCTCCACGACGTGCTGCCCCCTTTCCCCCTCCTTTTCCCTCCTTTCCCTCTTGCAGCAAACCCTAGAACGCCGCCGCCATGCCCGTGACCTAGCCGAGCGCCGCCGCCACATCGCCGACGACTGGAGCTCCCCCAGGGCAAGCCGAGCACGCCATCACCTCCGCCTCGTCCTCTTCTTCTTCCTGGCCCAGGCAATCGAGCCGGGAAGCCGTGAATCGCCGTCTCCGCCCTCGTCTTCTTCCTCCCGCCCGACGGCCGCCGAGCTCGATTCTGTCGCCGTCCAGCCACCTCTGCCTCCACCGAGCGTCCCGTCGTGCTCAGGGTGAGCACACCGTCCTCCGGGACATCTTCTCCCCCTCTCCCTTGCACTAGCTTGTCGCCGTCGTCGTAGACCACCGCGGGCCGACGCCGGTCGTCGTTGTCCTCGTCGCTCCGGCGACCATTAGCTGGCGGCACCACCGTCAGCTGGGCCTCCTCGACGCGTAGATCCGTTTGGTAGCCGCCGCTAGGACTAGTTCGCCGGGGATCGACGGATCCGTCCGCGGCTTGCCGCCGGCCGCCGCGCGCTCGCGCCGGTCCTGGCCTCCCCGCGTCGGTCAAACCTGGCAGTGGGCCGCTGGCCGACGTGGCGTGCTAGCGTGGCTGCTGCCCCACATGTTCGTCTCACGGGCTAGCCCAGTCCCGGGTATAAAACGTTCGGCCCCAATTTCCTGGAATTTGTAAAATTGGCAGAAATTAATTTGAACTTTGAATTGGCATAACTTTTGAACCACTTGTCCAAAAATTGCAAATAATATGTCAAAATGCTCAGCAACAAAATGTATACCTGTTGGTACCATTGGTTAAATTAATTGATCAAAATAAATTGCCCTTAATTGCTGAATACTAAAATAGCAGAAATGATATTGAAATTGTTAATTCCATAACTTGAGTTCTACTTGTCCAAAAATTGTGTTCAATAGCTCAAAATGATCAGAGGACAATGAACTATCACTTTATGCCATTTGAAAGAGTTGGAGAATTAAATTTAGTGCTGTTTACCAAAAATTGCTAAAATGGCAGATTTAAATCAATTTTTGGGAATATCATAACTTGGTGAATATTACTTCAAAAATTGCAAATGATATACCAAAATGACCAGCAAAGCAAATGCCATCTACCTATGTTAACATCACAGCATGCAAATAACTTTTACTTTGATGTCATTTTCGAATTGGTTAAAATGATTTAAATTGCTTAACCGTTTAAATCACTATTTCCTCACCGTTAATCGAAAAAATGCAAACAAGGTACCAAAACGATCAGTGGGTTAATATCTATCAAATAATGTCATTTTCATGGATATTTACCTCATATTTCAGTACTGGACATTTTGGATATTCACCTAATTCACTAAGTTAAAGATGGAGTTTTGACCCGTTAATCGCACTAATTATTTTAGGGGTTCCATTTAACTTGTGGGAGATGCCCAATACCTTTTCAATGCATAATATGACCATATCATCATGATTGTGCATTGCACCTTGTATTCTTGTTATTTATTTCCTTTCTTGTGTTGTTTGTGTTTCGGTAGATTCTGGAGTCGAGGTTCCACCACAATACCTTGACAACCAGCGCGACCAGTACTACCAGCAAGGCAAGAGCTAACCTAACCTTCTTGGCATATCTCATATTACCCAAGTATTTTATCCACCATACTATTACTGCATTCGATTCTGGTGACAAGTTTTGGTCAGTGTATATAATATCCTATCATTGCATGTTCCCTGAACCATTATCTGTTTCCCCTCCTATGAACCATAGGTTGAAGTGTTGGCCTGAGATAATTCATATCTGTTGTATGTCATGCTTAGATATGCTTAGCCAAGCTTAGTCGAATGCTTAAGTTGTCCGTTGATTACTTCCATACTTGTGAATTGAATGGAACGTTCGGACAGTGGTGGAGACTTGTGTTGATAATAAATTGCTAAGAAGGCTGGGATGAGTTGCCAACAAGGTCGTTGGTGTTTTGTCTCATTATTGCCGCCTAGGCTAAGAGTGCTTTTAGCTAGAACCAAGAACCGAGCGTGCTACCATCGGTGGGGGTATGGGCCCCTTACTAACCGAATAATTTGTGCGGGCGTATCCAAGGGTCCTCTAGTTTGCGCTTTCCATTTGCGAGTGTGTGGCTGGTGATGAAAAAGATGATGATGATGGTGATGATAGGAGTGGCGATGGGGCAGGGTGTTGAAATAGGCGCTGAACTTGTCCTGTCGTCACGATGACCCTTGGATAGTCCCATGCTTTGTAAAGGTTTAACCGCGCCCGCCCTGCCGGCTTTCCCCGGAAGAGAGCTAATAGCTAGGCAAGGGGCCGGACGGTACCGGTGGCTAAAAACAGTACACCCCTGCAGGGTTTAATCTTTTCGAAAAGCCGTGTCCACGGTTATGGACGAACTCTTGGGAAAGGCGGATTAGCTCATAGAAAACCTGAACCTGATCTTTAATCAAATGGCAGCTAGAGGTTGCATAATCAACGTGTGATAAAAGGTTCATTTCCTCGAGGGAGATTCGAGGGAGTGCCTTGGTGGAGATAAGTGGAGTTGCTGAATACAGTAGGTTCTCCGTGAACCGAAGAGAAAAGTGTTACCCTCTTATCCCCTTATGAAAACCTTCTGATTAGACGATGCCATGAGTCCTAGTCTTCGGAAGGAAACAAAACCAGCTTTATGCGAAACAACCACTTATATAGCTTTGAAGCCTCCGTCAGCATCGGGCCTATATCGCCCTACTAATTCTTGCGAGTACGTCGTACTCAGCCTTGCTTTGTTGCTTATTATTTGTTTCAGAGGAGGACGCCACCGAACTGGAAGGTGGGTTCTACGTTGACTTCGACGAGTAGTCTGGGGTTCCCAGGTGGCAGCTTGGGACGTCATGGAACAGGCTGGCACGGGATGTTTATCTGTAGGCCTCTTAGGCCATAATTTGGATCTTGTTGTTTAGACAACTTTAATTTGCTTCCGCTTGTTGTAATGATGGGTCAGTGACCTCTGATGTGTCATTTGCTATCTTTCTCAATTATATGAGTTGAACTATGATATCTTTGTGTCGTAGAGTCTGTGATGTGCCAGTTTGTTCCACAAGTCTCGGTCTCTTTACTATACATGGAAGCGATGTCTGAGCTTATGGCATGATTGAGGTGTTGTGTGCCGATGATCCATTCCGAGCACACCTGCCAAGGAGTATTGGCCTGGGATTGGTAAACCCAGTAACCCTCAATTGTGTAGCATGACCGGTTACACAACGTTCCACTGTATAGTTCTGGGGTCGGGGCGCTACAAATTGGTATCAGAGCAGTACTGCCTGTAGGAAACCCGTTCTATTGGTCGAAGTTGAGTCTAGTGTAGTAAAAGTTATTTATGAACTAAAAATGAGTTGTGAAAACCATCTTAGGATTCTTTTTACTCCTTACCTAATTCCCTCTAATCTTGGAGACATCTTACCTCTATTTGATTTAGCGGTTCTTCTGCTCATCTGGCGATTCAAGAATTTAGGTTCACGGGGTTGGCTTCTACCTTTAGTCTACTGGTTAGCTCTGTTCGTCTGCCCGTTCTAAAGCCTGAAGAGAGGAAGTATTGCGGATTGTCAAGACATTCCTTTGTTATTTTCCCATGGTCTTGAACCGAAGGTCCCGGATTGTACTGGACTTCTGGTGTATTGTTTCATGAGGGTTGTCACCCTTGTGAGCATTATGCTACTGCGAGTCCCGGTACATGAAGCTGATCTTTAACCCAAGATCTTTCCCGTTGAATCCTGATGTTAATTGTCAAACCCTACGTTAGGTTGGCCATGTTTGAAGTTAATCTTCAATTTGGTGGTTGTAGTCGTAATTGAAATGCGGCAACAAACCTCTCCTCTGTCACGAGCTATAGCTGGCTATTCTGTCATGAAACCATCTATATCAAGATAAGAGTGCTCATCGCGAGTTTCCCAGCTACCTTTGTGATTCCTCCGGTAACACCGATTCCTGAAACCCTTTCGGCACTAGTTGTCGGAAGAGTACTAACAAGGGCTTCGGCAATATCTTGGAATTGTGGTTAGCCCTTTCCTTACTCTTAATCTGTGGTCGGACCTTTATCTGTTAGTTGAAAGTCAAGTGTTATCGTGCATTGGTGTGTTCCGAAGCATGTTACCCTTGTGGTCCGTCAATACATTCCACATCGGGATGTTAGGAGAAACAAACTCCGTTACCTTGTCCATTTCTCGGCCAGGTCAAAGTATTGTAATCCGCAGAATAAGAGGCTTGTCTAGCTTTTGTTCTGTTCAACCTTGGAGTGTCCCACTCTTTTATATCCCGAGGTCGTGCTTAGCCTCATGACTTACCGGATGAAGTGATGCTCTTACCCTTCCTTATCCATCTACCTCCGAGCTACTCGGGCTCGAGATTGTTGAGGATGCATATTGGGGTGGTAATCGGATATTCTTAGCAACTGATATCGCTTTGAAATCCAAGGACTGTGATTTCATTCTTAGCATGATTGGTAATCTAATCATCAAGCCGAGTTTGATTGTGCTACCAAGTCCATTTTGTTCAGGTGCCCACCTTCGGTCAACGAGTTAGATTCGTGTCAAAACTCTAAAGATCACAGCGTTTCGCATGGAAAGGCAACTTTCCTCTCGCAATCTAGCTAGTGTTCTGGAACTTGACACTGTAGTCAAATCTTGAGAATCCTTACCTCTCGTTAACCGTTGTAACTCCTCCCTTGGACATGTCAAGTCTGAAATATCCGCACGCTTAACCAAATCTGAATCTCAAGCAGAAATGATGGTTGGTGTTCTTAAGAGTATGACATAGGCCTTGTGTAAATCCGGCAAGTTTGTGGTGGTGGTTTCCCTACTTAACTGGAAGGTCTATTGTGATATCCTCTTGCCTGTCATAAAATCAAACCACTCTCCATGAGGATTTTGTGCTACTTATTCTAGAAGTTGCCCTTATGGTCTCTTTGCAATCTTAAAGGTCCGACCTCTACTTGATGACTTCTTGAAGGCTATTCTGAAGCCTGATAGTGTTATCTAGAACATCGAGGAGAACATTAACGTGGTGTTGCTAAAAATGTCTCTCGGTCATTCCCTATCCTCTGCTCGACCTTTGTTTGGTCAAGTTGTTCCTAGTTTTCCCCAATGGCTTATGGTCTTGTGCAAAGTTCATATTTCCAACCCTTGGTGAAAATTTGTCTGTCTCGTTGAACTATCTTCTGACTTTCACGTCGGCACGTCATGCTGCTACCTTACTCTCTGCAACAAGGAGGATCATCGTGGGATCCAGAAGATCATTGAAGTTAAGAGTTGTCATGTTTCCCTCCTCTCCCTCTTCCTACTCTAGAATCTCGGGACGAGATTCCTGTAAGGGGGATAGAATTGTAACAGCCCAGATTTGATACCCTAAAATATGGGCCAAATTTTCACTTTTTGCTTTGCATTGCATCATGGCATACATTATTAAATTGCTAAATTTAATCAAAGCAACCAATGGAAAACATTAAAGGGAAACAAAACACTTCCTAAAAATTCCCAAACCAAATGCAATTGCTCAAAGTGGCAAAACAAAATATTCTTCAGTTTCCATATTTGTCCAGGAAGTTCCAAGGGTGCAAAATAATATTCTTGCTTTGTGCTTTTATAAGACTATAAAATTGATAGTTGGAATTGAGCAAATTGCATTAAGTAAACCCTATGAACAAATGTGATGCAAAGATTTTTATTTTGCAACACCAATTTTTGTCAAGCTTCTACATGTCATGGGGAGGCTACATGAATTTTTGCAGGTTTTATAAAAAGGTTTAAATGCCTCAATTAAAAATGAGAACATCAAATAGTTGCAAATCAACTTTGAATTTTGACACCAAGTTAAACCTTTCAAAATTCAAAACAAAAATATGGTGAGCTTCCTTATATTATTGTGAACCTCCCTGAATTTTCTCATAATTGTTAAAATTAATTAAGGGCCTCAATTAAATGGAAATGGCTGCTGTTCTTTTAAAGAAATAAAAACAGAAAAGAGAAAAGGAGAGAAACCTGACAGAGGGGTCCCACATGTCATCCCTTTCCCTGTGGCGACAGTGCGCCATGGCCGCGCCCCACCACGGCCTCCCCTGCCTCCTCCTCGCTCCCTGGCCCCCCCTTGGAGGATAAGAAGCTCCTCCACGACGTGCTGCCCCCTTTCCCCCTCCTTTTCCCCTCTTGCAGCAAACCCTAGAACGCCGCCGCCATGCCCGTGACCTAGCCGAGCGCCGCCGCCACATCGCCGACGACTGGAGCTCCCCCAGGGCAAGCCGAGCACGCCATCACCTCCGCCTCGTCCTCTTCTTCTTCCTGGCCCAGGCAATCGAGCCGGGAAGCCGTGAATCGCCGTCTCCGCCCTCGTCTTCTTCCTCCCGCCCGACGGCCGCCGAGCTCGATTCCGTCGCCGTCCAGCCACCTCTGCCTCCACCGAGCGTCCCGTCGTGCTCAGGGTGAGCACACCGTCCTCCGGGACATCTTCTCCCCCTCTCCCTTGCACTAGCTTGTCGCCGTCATCGTAGACCACCGCGGGCCGACGCCGGTCGTCGTTGTCCTCGTCGCTCCGGCGACCATTAGCTGGCGGCGCCACCGTCAGCTGGGCCTCCTCGACGCGTAGATCCGTTTGGTAGCCGCCGCTAGGACTAGTTCGCCGGGGATCGACGGATCCGTCCGCGGCTTGCCGCCGGCCGCCGCGCGCTCGCGCCGGTCCTGGCCTCCCCGCGTCGGTCAAACCTGGCAGTGGGCCGCTGGCCGACGTGGCGTGCCAGCGTGGCTGCTGCCCCACATGTTCGTCTCACGGGCTAGCCCAGTCCCGGGTATAAAACGTTCGGCCCCAATTTCCTGGAATTTGTAAAATTGGCAGAAATTAATTTGAACTTTGAATTGGCATAACTTTTGAACCACTTGTCCAAAAATTGCAAATAATATGTCAAAATGCTCAGCAACAAAATGTCTACCTGTTGGTACCATTGGTTAAATTAATTGATCAAAATAAATTGCCCTTAATTGCTGAATACTAAAATGGCAGAAATAATATTGAAATTGTTAATTCCATAACTTGAGTTCTACTTGTCCAAAAATTGTGTTCAATAGCTCAAAATGATCAGAGGACAATGAACTATCACTTTATGCCATTTGAAAGAGTTGGAGAATTAAATTTAGTGCTGTTTACCAAAAATTGCTAAAATGGCAGATTTAAATCAATTTTTGGGAATATCATAACTTGGTGAATATTACTTCAAAAATTGCAAATGATATACCAAAATGACCAGCAAAGCAAATGCCATCTACCTATGTTAACATCACAGCATGCAAATAACTTTTACTTTGATGTCATTTTCGAATTGGTTAAAATGATTTAAATTGCTTAACCGTTTAAATCACTATTTCCTCACCGTTAATCGGAAAAATGCAAACAAGGTACCAAAACGATCAGTGGGTTAATATCTATCAAATAATGTCATTTTCATGCATATTTAACCTCATATTTAAGTACTGGACATTTTGGATATTCACCTAATTCACTAAGTTAAAGATGGAGTTTTGACCCGTTAATCGCACTAATTATTTTAGGGGTTCCATTTAACTTGTGGGAGATGCCCAATACCTTTTCAATGCATAATATGACCATATCATCATGATTGTGCATTGCACCTTGTATTCTTGTTATTTATTTCCTTTCTTGTGTTGTTTGTGTTTCGGTAGATTCTGGAGTCGAGGTTCCACCACAATACCTTGACAACCAGCGCGACCAGTACTACCAGCAAGGCAAGAGCTAACCTAACCTTCTTGGCATATCTCATATTACCCAAGTATTTTATCCACCATACTATTACTGCATTCGATTCTGGTGACAATTTTGGTCAGTGTATATAATATCCTATCATTGCATGTTCCCTGAACCATTATCTGTTTCCCCTCCTATGAACCATAGGTTGAAGTGTTGGCCTGAGATAATTCATATCTGTTGTATGTCATGCTTAGATATGCTTAGCCAAGCTTAGTCGAATGCTTAAGTTGTCCGTTGATTACTTCCATACTTGTGAATTGAATGGAACGTTCGGACAGTGGTGGAGACTTGTGTTGATAATAAATTGCTAAGAAGGCTGGGATGAGTTGCCAACAAGGTCGTTGGTGTTTTGTCTCATTCTTGCCGCCTAGGCTGAGAGTGCTTTTAGCTAGAACCAAGAACCGAGCGTGCTACCATCGGTGGGGGTATGGGCCCCTTACTAACCGAATAATTTGTGCGGGCGTATCCAAGGGTCCTCTAGTCTGCGATTTCCATTTGCGAGTGTGTGACTGGTGATGAAAAAGAATGATGGTGATGATAGGAGTGGCGATGGGGCAGGGTGTTGAAATAGGCGCTGAACTTGTCCTGTCGTCACGATGACCCTTGGATAGTCCCATGCTTTGTAAAGGTTTAACCGCGCCCGCCCTGCCGGCTTTCCCCGGAAGAGAGCTAATAGCTAGGCAAGGGGCCGGACGGTACCGGTGGCTAAAAATAGTACACCCCTGCAGGGTTTAATCTTTTCGAAAAGCCGTGTCCGCGGTTATGGACGAACTCTTGGGAAAGGCGGATTAGCTCATAGAAAACCTGAACCTGATCTTTAATCAAATGGCAGCTAGAGGTTGCATAATCAACGTGTGATAAAAGGTTCATTTCCTCGAGGGAGATTCGAGGGAGTGCCTTGGTGGAGATAAGTGGAGTTGATGAATACAGTAGGTTCTCCGTGAACCGAAGAGAAAAGTGTTACCCTCTTATCCCCTTATGAAAACCTTCTGATTAGACGATGCCATGAGTCCTAGTCTTCGGAAGGAAACAAAACCAGCTTTATGCGAAACAACCACTTATATAGCTTTGAAGCCTCCGTCAGCATCGGGCCTATATCGCCCTACTAATTCTTGCGAGTACGTCGTACTCAGCCTTGCTTTGTTGCTTATTATTTGTTTCAGAGGAGGACGCCACCGAACTGGAAGGTGGGTTCTACGTTGACTTCGACGAGTAGTCTGGGGTTCCCAGGTGGCAGCTTGGGACGTCATGGAACAGGCTGGCACGGGATGTTTATCTGTAGGCCTCTTAGGCCATAATTTGGATCTTGTTGTTTAGACAACTTTAATTTGCTTCCGCTTGTTGTAATGATGGGTCAGTGACCTCTGATGTGTCATTTGCTATCTTTCTCAATTATATGAGTTAAACTATGATATCTTTGTGTCGTAGAGTCTGTGATGTGCCAGTTCGTTCCACAAGTCTCGGTCTCTTTACTATACATGGAAGCGATGTCTGAGCTTATGGCATGATTGAGGTGTTGTGTGCCGATGATCCATTCCGAGCACACCTGCCAAGGAGTATTGGCCTGGGATTGGTAAACCCAGTAACCCTCAATTGTGTAGCATGACCGGTTACACAACGTTCCACTGTATAGTTCTGGGGTCGGGGCGCTATAGGGAGCTTGAGGGGGTCGGCAACCGAACGCGGCTATGCGGCCTCCCGGTTGATGAGGCGAAGCTCGGATACGCCTCATGGGTCCTGTTTGGGCCGGGGAAGATTCCCGACCTCCACGGGGAGATCCGTCTCCTATACGACCGATCGCGGAAGACCCGCGAATCAATCCTCTCGGCCATGCCGCAGTTCGACTACGAGGGGTTTGTCGAGGGGGCGGTCTCGGGAGAAGCCAGCGTGGGCGGCGGCGGATGCGAGGAGGGGACCCCGAGTGAACCTGGAGCGGGCGAGGGCGAAGGGGCGCGCGGAGAGGCGGCCCAACCGTCCGCGGTGGCGTCCGCTGGCCTCGACTCCGAGAGCAGGGGGCGCGCGGCATGGGATCAGCGAAAAAGACAGCGATCCACATCACCGGATGATGGGGACCTCATGGGGTCCTTCCTTGAGACTTCGCCGGAGAAGACTCCGGTAGCGGCCGTGGCTTAGGTGGGAGATTCCCGCGCTCACCGCACGGGCACGACGGGCGCGTCTGGGGCTGCCTCGGCCTGCTTCGCGGGAGTGAGAAAGCATGTTTGGGTGCTGTCGAGCAGGTAAGCCCTTCTGGCACTGACAATGTCGTGGTGGTTCTTCGTTTCGGCCGATGAACTAAGTGTTGGTCTTCACAACGCTGCAAAACTTTGTTAAGGTTGAACAAGCAATTATCGAAGGAAGTACCATACACAGAGAAATCATCCATAAAAACTTCCATTATCTTTTCAATATAATCAGCAAATATAGCATTCATGCATCTTTGAAAAGTAGCAGGAGCATTCACAAACCAAATGGCATTCTCCTATAAGCAAATGTACCATATGGGCAAGTAAAATTGGTCTTTTCTTGATCATCTTTATGAACAGGAATTTGTGAGAAACCTGAATAACCATCTAAATAGCAAAAGTGAGAGTGTTTAGATAACCTTTCTAGCATTTGATCAATAAATGGCAATGGGTAATGATCTTTATGAGTTACTTTATTTAACTTCCTGTAATCAATACACATTCTATAACCAACAACAGTACGCTGAGCCACAAGTTCATCCTCATTATTTGGAACGACAGTCATTCCACCCTTTTTAGGAACACAATGAACATGACTAACCCACTTACTATCAGCTATGGGATAGATGATGCCAGATTCAATAAGTCTTATTACCTCTTTTCTTACCACTTCTTTCATTTTTGGATGAAGATGGCGTTGATATTCAACAACAGGCTTTGCATCCTCTTCCAAATTAATTTTATGCATACATAGAGCTGGGCTTATACCTTTAAGATCATCAAGAGAGTATCCAATGGCTGGTCGGTGACCTTTAAGCACATCAAGTAGTTTCTCTTCTTCTTCAGCTGAAAAGTTAGCACTAATAATAACAGGATATATGTTCTTTTCATCCAAGTATGCATATTTAAGATTTTTAGGCAAAGGTTTTAATTCAAAACTAGGATCTCCTTTAGGTGGTGGTAGCAATCCTAAATTATCAGGTAGGATATGCAATTGTAATTGTGGTGGTTGCTGTGAAAGTATTTGTTCTAAAACATCTTTTTCTTCATCGTTAAATGGTTCATCTTGATTAAGCATATAACGTTCTACCACGTTTGATGAAGCTACAGCTATATGAGCAAGAGTTTCAATTATATCTCCAGAGATTGGCTCTTTCTTTGAATGTTTATCAGCAAATTTAGAAAAGTTGAATGCAAGTTTTTCTCCTGCACACTTAATAAACACTTTCTCTTTAAGAAAATTAATTTCAGCACCAACAGTGTGTAAGAAAGGTCTACCAAAAATGATAGGACAGAATGAGTCTTGAGGGCAACCAAGCACAATAAAATCAGCAGAATATTTTATTTTGCCAACCAATACTTCAACATCTCTAACAATTCCAAATGGACTAATATAATCTTTATTAGCAAGTTGAATTGTCATACATGTCTCTTCCATAGTGATAGGATCAATATCAGGTTTGATTTCAAGATAAAGAGAATATGGAATGACACTAATACTTGCTCCAATATCACACAAGCCATGATAACTTGAAGTCCCAATAGAGCATGATATAACAGGCTTACCAACCTTGGCCGAATTGCCTTTAATAACTTTAGTAGCATCTTCACATAAATAGACATCAATATGATCTTCTTCATTTAGTTGTTTGATAACTAAAATTTGACTGTTGACTTCCACCTGTTCATAAGGCTGAGAACATCTTCTGTTACTCTTGTTAGTAACAGCAATAAGTAAATTCTCCTTAACTTGGTTTGGATATGGAGGTGCTTCGACATACTCCTCGATTGTCACAGATGACACCTGTTCTACCTGTTTACTAACTTTAGGAACAACAATAGATTGTTTAATTGGTTCAACATAAACTTCAAACCCACTTTTAGGGACACCAATATGACTAGCAAAAGATTTAGCTATCTCAATTATAACATAAGGATCAAGTCCAAAATTATCACTCAGATTCTTAAACAAAATAGAAGTAGAGAAATTCTCTACACATGAATATTGATAATCTAAATAAGGCTCATTACCTTTGTCAAGATCCCAGTGACCAGTATTTTCAGCGATGGTCTCCAACAAATTCCATGCTTATTCTTCAGTATTATTTGTAAAACTTCCACCAGATGAATTATCCCAAAATTCCTTGTTTTTCCTTGATAGCCTCACATAAAAATTTATCAATATAATTTTCCTTGTAAGATCATGACAAGGATTCTTGCGAAGGAGTTCCTTTAACCTCCCCCAAGCTTGAGTGATGCTCTCTCCCAGATGTGGCCAAAAATTAAATATATAGCAGCGGTTCTCATAAGCTTCTTTATGAGTTAAATATTTAAGAAAGAAAACCTTCCTCAAAATACTCCATTCAATAGTGACTTCTTCATCCAAAGACCTGAACCAAATACGAGCATTACCAGATAAAGACAAATATAATAACTTCCTTTTTACCTGATCTTCAGGAATACCAGGAAGCCTAAATAAACCACATTTGTCTTCAATTGTCTCCACGTGTTCACGTGCAGACTTAGTTCCATCCCCTGTAAATGGATTTTTCATAACTCTTTTAACATGACCAATGGGAATTTTGTATCCCACTTTAGGCACTTCAGACACAGTAGTTTCAACCATTTTAGGAGCAGTGGCATAAGTACTTTCATATAAAGCAAGGTGCAGCGAGGCACGATTCATAAAAGCCATAGTAATAATGATATAAAACAGTAAATAAAATTCAGCTTTCAAGTTTCCTTACCAAACTTCTTACCAATAGCGCTACGCTCCTCGGCAATGGCGCCAGAAAAGTGTCTTGATGACTCCCAAGTGCAGGAGATCAATTGTAGTACTTTTCGATTAGAAAAGGTTGTCGAACCCACGAGGAGCTGAAGGTATTGGTTAGCAAGAATGATAAATAAAACAATAAAAGATGCAAGTGTTTTTGGGATTTTTGGTTGTATAAATGCAAAAGAATAAAAATGCTTAAGATAGATGGTAGCAAGTAGAAAGCTCTCAAAGAGAGAAAGCCCAATCCTCTACGTGGCAAGAGGACAAGCTCAACTGATGTGTGTCTTATATGTGGAAATCGTTCCCGAGGGCGGTATGGATATTGCTAGGCATAGAGATTTATTAAACAACACGTTGAATATCTTGTCAAGTTTTAATCTTCTTTGGATGGAGCCATTTTTTAGGTATAGCTAAATAAATAAACTAAACCCCTTATGATGGATCATGTGGCCAAGTAAATGACTGCACAAGAATTATTAAGACATAAAGTCCCACCATAGCATTACACTCTAAGGTCCCCGATACTAATTCCCCATAAAGTAACTTCATGACTCGGTCTTAGGTTTACTTGTCCTCCTAAGTCTCACTCAATTCATCACACTACGGTGTTCTCCTATGATCCCATATAGGTGAAGTGTTGTGTAGTCGACGTTCGCACAACACCATCATAGAATTACATAAAAAGATAAACACTAGACAAAATACCAACACATGTCATATATAAATCATTGCCAATTCATCCTATGCCCTCAGAAACATACGGGAACTATTCACAACGTGCAAACATGATAATATTCAGTGGCATAAGTGGTACAACACAATCTGAAAATATAACTTCACCTCCAAATAATGACAAGTACTCAATCACAAACATGAATAGGAGCACAAGACAAGTATCTAGGGTATAGCAACTCTCAAACTACGAGGGGGACGGAGTGGATCACGGAGATGATGATGGAGATGGTGCTGATCTTGGTGATGGTGATGATGTAGCGGCCTCCTCCCACGCCAAGGAGGAGAAGTGATGACGATGATAATGATTTCCCCCTCCTTCGGAGCTCCGGAGCAGCAAGATTTGATCCCCCTCGAATCAGGAGTTTCGCCTCCACCACCTCCTCGGATGGACTTGGAAAAATTAGGGCGTTCCTTTTTTGGCGAGACGATGACGTGCTAAAAAGCCCCGAGCGAGAAAGTGCCCGAGGCTCTATTTGGTGGGCCCCACGCGGCCAAAGAATCTAGCCGCGTGGGCCCCCCTCTTTTGGGCCTTGTGGCTCTTCTTCCTTCGATCTTATTTCCTCTGTTATTCTCCCGATGAAAAACCAGTTGTGCAATTTTCCTTTTTCCATTTGGGTCCCTGTAGCTCCTGGAACACTAAAAACAAGAAAAAGGAGGTTTTCTGCCTCCCAGAAATTAAATACCAAAAATAGGGACTTTGTATGAAAGTCCCATAAATCATCTAAAACATGCAAAAACAATGATATAACAATGCCAATCACATTCTAATATGATGATATAAGATGTATAAATGATGATATAAAATGCACGTATCAACTCCCCCAAGAAACCTTTACTCGTCCTCGAGTAAGTAAGGACATAGATCATCACATGCATCAATGGACTTATGGTTGATAAATGAATACGTGCATTGTATCATCATCATGTTCATTTGTAATGTAAGATTAATGAACTAAAACCCATACACATGAGGGCAACATAAGTAGAAGCTCTAGCAATCACCCCTTACTTTTGAAAGCAAATAACCATTGTATGTTGGACAATTGGATCATACTAATTTTCACATGCTTTTGTTCTTTGTGGCAAGCATTATAATATTTGATACTTTGCTGAAATTTAAAGACAAGATAAATTCCTATTGAATAACTAGTTAAAAGAAGACAAATAAAAAGATAGATATGATATTGTTTATCCCCTTGCTTCACTAATAACTAGTACAAACTTTAGTCATGGATATTTCAATCAAGTTCTTATGCTCAATACAACCTTTATCTCACACTTTCCATGGCTAGCCGAATCCTCGGGTGCCCTCCTTTTCATTCACTTTTCAAGAGCATAAGTATTAAAATATCCATGATCATCAATTTGCTCAAAAGATACTAGAGTATAACAAGAGTGTTTCATATTCTTTTCATTGACCTTCTTAACTTTTTATCCTACAAGACTATATCTCAACCTTAAACTATTAATTTTCAAGTCATATGACTCATTCTCTTTACTTGTTTTATAATGAGATAATTCTACAATTGTCCAACACACTCAAGTTAATTAAATTCAAGGCAAGATGTGACTGAAACCTCTAAATATGCCACGCTCATTTGCATGAGTGTTACCCATAAATCTCCAGACAAGAGAATCATGGATGACACCATAATTTAATATTCATTGATAAACCACAAGATAGGGATACATGATAATGCTCCATGAGCTCACACATGCCTAAGAGAAATTGATAACTAAACGATAAAAGCAAAACACACCATGACTAAATAGATATGATAAACTAGTAAAGATAAAGGCTAGGTTGAACTCCCCCAAGCTTGACGTTTTGCTAGTGGCTCTTTATTTCTCTTCCTTCTTGATCTCATAATAATTATCTTCAAGTTCTCCAACGATGCTCATCATAAGATTGTAGGCTTCCTCAAACTTGCTTGCAGCTTTTCACAGTCTCTCCATGAGATTCTTCTCCACTGTCTTCTTGCCAGGCTTCCACTCCGGGCTTGGTACTTTTACATTGGGGATCTTACGATCCCATTCACCAGGGTAGTTCTCTTGGGTGGCATGCTGAACTTCCCTATCAATAAGAGTAGAAACCACGTTTTTGCTAGCAAGTGCATGCCTGGGAACCTTCCCTCCTGTGCTCATGCGCACCGACTGCCTCTTGTTCCCAAGAGACACGTCCGCTCTTACACCAGCAACAGGGATGGGAGAAGGTGGTGCTGTTGCAACAGGAGTGATGTCGGCGAAGGGCTTGTATTCTTCTTTCTCCATCTCCTCCTCGCGGTCTTCATCATCGGAGTAGTCCTTCCTCTTCCTATTCCTCCTCCATATGGACGTGGGGACGTTGCCCTCGAGTTCATCATCATCATCGTCCATGGAGGAGCATTGGTAGAAGTCTCCCGAAGACATAGCTAAAACCTGACAGGCAGAAACAACAAAAACAAAGATCACTCGAAAACGCTCGGTGCGAGATTAGATCGACGGAAGGGGGTATATATTGAAAGTTTTTAGGTCAAGACGAAGTGTCGGAGTCAAAAACGAGACGAAATGGGACTCCGAGGGGCAAAAGGAGTGGGCCCACACAGCCAAAGAATCTAGCCGCGTGGGGCCCCCTCTTTTCCTCCTCGGGGCTCCGTTCCTTCCAAGTTTCTTGTCCCACATGTTAATTTCCATAAAAAAATGACTTCCGTAAAATTTTGCGCAATTCCGAGAAACTTCCCAATACAAAAGTTACCAATTATTGATTTTGAGTTGCTGAAACTGCAAAATTCTTCGCAATTACCTCCTCCGGTGTTTTTAAATTGAAATTCTCCACCTTTCCGATGAAGCTCCTTCCTGCAATATAATGTTTAAGGAGTTGTCCATTGACTACATGAGGTTTACCTTTCATATCACCGTGAAGACGGATAGCTCCTGAACGGTACACTTCCTGTATGACTAATGGTCCCTGCCACTTTGAAACTAACTTTCCTGCAGAAAACTTGATACGAGAGTTGTATAATAAAACTTGATCCCCTACTTTGAATTATTTCCTCTTAATCCTCTTGTCATGCCAAATCTTAACTTTTTCTAGTAAGTTTTAGCATTTTCATAAGCTTCGTTCCTCCATTCATCTAGTAAGTTTAAATCAAGAATTCTCTTCTCTCCCGCAGTTTTAAAATCAAAGTTCAATTGTTTAATAGCCCATCTAGCTTTATGCTCTAATTCGACAGGTAAATGACAAGCTTTTCCATAAACCATTTTATAAGGAGACATTCCCATAGGATTTTTAAAAGCGGTTCTATAAGCCCATAATGCATCATTAATTTTAAGTGGCCAATCAGACCTAGACTTATTCACTGTCTTTTCCAAAATGAGTTTAATTTCCCTGTTACTTAATTCAACTTGTCCACTTGTTTGAGGATGATAAGGAGACGCAACTCTATGATTAACATCATATTTTGCTAATGTTTTCCTAAGAACACCATGTATGAAATGAGAACCACCATCAGTAATTAAAAACCTGGGAACACCAAACCTGGGGAAGATGATGTCCTTCAGCATCTTCATTGTTGTGGCATGATCTGCACTTTTGGTTGGAATTGCTTCCACCCACTTTGTAACATAATCCACTACAACCAAAATATGAGTATGCTTTGTCTTTGAAGCTGGGGAAGGTCCCATAAAGTCAAAACCCCACACATCAAATGGCTCAAGTGGTAAAGAGTAATTCGTAGGCATTTCATTTCTCCTACCAATATTTCCTACTCTTTGACATTTATCACAAGATTTAACATATTCAGCGCAATCTTTAAATAGAGTAGGCCAATAAAAACCAGATTGTAATACCTTTGCACCTGTACGATCTCCTGCATGATGCCCTCCATAAGGACTGTCATGATAATCTCTTATAATAGTCTGTCGTTCATGCTCGGGTACACAACCTCTGATAATACCATCCACACTTTTCTTATAGAGGAAAGGATCATCCCAAAAATAATGTCTAAGATCATAAAAGAATTTCTTTCTTTGTTGATAAGTGAAGTGTGGAGGTAAAACTTTACCAACAATAAAATTTGCATAGTTGGCAAACCATGGAGATGCAATTTAGCACTAGAGACATTAACATTTGCAAGTTGTTCATTAACAAAACTATCATTAATAGGAATAGGATCATCAGGTATATTTTCCATTCTAGAAAGATGATCAGCTACTTGATTATCTTCCCCTTTCCTATCAACAATGTGTAAATCAAATTCTTGCAATAAAAGTACCCATCTTATTAGTCTAGGCTTAGCATCTTTCTTATTCATTAAATATTTAATATCAGAATGATCAGTATGTATTGTGACTTTGGAATCAGTAATATAAGGTCTAAACTTGTCACATGCAAATATCACTGCTAAAAATTATTTTTCAGTTGTAGCATAATTTCTTTGAGCACCATCAAGTGTTCTACTAGCATAATAAATAACATTCAGTTTCTTATCAACACGTTGGCCCAAAACAGCCCCAACTGCATAATCACTAGCATCACACATAATTTCAAAAGGCAAATTCCAATCAGGGTAGAGCACTTATTAAATCATTCTTCAAAACATTAAAAGATTCAATACAATCATCATTAACAGAGAAAGGAACGTCCTTTTGCAAAAGATTGGTTAGAGGTTTGGATATTTTGGAGAAATCTTTAATAAACCTCCGGTAAAAACCTGCATGTCCAAGAAAACTTCTTATACCTTTGATGTCCCTTGGGCATGGCAGCTTTTCAATAGCTTCTATCTTTGCTGGGTCAACTTCTATTCCTTTTCCAGAAATCCTATGCCCAAGGACAGTACCTTCAGTTACCATGAAGTGACACTTCTCCCAATTAAGAACTAAGTGTTGGTCTTCACAACGCTGCAAAACTTTGTTAAGGTTGAACAAGCAATTATCGAAGGAAGTACCATACACAGAGAAATCATCCATAAAAACTTCTATTATCTTTTCAATATAATCAGCAAATATAGCATTCATGCATCTTTGAAAAGTAGCAGGAGCATTGCACAAGCCGAATGGCATTCTCCTATAAGCAAATGTACCATATGGGCAAGTAAAAGTGGTATTTTCTTGATCATCTTTATGAACAGGAATTTGTGAGAAACCTAAATAACCATCTAAATAGCAAAAGTGAGAGTGTTTAGATAACCTTTCTAGCATTTGATCAATAAATGGCAATGGGTAATGATCTTTATGAGTTGCTTTATTTAACTTCCTGTAATCAATACACATTCTATAACCAACAACAGTACGCTGAGCCACAAGTTCATCCTCATTATTTGGAACGACAGCCATTCCACCCTTTTTAGGAACACAATGAACAGGACTAACCCACTTACTATCAGCTATGGGATAGATGATGCCAGATTCAATAAGTCTTATTACCTCTTTTCTTACCACTTCTTTCATTTTTGGATGAAGTCGGCGTTGATATTCAACAACAGGTTTTGCATCCTCTTCCAAATTAATTTTATGCGTACATAGAGCTGGGCTTATACCTTTAAGATCATAAAGAGAGTATCCAATGGCTGGTCGGTGACCTTTAAGCACATCAAGTAGTTTCTCTTCTTCTTCAGCTAAAAGGTTAGCACTAATAATAATAGGATATATGTTCTTTTCATCCAAGTATGCATATTTAAGATTTTTAGGCAAAGGTTTTAATTCAAAACTAGGATCTCCTTTAGGTGGTGGTAGCACTCCTAAATTATCAGGTGGGATATGCAATTGTAATTGTGGTGGTTGCTGTGAAAGTATTTGTTCTAAAACATCTTTTTCTTCATCGTTAAATGGTTCATCTTGATTAAGCATATAACGTTCTACCACGTCTGTTGAAGCTACAGCTATATGAGCAAGAGTTTCAATTATATCTCCAGAGATGGCTCTTTCTTTGAATGTTTATCAGCAAATTTAGAGAAGTTGAATGCAAGTTTTTCTCCTGCACACTTAACAAACACTTTCTCTTTAAGAAAATTAATTTCAACACCAACAGTGTGTAAGAAAGGTCTACCAAAAATGATAGGACAGAATGAGTCCTGAGGGCAACCAAGCACAATAAAATCAGCAGGATATTTTATTTTGCCAACCAATACTTCAACATCTCTAACAATTCCAAATGGACTAATATAATCTTTATTAGCAAGTTGAATTGTCATACATGTCTCTTCCATACCAGGAAGCCTAAATAAACCACATATGTCTTCAATTGTCTCCACGTGTTCACGTGCAGACTTAGTTCCATCCCCTGTAAATGGATTTTTCATAACTCTTTTAACATGACCAATGGGAATTTTGTATCCTACTTTAGGCACTTTAGACACAATAGTTTCAACCATTTTAGGAGCAGTGGCATAAGCACTTTCATATAAAGCAAGGTGCAGCGAGGCACGATTCATAAAAGCCATAGTAACAATGAGATAAAACAGCACATAAAATTCAGCTTTCAAGTTTCCTTACCAAACTTCTTACCAATAGCGCTACGCTCCCCGACAATGGTGCCAGAAAAGTTTCTTGATGACTCCCAAGTGCAGGAGATCAATTGTAGTACTTTTCGATTAGAAAAGGTTGTCGAACCCACGAGGAGCTGATGGTATTGGTTAGCAAGAATGATAAATAAAACAATAACAGATGCAAGTGTTTTTGGGATTTTTGGTTGTATAAATGCAAAAGAATAAAAATGCTTAAGATAGATGGTAGCAAGTAGAAAGCTCTCAAAGAGAGAAAGCCCAATCCTCTATGTGGCAATAGGACAAGCTCAAGTGATGTGTGTCTTATATGTGGAAAACGTTCCCGAGGGCGGTATGGATATTGCTAGGCATAGAGATTTATTAAACAACACGATGAATATCTTGTCAAGTTTTAATCTTCTTTGGACGGAGCCATTTTTTAGGTATAGCTAAATAAATAAACTAAACCCCTTATGATGGATCATGTGGCCAAGTAAATGACTGCACAAGAATTATTAAGACATAAAGTCCCACCATAGCATTACACTCTAAGGACCCCGATACTAATTCCCCATAAAGTAACTTCATGACTCGGTCTTAGGTTTACTTGTCCTCCTAAGTCTCCCTAAATTCATCACACTACGGTGTTCTCCTATGAGCCCATATAGGTGAAGTGTTGTGCAGTCGACGTTCGCACAACACCATCATAGAATTACATAAAAAGATAAACACTAGACAAAATACCAACACATGTCATATATAAATCATTGCCAATTCATCCTATGCCCTCAGGAACATACGGGAACTACTCACAACGTGCAAACATGATAATATTCAGTGGCATAAGTGGTACAACACAATCTGAAAATATAACTTCACCTCCAAATAATGACAAGTACTCAATCACAAACATGAATAGGAGCACAAGACAAGTATCTAGGGTATAGCAACTCTCAAACTACGAGGGGGACGGAGTGGATCACGGAGATGATGATGGAGATGGTGCTGATCTTGGTGATGGTGATGATGTAGAGGCCTCCTCCCACGCCAAGGAGGAGAAGTGATGATGATGACGATGATTTCCCCCTCCTCCGGAGCTCCGAAGTAGCAAGATCTGATCCCCCCTCGGAGGGAATCAGGAGTTTCGCCGCTGTCGCCTCCTTGGATGGACATGGAAAAATTAGGGCGTTCCTTTTTTAGCGAGACGATGACGTGCTAAAAATCCCCGAGCGAGGAAGTGCCCGAGGCTCCATTTGGTGGGCCCCACGCGGCCAAAGAATCTAGCCGCGTGGGCCCCCCTCTTTTGGGCCTCGTGGTTCTTCTTCCTTCGATCTTCTTTCCTCCATTATTCTCCCGATGAAAAACCAGCTGTGCAATTTTCCTTTTTCCATTTGGGTCCATGTAGCTCCTGGAACACTAAAAACAAGAAAAAGGAGGTTTTCTGCCTCCCAGAAATTAAATACCAAAAATAGGGACTTTGTATGAAAGTCCCATAAATCATCTAAAACATGCAAAAACAATGATATAACAATGCCAATCACATTCTAATATGATGATATAAGATGTATAAATGATGATACAAAATGCACGTATCAAGCGGGCGCGGGCGGAGCGTGGCATTGCTATGGCGGTGGCCGAACAGGCGCGAGCGGAGCGCGACGAGGCGGTGATGCGTACTGCGCGGCTGTCGAAGTGCCTCGCGGACCTCCAGGAGGGGGCCAAGCATGTTCACGCATTGGAGGAGGCTCGCCGCGACATGATGCATGATCTCGTCGGACGCGGGAGGTTCCTCTGCGAGCACTTTGGGGCCGAACTCCAGGTCCCCCCGGCGTACCAGGAGGAGGATCCCGCCAGCCACGCACATTTCTATCTACAATTGGTGAAGGAATTGGAGGCTATGGTTCGCCGTCTGGATGGGCTTCTGGAGGCGAAATGCCGCCAGCTGCTGTCCGCTGCTGCCACGCGGATCTTCTCCAACTTCTGGCTTCTTCACCCTATGGAAGCGCCACAGTTCCCCTTTGGGGAGCTTCTGCGGCTGATCGCTGCGGAGGTCGAGGCGCCCTTGAGGGAGAAGGTGGCGAAGCATGTGGAGGCCCTTCAGGACATGTGTACGCCTCGCGGAGGCGACCCGGATGCGGCGGGGGACGACGCTGGCGCCGAAGGCTCGAGGGCGGGCGATGCTGATGCTGAGAGTGGCGCACCCCCAGTGTGATCATCGTGACCCTGCTTCCTGTAACACCTTTATGTAAAAGATTATCTTGACATCTGGCTAACAGTTATCTCCTTGCTTTGTGACCTCCTGTTTTTCCGCCCTGTGAGTGGGTGAGTGCTCTGCGTCTTAGGGTCCAACCTTTAATCAACGAGCACCGGTCTCCATTCGTGTCCGACACGAGTATAGCGGGTGTCGTGACCATTAGCGGGTAGGATCCCCGGGAGCACTTACCGAGGTTTTCCCTTTGGCATATGAGCGAAACCCACAAGAGTTGAAAATAGGAGGAGGCCTTACTGATTTGGCTAGCCCACAGCCTCGAAGCTCCTTATTGTTCTTGAGGGTGGCTT
Organism: Puccinellia tenuiflora; assembly: GCA_012064385.1. Classification (NCBI taxonomy): domain Eukaryota; kingdom Viridiplantae; phylum Streptophyta; class Magnoliopsida; order Poales; family Poaceae; genus Puccinellia; species Puccinellia tenuiflora. The sequence continues at coordinate 55,375 of QRDG01000893.1, read as the reverse complement.
TCACCCTGTACTGGTTAGGGCTGTTTGAGCCTGCGCTGGCAAGTTTAAGCCTGTGTGCCCTACGAGGAAAGACAAGTGCCAAGTTTCACTTCGGGGAGTTGACGTGCACGGGAGCTGGCCCGCAAGACAGAGCTCATTGTCGTACTTGTGCTTATGCTTGTTGGTCTGGCCCGGCGTAGCCACAGTGTCCTAGCCCCCGCTCATGTGGCGCACAGGAAAAACTTATGAGCGATGGGATTTCGACGCACAACACGATAGGCCTCGTAGAGAACCAAATATCGTGAAATATGGTCGAAATATTCAAAGTCTTACAGGATGACAATGCCATGAGTAGATGGTGTCGTGGCCATACGACTCGCAGGGAGAGGACCCCCCGTGGGGTTGGTTTACAAAAAATGCCGCCGTGCTCGAGACGGGGCATTGCTCGTGTGGCCGACAATGGCGCAGAGGAGTAGGGAGAGTACGTCGTGAAATCATGGGTAGAACTTGCGGAGGTGCTCGATGTTCCATGAGTTCTTCACTGGAGTGTCGTCTTCTGTTTCTAGTCGCGCCGTGCCAGACCGTACCACGCTCGTGACCCTGTATGGTCCCTCCCACATGGGTGAGAGCTTGTGGAGGCCTTCACGGGAGAGGATCCTCCTGGGGACGAGGTCGCCGACCTCCAGTGTGCGCCGTCGGATGTGGCGGCTGTGGTAGCGGCGCAGTCCCTGTTGGTACCTGTCAGCTTCTTGGCGGTCGTACGTACTAACCATAGTACGGGGTTGAGCTCCTCGATCCAGCTTGTGCCACTGGCCTTGAGCCTGTTGAAGGTCTTGGTCTTGAGTCCTTTGAGTACTTCGGCGTTTGCACGCTCCGCCTGTCCGATACTGCGGGGGTGGGCGACGGAGGCATAGCAGATTTGTGTGCCGAGGTTGGCGCAGTAGGCCTTGAAGATGCCGCTGGTGAATTGCGTGTCGTTGTCCGTGATGATGCGATTTGGCACACCAAAACAGCATACCAATCCCCTGATGAATTTGACGGCGGCCCCGGCCGGTATTCCTCTCACGAATCCACCTCAGACCACTTGGTGAATTTGTCGATGGCGACAAAGAGGAAGCGATAGCCCCCGAGCGCTCGTGGAAAAGGGCCCAGGATGTCTAGCCCCCAGACCGCGAAAGGCCATGAGAGCGGGATGGTGTGCAGCTCCTGCGCCGGTAGGTGGATTTGCTTGGCATGGAACTGGCATGCCTCGCAGGTCTTGACGAGGACGGTGGCGTCCCGAAGCACCGTGGGCCAAAAGAAACCTTGGCGGTAAGCTTTGCCCACGAGCGTGCGTGATGAGGCATGGTGGCCGCACTCCCCGACATGGATGTCCTTGAGCAGCATGCATGCTTCCTCTGTGGAGATGCACCGTAGGGCGACCCCGTTGGGACACCGCCGGTACAGCTCGTCGTCGTGGATGATGTAAGCTTTGGCTTGTCGGGCTATCCGTTTGGCGTCGGTGTCGTCAGGGGGAAGTATGCCCTTCTTGAGGTAGTCCTTGAGCTCGGTGATCCAGCTGCTCGCCTCATGGGTGACGGCTAGCATTAGGCGATCCCCCGAAGGGAGACCACAATCAGGGGCTCCCTCTGGAGGCGCCTGCGGCGGTTGCTCATCCTGTTCTTTGTCTTTGGTTGTGGGTGGCGTGGCGGATGGACTCGTCAGCCGCTCCTCAAAGATGCCGGGGCGCTGGGGCTCTTTCCTGGAGGCACGCTTGGCGATTTCGTCGGCCTCCTTGTTGTCGAGGTGGGGGATGTACTCCAGCCCCACGTCGAGGAAACGCTTCTGGAGTTTCTGTACTTCGGCGAAGTATGCGTCCATATGAGGATCCTTGGTCTTCTAAGTTTTGTTGGAGAAGTTGATGATGAGCTGGGAGTCGCCCTTGACGATGATGCACTGAACGCCAAGCGCAATGGCGGCTTTGAGGCCGCAGATGAGTCCCTCGTATTCCGCGATGTTGTTGGATATCTTGCCGCGTGTGCCGAAGCAGAGCTACACCGCATAGTAGAGCTTGTCGCCGGTGGGTGAGGTTAAGACGGCGCCGGCGCCAGCGCCGCTGCTTCCCCAGGCACTGTCGAAGTGTACCGACCATGCGTCAGGGGCTCCCTCGTCCGGCGGTGTAGACGGTCCTCCGGGAGGCTCCTCCATGGCTGGGTTAGTCCATTCCGCGACGAAGTCCGCTAGGGCCTTTCTTTTGATTGTCTTGGTGGTTACGAACTCCAAGTCGAAAGCTTGAAGCTCGATCGCCCATTCAGCCACGCGACCGGTGGCATTGGAGCTGCGCAGGATCCCCTCTAGGGGGTAAGATGTGACCACCTTGATGGGGTGGCCTTGGAAGTAGTGGCGGAGCTTTCGGGAGGCGACGAGGAGGGTGAATAGGAGCTTCTACTGCATGCTGTATCACGCACGGGCGTCTCGAAGCACCGTGCTGACGAAGTAGACGGGGCGCTGTGTGAGTCGGAGCCCGGCAGACGTGGCGGTTGGCCTTGTGACAAGGTCGCAGCTGGGCGGCGGTTCATCAGGCGACGCTACGGGACCCTCCTCTTGGGACCCCGCTTGGGGTGGGTCCCTGGCGGGGAGCCCCCGAGCCAACTCGAAAGGACCTGTGTCGAGATGTTCCGGCTCCAGCGACGTGGGAGGGTCCTTGATAGCGGGGATGGGCTCCTCCCGCTCCGCTACTAGGACGAAACTTGCCGCGTGGGGGGTGGCCGCCAGATACAGCAGCAGCGGCTCGTGGGTCCGCGGAGCCACCATGATCGGCGGGCTGGCGAGGTAGTGCTTGAGTTCCTCAAAGGCAGCGTTGGCCTCTGGCGTCCACTCGAAGGTGCCTGTGCGCTTCATGATCTTGAAGAACGGTAGGGCTCTCTCGCCAAGCCTGGAGATGAACCGTCCGAGTGCGGCCATGCAGCCGGCCAGGCGCTGCATATCTTTTAGGTGCTAGGGCGGCCGCATCTCCTCGATGGCTCTGATCTTGTCGGGATTTTCCTCAATGTCGCGATGTGATACCAAAAAACCAAGGAGCTTCCCGGAGGGGACCCCGAAAACGCACATTTTGGGGTTCAGCTTGATGTTGACCTTGCGCAGGTTGATGAAGGTCTCTTTGAGGTCGGCAATGTCGGCAATGAGTGTGCATTCCTCCCGGATCTTGACGATGATGTAATCGACGTATGCCTCAGCATTTCGGCCCATCTGAGCGCCGAGAGCTTTGTGCTTGAGCCTTTGGAAAGTTGCGCCTGTGTTCTTGAGGCCGAAGGGCATGCACACATAGCAAAACCCGCCACACGACGTAATGAACGCTGTCTTCTCTTTGTCCTCTTTCGCTATCTTGATCTGATGGTAGCCCGAGAAGGCGTCTAAGAAGCACCGGAGATTGCATCCGGCGGTCGAGTCGACTATCTGATCGATGCGGGGGAGTGGGTACGGGTCCTCGGGACAGGCCTTTTTGAGATCCGTGAAGTCCACGCACAAACGTTTCTTGTCGTTGGCCTTCGGCACAATGACGGGGTTGACGACCCAGTCGGGATGGAACACCTCGCGGATGAACTTGGCCTTCTTGAGCTTCTCTACTTCCTTGACGATGTAATCTTGCTTTTCTAGTGCCTGACGTCGAACCTTTTGCTTCACGGGGCGCGCGCTTGGGCACGCGGCGAAGTGGTGCTCGATCACCTCCCATGGTACACCGGGCATGTCTGACGGCGTCCATGTGAACATGTCAGCATTTGCCCGGAGGAAGGTGACGAGCATGCTTTCCTATTTGTGGGTCAGGTTCCCGCCGATGATGAAGGTAGCCCCCATGCCATTAGCATCGAGCGACACTCGCTTCGTGGCCGTCCTTTCTTCGGAAAACAGTTTCTTTTTCTTCATGGGCGCCATCGAGGGCGTGACGTCCTCCTCTTCATCGGGGTTCGTGGCGGCGGCGTCCTTGTAAGCTCGCACGAGGGAGCGCACTGCGTCCTTCTCGTCGCCGTGGATGATGATGGTCCCGCCGCTGCCCGGGAGCTTGATGAGGTTGTACGCATGGTGAGTGACCATCATGAACTTGGCGAGGGTGGGGTAGCCGAGGATGGCATTGTAGGGCAGGCCCAAGTCGGCAACGTCAAAGTCGATGAGCTCGGTGCGGTAGTTGTTGTGCATGCCAAATGTCACCGGGAGTGACACCTGGCCAATAGGCGTAGTGGTGCCTGTCATGGCCCCGGTGAAAGGCTTGGTCGGCATGAGGCGCTCATAGGGCATTTGCATCTGGTCGAACATCGCGATCGAGAGGACGTTGAAGCCAGCACCGCCGTCGATAAGCATCCTGGATACGGCGACGTTGTTGATGGTGGGCTTACAAACGAGCAGGACGATACCCACCATCCTGGTCGTGGGGGGGGGGGGTGATCCTGCTTGCTGAAGGTGATAGTGTGGTGCGACCACTTGAGGGGCCTCGCGGCCTCGGGTTCGGGGAGGTCGGCATTGACCCCGCGGGAGAGCTGCTTGAGGTGGCGGTTGGACCGCGGGGCCTGTGCTCCCCCAAGGATGCAAGCTGCCAGCTTGCGGGGCTCCTGGTAGCCCCCGGCATCATCTTCCTCGTCCGGCTGGCCATTACAGGCCTCAGGGGGGCGCTGTGTAGCGTTAGCCTGCGGAAGGTTGTTGTAGCGGCCTCGCTGCTGCTGATGCTCTTAATACCGCCTAAGCTTGTGACAGTTCTCCGTGTCGTGGCCATGCATGTCGTGGAAGATGCAGTACGGTATGTCCTCTTGTTGGGCCAGATGACCCGGCATAGCTCGCTGGAGAAGGCGAGGCAGCTTCCGTCGTAGATGGCGGCGTTGGCGGCGACGACAGGCGGAGGACGGTTGGCGTTGGCGGCGACGACAGGCGGAGGACGGTTGGCGTTGCCGGCGTTGAGAACTTGCTGAATAGTGCGGTTTTCTTGCTCGGGCTGTCGCGTGATGCCAATGCGGGCGTCCTCGAGAGCACGGTGGATGATGACACAGTCATGGGGCGAGGACGCGTGCGAAGGCTGCGGCTGACGTGGCGGAGACGGAGGTGCGGTGGCTCGGCCGGCTTGGTTCTCCCGCGGGGGTTGGAGCGGCGGAGGCGGCGCGACGGAGACGCGGCCGGCGAGCTTTCCCCCCAGCGGGGGCAGAGGCGCCACACCGCGGGGCTGCTCCTGCCCACGCGAGGGCTGGCGGGCGCGCGACGGCTCGCACTGCTGCTGGGAGGCCGCGGGAGCCACGTTGTGGATGAGCTCGGCGATGCGGTCCAGCCACGCGTCCATGGCATCGGGTGCGGGACGGAACTGCAGCAGCTCCCGCGCTAGGCGCAGCGACATAGCCTCGGCCAGCTCGGCATCACGCCTTTCCGACTCGGCGCGCTGGGACGGCTGGCGGTGAAGAGGAGGCGACGGAGGTTGAGCCGGCTGCTGGGGAGGCGGAGTGACGGGCCTTGACCGGTCTGGGTGAGGGGTGATCGACGCCGCTGGCTCCTCGACCTGCTTGTCCGTGCGCTGCCTGGTTCGGTTGATGGCATCGCGGGCATCGGCGCTGTTACGGCGCTCAGAGCGGCGGTCACCGGCTCACGGGTCGGGCTCGGTGGTGGTTGCCCGCGCACCACGCTTCGCCTGCGGTGGAGGCGCAAGGCGTGCTCGTCCGTGGGCTCGTGCTCGCTGGTCATGGCGATGGAGACTTGTCAAGGAAGAACGAGCTTCAACCTAGCGCGCCAAATGTCGGATTTGTGGGTTCCGATGGACCTATGTTCTTCCACTGGGTTGAAAGCTAGTCTACCGACGAGATCTCTGCGAGGGCCGGAGCGAGCGGAGCAAGAACAAAAACAGGGTTTACCCAGGTTCAGGCCACCGTTGCGGTGTAAAACCCTACTCCTGCTTGTCTGGTTATATCATGGGTGTTGATTGTTGGAGTTCCGAACCATGAGGCCCTCTACCTCTCTGGTCTTCGCCCCTCATGGCTGGAACCAGAGTCTGACCCCTTTACAATCGAGGCAGTGGGCAGCCTTTTATAGTGACCTGGGCATGTTCCTCTTGGCGGGAAGGGCAACCACAATTGTCCAAAAGAAGACAAAGAAGGGTGCGTGGCTTGCCGACGTCGTCCTCCAGAGCGGGTCCCTCAACGGGAGCTTTAAGCATCAAAGAGGGAAGAGTCCTCTCATCCTTGGTCTGGTCTTGCACCGTTCCAGTCTTTAATCACCAAAATGGGCAGACCGCCCTGGCGTAGCTCTGCTGTGCACTTTTGGCGTCATCTCCTCCCTCCACGGGGCAGCCACAGAGGGGCCTTCATTCGGACGCCTCGCGAGGCGAGCTTGGCGTGGTCCTTAGGTCTTGATCCGTGAGGGAGCGGGGTCCCTCACGAGGCGCGTGCTGGATCTTGGCGATGGTGTGAAACGTTTGGGCCACTGACAGCTGGGACAGGGGACCCTGGTTCCCATAGTCCCGACAGCGCCCCGCCACTTTCCATCCCATGCGTCATGCCGACTCTACAACAAAGTGAACACGAGTGGTCTTGCCATGTGGGGCCGCCGTACTGGGCGGCTGGCTCGTACCTCTGCCAATCTTTATAATATGCCTGCGTTATCGCCCTGCCTGGGACGAGGCGCGGTGTTGACATCCCGGGACTGACACCCTTAGCTTCTAGCGCACGCATCTCCCTGACAGGAAGGTCGGAGGTATCCCACCTCCTTCCCGGGCCCGTGCGACCCGTAGCCATGACACCCCCAGTTGGTAGGGTGTCGACAAACAGAGACGACCTGATGGTTGTCGATGAAGAAGAGGGGATACCTTGGGCATCCCCAAGTTTAGATGCTTGAGTCTTCTTAAATGTCCAGGGGGATGCCATTGGGGGCATCCCCAAGCTTGTACTTTTGTCCATCCTTCAAGTTCTTGCACCATCCTCTCTCGTGATGCTTAAAAACTCGCTTCACACATAATTTCTCATAAACTGACTAGAGGGATTAGTACTCATTAAAAAATCAACTTGGGTTCCACAAGCACACATTGCGAATACTTAATTTGACATTACGTACTGTTACTAAGCTTATGTGTGGCTCTCCACCTGTAGAGAAGCTTACTCAACGCTCGTAAATAGGCGAATGCAAATAAAGAAAGAAATCTGTCAGAACAGAATAGTCTGTAAAGATCGAATTTTAAGAGGCACTTACGTAGCTCAAATCAGAAAACTAAAAACTAATAAAAGATAGATAAAATTATGAGGATTGCTGTCAAAATGTTTCATAAAAATATCACGTTCTGAGAATTTTAAAGATTTCCTGTATTAGGTGCATAGAATCTGTTTCTGGACAGCAAATCAAAAACTTCGCACTCTCCAAGCATTAGAGGCTACTTCTTGGCACAAAAACCAAATAAAAATGATAAAATGGTGTTTCTACAGAGGTAACAACAACCATGACTCAAGAAAGCAAAAAGAACTGAAAGAAAAATGGGTTGCCTCCCATAATCGCTTTTCTTTAACGCCTTTTAGCTAGGCGCAAATGCCAAATATCACGTGTTTTCAAAATCAAGATCATCATCATCTTCATGAATAACGGTACCTTTCTTACCATCATCAATAGACTTCTCACATAAGCAATCAATCTCTATTATGTGTGGTTGAGAATCATCCTCATTCTCCTTTTTGGGCTTGCTTGCTTCGTCGAAAAGGTTTTCGGGTGAGATCCAAGCAAAGTTATCCATCAAAGCTTCGGCTATCCCTAAAAGTTTGAAGAGAATAGCAATATGAACATCCTCTTCCTTATCAGTATTGCGAGTATATTTATTTCAAGTTTTCATCTGTAACAATCAAAGAGTGATAAATGTTAGGATACATCCCAAGACAATACCGAGCAAATATTTTTCTAGCCTCTATAACAATATCATCAAATTCATGGAGAAGAGTATTGAGTACAAAAATATTTTTTATCATCTCTTTCCATGCTATCAAGTTTAAAAAACATTTGACTCTATAATAAAAATAATTATAGGTATGTTTGACACGTATCATGGATACATCAACGCATAACCCAATATGGGAAGTAATTTGGAAACTACATGTTCCAGCAAGTGAAGAAATTTGCTTGGCGAGCATTGCATGGCTTAATACCGGGGTCGCTCTACTGGCCGATAGGCACATCAAGGTTTCAGCTCAATGCCCTATATGCATGCAGGGTACTGAAAATATCCGCCGCTTGATGTTTACCTGCAAGCGAGCTCAATCAGTTTGGAGGGCGCTGGGACTAGAAGAAGTGATCAAGCAGGCATTGGAGACAGACCGGTCTGGCTCCGTAGTGCTGGAAGAAATCCTACGGAGCAGAACAAAAAAGTCACTAGTTCTTGGCTAACTTGGTTTGCAAGAAACATTGGTGGTTGCTGCTTGGTACATATGGTGGCAGCGAAGAGAAGCAGTAAAGGGCGAACAGGTGGCTCCGGCTTCACGTTCTGCTTTCTCGATCCAAGCCATTACGGCGAATTTTGGTGCAGTTTCATCCAAATCAAAGCCACGAGAAATCATGTGGACTAAACCTCCCCCTATGCATTATAAGCTGAATGTGGATGTTGCTTTCTTCCTCAATTGAACAGGTGCAACGGCAGCCATTTTGCGGAACGACCACGGCGAGGCGGTTGTCCGAGGAGCTTGGAGTACGGAGAATCTACTGGATGCCACAACGGCAGAAGCATATGCTCTCATATGGGCTTGCGTCTGGTAGAATCCAAAGGCTGCTCCCCGATCATTGTCGAATCAGATAGCCCGGAACTTATAGAGGCTTGCAATGGAACCATTGAACTGTGGAGCCCCTACACGGCAATTTTAGCGGACTGCTTCCAGATAGCCCATGCCATTGGTGACATTGTGTTTCAACACTGCCCAAGAGAAGCAAATAAAACGGCACATAATTTAGCTAGACTTTGTTATGATGATCAGTGTAATTGTTTGTGGGATGGTGATCCTCCTACTTCTGTGTTAAGAGATGTGATAAACGGTGTGCTAAATGGTCAATAAAGTGTGCCGTTTTGCAAAAAATAAAATAAATAGAAAACTTCTCTATCTTTCTAACGCATGGCGTCATTATATATTTAACAAATGTCGTAATGAGAAAGTTTTAATGAAATTTTCTCTTTTCGATTTTGAATGGGCACGTGTACATGTATTTTTTCGGAGATTCAAAATAATATATCTTTGGAACCGTTCGTCCGAATTACGAACGATTTTTACCCTTATGTTTCTCGTGTCGAAATCTTTAAAACTAGATCACATGTTAATAAGTTTTAACAAAGTTTTTTTATACTTTCAAAAATAATATGGTACTTCCTAGAGTACTTCGCGTTTAGTACACTTGTACTTTTTATTGTTGTGTACATGTACTAAAGCTGAAAGTATAAGCGCGTTTCACCTGAAAGTACAAGACGTGTAAATACACATGTGGTACAAAACGTGTACTATAAGTAAACACGTTGCACCTGAAAGTATAAGACGTGTACTATAAGTAAACATGTGTTGCACCTGAAAGTATAAGACGTGTACTGGAAATACACGCGAGTTGCAGCTAAAAGTATAAAACGTGTACTGAAGAGTACAAGCACGCTGCACCTGATAGTACAAAACGCGATGCATCTGAAAGTACAATACTTAAAAATACAAGTGTGCTACATCTAGAAGTATAAGATCTGTAACGTGCAATGAAAGGGTAGGGAGTGTAGATTCTATAAAGCTTGAGGGTTTTTGGCATCCCACATGTCCGCACAAGGGTGATTTGGATCTGTTTTGAACCGCCTTGCAAGTTTTTGGACCAGCTCCCGATTTGCAAGTTCTTGGATCCAATTGCTTTTCACCGTGCAAGCTTGTATCCCTGTATAATAAGCTCTTAGTTTAACATCTGTCCAATACCTTTTGTAAAAAAATGTTCCTTGTGCCCTTACCTGAAAAAAGCAAACATAGAAGATGTGTAGTTGTTTAGCACGAAAGTTTTCTTCTACCCTGCTCGTGCGGTGGCCGGTGAGACACCCCACTGCGTAATTTCAGCGTTTGTCCATTCATGGTATCTTGTGCCTTTTAGCACTCATGAATCCTGATCCAGTCCAAGCACAATAAATCAACTCTCCTCTCTTCCTGCAACTCCTGATACTAAATGGACATGGATTAGTTGTAGTAGTGGTTTTGGCCTCCTGATCCTTTTATCTCCTTGACCATGTATCCTGGCATCGTGCATGAACCTGAAGCCAGACAAACCATTGCAGCAAGAACATTTCCAACCCCTCGTGACCAGATCTTGCCTCAATTTTTATTTTTATCTGGTCAATTGGTGATACCGGTCTAGTACTTGTCTGGTCAAGCTGCCATCTGACGGCGCACATGTGCACGTTCGCATGCACGTGTAGAGCAGATGGTCTCAAAGGACAATTTATTAATTTAATTAACTCCAATCGATTGTTTTCTTCTCAAATGCCATCACTTGATCTGCTAACCGTTGGAAGATCACGCACGCTTTACCCAAGAGAATCCCATTTTGATTGGCTCTAGGACAAGCAAGCAAGCAAGTGTCCATCATTTTCCTTGGCATCACCGTGCCAGAGCCACTTGTTTAACCCCGTGGCCACATGCATGCCATTGGGTGCTGGAACAATCTCACGTTTTGATGTATCAGGGGATAGGGCTTATGACCTACAGTACTATTGATCAAAGCCCCCATTAAAGAAACCACATTTGAGGGAATGAGGGCAGGCTATTGGTGATGGTTGAATCCACGTCTTTGGGTGTAGAGAGGAGTCAGAGTACTTTTTGTAAGATACCAATTACACCAAGAACAAAGAAAAATAGCCCTTCACACCGATCGACAACTCGTATCAGCAGGAAACAACCAGTATTATTGGCAACACTCGGACGATGAAAGAGGTTCTCCATCTTCAGTACCGGAACAGTGCACACATACCGTTGTCATCCGATCCAAATACCAAAGTCACATCATGCATTTTCATCAGAGAGAAAGCCAAACAATCTCTAAGCAATTACTTCAATAAGGAAATGACTGAAATCCATCATTACTAAGTAATGATCAGATCTTGGGTTTTCATCCTGAAGATCGAGACTCGGCATTCGAAGAACATCACTAAATACGAAGCCGCCATGCCTCAGATTTGCCAAGAAACTATTGCAAAGCACCGATCACCAGACTCACAATCGATGGCACAATTTTTATGTGGACGTAGCCACGCGAACGGAACCGTATTCGCACGAAATGTTGTGAAACATCATCTTCTCCTCATGCATTGCCCACACCAGGACACAACCGCTCGCGTGTAAGGTTCTGGCGTGGATGTTGCCACTCGACCGAAACCATGCCCACGCAAAGCGCACTGTCAGGCCATTATCAATGCATGCTTCAACGATCCCTTTATCTCTAGACATTGACAATTGACATGCGTCTTTAAGATATTCCTTTGGCCTTCCGAGCTCCACCTGCCCGACATCATACCAGCTGGTGTTGACGAAAAGTAGGTATCGTGCTGCCTAGGCTTACAGCCATCGGCGTTGTCGACACCGCGCCCAAGGCCGGATTAGATGCTCAATGGTGCTAGCTTAGTTGGGTGCCCTGAAGAGGAAGGAATGAAATAGCACAAGAACAAGTATTCTCCTCAGTTGACACAAAATATATTGCAACTTCTAGGAAGGTTGTCACGCTTCTCGTCTAGCTAGTTACACGTATTAAACGAATAGCATGGATGGAAGTGATGAATAACAATAAAAGTGAAAATGGACTAGCAAGGAAACAACGGTGGAAGCGAGTAAACAAGAGTGTAAACAATATTAAAAGATTAATTAGGGGTCATAGTTTCACTAAAGACATCTCTCCAAATAAATAAATCACTATTGGCTGAACAAACTACAGTTGGACAACAATTTAATTATATTTATGTTTACTAATTATGATTCTGATTATTCAGGGCAATATCTCATATAGGCATTATGTTCAAGGTATATAGACCGCGCAACTGACGTTGCATCTATAATTAATACTTCACTCTTAGACCACTTATATGCTTGCATCTCTAAGTATTAAGTAAAAACAGATTATTTCCTTAAGCATGTTGACATAATGTAAACAACATAAACTTCATCAAGTGTGATATAAACACCGTTGTTTTTACCATTAGTGGAAACAACACATTGCACGCAGTGTCCATATTAAGTCACTTGTATATAGACAATGCATGGTTGAACCCACTATCATACACAAACTCTATATTGGGGATTTAAACATAAAGTTGTCCAGAGTAAACAATGAGAGCTTTGCTTCCATCATGTATGTGTAATGACACTGCAGACGTGGTGTAGCGATCTTGCCCTATAAATATAGGCCAAGATCCCTGTGTTATTGTGCTAGTCCCTAGATCGAATAGCTAGCATCACAATTTGAGATGAAGTATCATACATTGCATCAAAATTCTATTGCAACGTATGATCCAGAAAAATAATCATTACAAATTGCATAGCCAAAGGCTAGCATATTACAAAGTTCAGCAGCGGAAATCATAAAATAGCATGTGCCACAGGCAGACATGTTGGTTGCAGACTCGAAACCCTTATTTGTTTCCTTACTTTTCGTCAGAAAAACCTACAACACGTAGGTTACAGCTAAAAATTGGTCAGTACAATTGGAATTGTACTGGCAAGTGACACTTGTGGACTCATAAAGAAAAACTCCTAGTAGCTATATGCATATTTGGCTGGTGGAGTTCAAGGCTATTTAGCGTAAAGCCAACTTTATCCTATCTCTTCAAAGAAATCCTCATCATCTAATTATGAGACCTCTGGAGCGCATCCAGAATAATCTCCTACCCTTGTTCACCCTTCAAAGTTTACTTGACAAATTTGAATGTTGAGATCCTCTGTTGATGTCCTTGTCCAGTTGCTCAGAATTGTCCGTAACCGGGGACACGGCTAAGTACTTAGTTTTGACACTCTCGAGTGTTTGTGCACGTTCACCATAAGACTCAATCAACCCATTCTGTCCTTGACCCTCATGTAGTGAAAAGGAAAGGAGAAGATTGAGACGAGACCTTTCCGAAGCATTTCCCCGACCACTGCCGAGTTGACTTGTTCCACCTATTGTCCTACATCAGCTTGTCAAGCCGGGCCGGTTCCACACAACAAACTTAGTCAAGCAAGAGCCCATAAAGACTTATGGCTGCACGGTAAGCCTTCTAAACTTGGAGCAACTTCATATCTCTTGTATCCCTGGGTGGCCATCCACAAGTGCACATACTCGGGTTCGACCATGTAAATGGTCCCAAGTAGCCACTCAACTCCGACCTCCGTCAACAAACCATTTCCACCCAGGAGTTTCATTAACTTAGTAGAAAATTAACTTTTATTTTAAAACATATAGCACAGTATTTCAACGATTCTACCAAGTTATAATAGGTTCCTAGACCAACTAGAATAGGGGTGCTACTCTAAACAGTTTGCATAGCAATATACTAGTAGTACAGCTAACATGCATACTATTGAAAACACTACAATGCATATAGAAGAAATAATAGGTACTTCATGCTGGAGTATCACTTGCCTTTGAAAGTTGTCGTTGCTCATAAACTCTTTTCAACGTAGAACGATACTCTTTGTTCAATCTAAACAATATAAACAAACAACAATACAAAAATAAAAATAAAACAAACACAACATCAAACATGGACAACAATAGAAACAACAAGGTTGGTGGTCCAAGTTCAACACATGATCCAATATGCAAAAGAATCAATGCATTGGGGTTTGAGGTTTTCCATTAATGGTCAAAGGATGGTCTAGAGTCAAATTAGAACAAGCCAAATTTTAATAGGTTGAAAGAAATTCCATGGGTTCCAAAGGTTGGTCAAGATCAATAGATCACAAAAGGATTTGGCCAAAAAGTAACAAGATTTGCAAACATTAACATCTAAGAAAGATCTAAAGTACATTTTCAAATGTTGTTGTTTCAAAAGAAAGTAACACTAGTAGGAATAGGGCTATCGCCGCCGGGCTCTCGCTGGCGAACAAAAAAAAAGCATTCGCCTGTGGTAAATATCGCTGGCGAATGTGTATTCCACTTCGCCAGTGGTACTTGCACTACCACTTGCGAACACGCACACCTGTCCGCCAGTGGTAAGGGCGTGACCGGGGCGACCCAGCAGGGCCACCTACCGCTGGCGAACAAGGAGCCTGTTCGCCAGCGGTATTTTAAGTATCGCTGGCGAACATGCTTTCCTGCTCGCCAGTGGTAGGTGGCCCCGCTGGGGTCGCCCAGGCCCTCACTTACCACTGGCGAACATGCTGAAGCAGTTCGCCAGCGTTATTTGAAGTACCACTGGTGAACAAGCTGCCAGTTCGCCAGTGGTAACCTGGAGCTTCCACTTCAACTCGACCAGCCCCCATCCCCACTCCATTATTGCACATCACTCTCCCCTTCACACTAGCTCAAACCTACCCCATTAAATCCCCACCCCCCATCATTTCCCACTAGTTTCAACCAATAAAAACTAGTTTACTTGATAGATCTAGCCTCACCTCCCTCTCTAAATCATATCCACCAAAGGATTTCCCTCCACAACTATTCTAGATCTACATCTAGCCCCCCCTCTCTCTCCCTCTCTCTCTCTCTCTCTCTCCAACACAAAGACTCAAAGCTCCAAGCATTGGCCACTTTCTCGGTGAACTTGACTTGATCTCGTACGTGTGGTCATCTAATTATGATGGATCGACTATATATAAATTAAAGATTTTTTTTGAAATTTGACCGGAAATTGCCGAAATTGACTAAATATATATGTGTGAAATTGTGCATTTTGTGGTTGTGTGAAAATGTGAAATTAAAATGAGTTGCCAATATTTTGCCGGGATGTTGATTAATTTCTGTCTCGGCAAATTTTGGCACTCGCTCTTAGGTCCTATTTCTAGGAAGGTCATGCCGAATTTTTTCGTGAAAAACAATATATATATGGTTCTAATAATTGTATTATTTGTTTTTACACCGTGCAGGTGACAATGGTCACTTTGAGCGAACGTGTCATGAATAGATACTTGAGGCACGCGACGAAAGACATGTTACGGAATAATCACAAAATGATACAATGTCCGCATCGAAAATGTAGACTAGAGGGCGCCGTCGACCCCTTTAGCGGACAGTTGCTGGAGCACCTGCTCAGGCGTGGTTTCATGGAGGGGCACACTCAGTGGATAAGTGATGATGAAGAAATCCATGGGGCGGCGATAGAAAATGATCAGGAAGGGCAGCAGGTTAATGATGACAACGAGGTGCAAGAAGATGATCAAGAGCCTGCTCATCTGACACATGATATATATGCTGGAGAAGACAGTGATGAACAACACGTACGGAGCAAGACGAGGACACGCGGGCACCGCTAACTTTAGTCGTGCGGGACCCTCATCTCAAAGAACTTCTTCTCAAGAAGACGACTAACCCCAGATCTGCTGTAAGAGAGGAATCTAAGCTGGCGCAACTAGAGATAGACTCGAATACTCTGTTGTATCCAGATTGCGACCGGATGACTCCCGCTTGAAAGTAGCGCTCGATGTTCTGCAGATGAAGGCAAGATACAAATGGAGCGACGTAAGCCTCGACGCAAGTCTGTAATACTGGCAGAGCAAGCTTTCGAAGGAGAACATGTGTCCTAAAAGTTGTGTCGAGGCCAAGAAAATCGTGTGCCCCTTTGATTTACCGCACGAAAAATACCACGTGTGCATCAACGAATGCTACATCTTTCGGGAAGGGGACGCGGACAAGACCGCATGTCTGGTGTGCAAGGCTGCTCAATACAAGAAAGGGAGGAATAATGCTCCTCGAAAAGTTGTGTGGTACTTTCCGCTCATTCCCCATCTGCAGCGCTATTTTGCGGACCGCAAGGAAGCAAAGCTCATGTGCTGGCACGCGGAGAGAAGGGAGAAAGTTCTGAAAGACCCAGAGCGGAATGAAAAGGTAAATCTGACACACCCTTCTGATGCATGCCAGTGGAAAGCATTAGACGATGAATATCCAACTTACGGGGCAGAGCCAAGGAACATTAGGTTGGGTGCGAGCACCGATGGGCTCAATCCGTTTGGCAACCAGAGTAGCACACATAGCACCTGGCCCGTGTTCGTATGGATATACAACCTCCCACCCTGGCTGTCCATGAAGAGGAAGTACATACACATGAGCATGCTCATTCAAGGGCCGAAACAACCGGGCATAGACATCCATCTGTATCTGAAGCTACAGAAAGATGAGATACACACGTTATGGGAGGAAGGCGGGGTCAACACATGGGACACCCTCGCAGAAGAATATTTTCCTATGAGAGCCGCCTTGCTCTGTACAGTGCACGACTTGCCCGGCTACGGATGCGTCTCAGGCCAGGTGTGCCACGGACATAACGGATGTGTGAGATGCATGGATGACCCGACATTTCACCAACTCCAGAAAGATCCCGGGTCTTCGAAAACCATCTACATCAGCCATCGAAGGTAGCTACACATTAAAGACTCGTGGAGAAGGCGCGGAGACCTTTTCAACGGCGAAGAAGAGCTCCGGGGACCTCCACGTAAGAGGTGCGGCGAAGAAATATATGATTTGCTGAATGAATGGGAAGAGTGCCCTCGGCCGGGAAAGAAGCAAAAGGCGCCAAAACCACTCCTGGATGTATGGAAGACGAGGTCCGTGTTTTGGGACTTGTCGTACTGGCCCATCCTCGGTACGCCTCATTGCCTAGATCTAATGCATATCACGAAGAATGTGTTCGAGAGTCTGTTTGGCACTCTGCTCAACATGCCAGAGAGGACGAAAGATGGGCCGAAAGCAAGAAGCGACCTGATACATATGGGTATCCGGGAAGAGCTTCAGGGAGGACGCCCGACTATTGATCATGACCAATCGGAAGAGGAGACGGACGGTCCCAAGGGCAAAAGGGTTAAGATGAACGACTATTAATGCCCCCCTCCTGCTTCACTCTAAGTCCGAACGAGATTGAACAATTGATCAAGTGCCTTCTAGGAGTCAAAGTGCCTTTGGGTTACTCGGGGCTAATAAGCAGATTTTTAGACCCGCAGAAACAAAAGTTCAGCGGGATGAAGTCTCATGACTATCACGTGATGATGACGCAGATACTTCCGGTTACGATCCGAGGGATAATGGGCAAGCACGTCCGTGAAACCCTTTTTGGCTTCTGTAACTTCTTCGACGTGATCTCCCGAAAGTCAATCACCGGGAAGCAACTGTCAAGGCTGCAGGAAGAGATCGTCGTGATACTATGCGAGCTTGAGATGTACTTCCCGCCCACATTCTTTGAAATATGTGTGCATCTGTTGGTCCATATCGTGGATGATATCATCCATCTCGGGCCATTGTTCCAACACAACATGATGCCGTTCGAAAGGATGAATGGGGTCATCAAAGGATTCATTCGTAACAGGTCCCATCCGGATGGAAGCATCGTTCAGGGCTTTCTCACTGAAGAGTGCACCTCTTTCTGCACGAACTTTCTGGACGTGGAGGACCCTATTGGTTTGCCCGGAAGCAAGCACATTGGCAAGCTCGATGGAGCAGGTCACAAAAATGGTCGGAGGGATTTGCATGTGTACAACGCTTGTCGACGCACCGATTTTAACATGGAAAACTTAGTAGCTATCCAACACATTCAAATTGTCGATACTTGGGTGGAAAAGCACAAGAGCCTGATTGAGAAGAAGTACACTGACCATGGCAAGCGGAGGACAGAAGGAGAAATAATAAGAGAGCACAACTCCTCTTTCTTGCGTTGGTTCAAAGATGAGCTTGACGCTCCGCCCCCAATGGCTAGTGCGGAAGCTAAGCTCTTATACGCCTTGTCATGTGGCCCCGCCCCCAACCTCGCGACGTTCCAAGCATATGATATCAACGGGTTCACTTTCTACACGGCGCGAAAGGACAAAACTTCGGATTATCAAAACTCAGGGGTAACGATGGAATCCTACACCGGTGACTAAAAGTTAAGATACTACGGAAGGATCGAGGAGATCTGGGAGCTTAACTACTCTAGAGAGAAGGTGCCGATGTTCCGCATCAGATGGGCTAGGATGTCAACCGTCCAAAAAGAAGACAAATACTTCACCACCATGGTTATACCCGAAAACCGGCACTTCATCAAGCACGAACGTCACCGCGCAAAATGAGCCCTGGGTACTGGCTAAGCACGTCTCCCAATGCTTCTTCATAACTGACCCGTCACAGCCTAGTCGTGTCGTCGTGAGGAGAGGCAAAAGAATCATCGTCGGAATGGACGGTCTCGCCAACGTGGACGAGTTCGACATGTTCGGCGACCCAAATATCGACGATGATCAAGATGATGATGATAAGGCAACATACACCACAAGAAGAAGCAGAAGAAAGCTACCTAGGCAAGGTCTTCCACTCAAAAGAAGAAGTCATGATGTGGGGCTAAATTATGCAACTGCCACCAAAAAAGGCAAGAAGAATGCCAAACGCTGAGAAAGATCGACGCGCTGTGTGTCAGCATTGCATGCGACTATGTATCTCTCTCTTGTATCGGACTTGTATCGATGATCAAATGATGTGATATTGTACACTAATTAATTATATATGTACCTCATGTTATGTTTATATCCTTAAGACTTACACATTTTTTTTATTAAGTCACTCTTTTTCAAAATTTGACTACATAAGAAAAGAAGAAAACAGAAAAAACAATAGCGGGAAAACAATAATTTTGAAAACAAAATAAAAAAATGCAAAAAACAGAATAGTAAAATCTTACCGCTGGCGAACCACACTAACTGTTCGCCAGCGGTAAGCACTTGCCACTAGCGAACATAACTAAATGTTCGGCAGCAGTAAGTGCTTACCGCTGGCGAACAAGAGTTGTCGTTCGCCAGCGGTAAGCAATACCGAGTACTTACCCCACATGCGAGCCACTTAATTCAAACTGTTACCAAAATCGATCTCCCCGCGCCACGCCTCTCTCTCCCGCCGTCGCCGCTGATCCCCAGATCCCACGAACGCGTCCCGCTGCTGCCCGTTGCCCTGAGCTCGCGGCCGGCCCCGCCCCGAGCATTCCTCCCTATCACCGCCGCCGCCCGAGTCCGGCGGCCTCCTTCTCCCCTCCTCCCTGTCGCCACCGCCGCCCGAGTCCGGCGGCCTCCTGCTCCCCTCCTCCTCCTCCGCCCCGAGCCCTCCTCCCCGTCGCCGCCGCAGCCCGAGTCCGGCCGTGAAGGTATGGACCTCCTCCCCAAGCTCTCCTCCTCCTATCCTCCACCTCCCATAAGGTGTTCGATGAAATTCCCATTTAGGTTTAGTTAGCAAAATTTGATTAAAAAGCTACTGTTTTACCATATTCATTAGTTTAGGTTTAGTTTTTGAGTTACGTTTAGGTTTGATTAAAAATAATTATTAGTTAGGTTTAGGTTTGATTAAAAAAATATTAGTTAGGTTTAGGTTTAGGTTTGATTAAAAAAATTATTAGTTAGGTTTAGGTTTAGGTTTGATTAAAAAAATTATTAGTTAGGTTTAGGTTTGATTCAACAAATTGATTATTTAGATTTAAGTTTAGGTTTAGGTTTGATTAAAAAAATTGATTAGTTAGGTTTAATATTTGCTACTGCTGCTGTTTTTAGGTTTGTAATTTAGTTCAAATTAGTTCAAATAGTTTTAAATTAGTTTGTGAATTGATTTGGTTGAGTTGTTAGTGAATTAAAAAAATGTCCAGAAATTGGTGAATGTGGTACTATTTTTGCTTCTCTATATGCTACTATTTTTGCTCGACAATGTGGTGAAAGTTGTAAATGAATGTGGTGGATGTGAATTGCTCCCAAAAAATTGTAGGCCATTAGGCTCTATTTCTTTTGAATAAGCTATTGTTTTGGTTTTAATTCCAATTGTTTTGTCATTCGCAGGAAGTTATAAGGACCTCAACGCTGCTGCTATATTCAGTTTCACGTGAGATGATGAGATATTTGTTCTGTGGATGTGGTCAATGTGGTGGTGGTGGATGTGGTGAATGTGGTTGTGGCGATGATTTGTGAATGTGTTGGATGTGGTGGATGTGGGGTGGATGATGTGTGGATGTGGTGATGTGAATATATGTGTATGAAATGTTTGCAGGTACCCCATGAGGCCCTGAGATTGCTGGAATGTCGATTAAATTCCGTTCTGGTAAATTCAGGTACTCCATATGCCCTATTTTTAGACAAGGTCATGCCGAAATTTTCCGTGAATTTTGGCATGACTTTTGCTATACAATAGGACATATGGAATACCCGAAAATTCCCGAGACGGAAGTTAATCGACATTCCGGCAAATTTGGACTCATGGGGTACCTTAGTATTTAAATAAGTGTTTTTTCTTATATTTTTTGTACTAACTTTGACTTAATTTCCTAGACAGTGCGAAGATGGCTCACAACGACTAGGCCGGGGGTTCTCAGACAGGAGGCGACGATGCTTACCTGTCGATGCTTGGACAGTACACCGGCGCCGACGTGGAGATCGAGCATGCCGATGATGAGATGGAGGCCCCATCTGCTAGCGAAGCCGAGCATGGTGATGCTGGGACCAGTACTAGTGGCGCCGAGGAGGGAGGCTCTTCTGCTAGCGAAGCTAGCAGAGAGCGTAAACGCATGAAGAGGGAACCAAACAAGCTCGGCAGCACCCAACATGCATTCATATAGGTGGACCCTAAAAGCGGTCTTCCTATGAAGCCGGAAAAATATGTAAAAGGGTACGGCCTCCAGCTTGGATGCATCGCTCGGGAATGGGGGAAAATCAACGACGACAACCTAAAGGCGAAGGACAACGAAGGTTTGGCCGCCTACCTCATTGATAAGCTGCACACACGATACAAGTTCCCGGCACCCTACGATGACAAGGATATCAAAACCAATATTGTTAACACACAAGCCCTCGGCAAGTTGGGCAAAGCCTTTGCAACTTGGAGAGGAGATGTGTGGAAGATGATTGAGGATGAAGGTGCCGGTTTCGACGAGATCCACAAAGTGTGGCCCAGCATTTCCGAAGAGGACTTTGAAGAATTCAAGGCCATAGAAGGCACTGCTGCAAAGCAGAAGCAGAGGCAGTGGGGGAAAGACATGCAGAAGAAGAACGCGTTGCTCCCCACAATCTCGAAAGCCGGGGTTACGCCGGAAAGGAGCCAATTTGGCAAAAGGAGGACGCACAAAGGGAAGGACCGAACCCCTACGACAAGATCAAAGACCCGCTCTCCCAAAAATTTGTTAGGGCCCGATTCTGGGATCATCCCAAATCGCCCGGGGAGCTTGTCTTGAACGCCAAGGTGAAGGAACTTGAGAACAAAATTCTCGAGGAACAAGAAAAGGAAGAACAGGATCATTCTGAAGGCTCCTCGGACCAGAAGGGCCCGTATCAGAAACCTTTCCTTAGGGCGCTAAACGAGACAAAGAAGGTGTCGTCAGATAAAGTGCCGCATCATGGCCGTGTGGTCGGCGCCGGAATGGGTCATAAACATTCCTATTACTTCTCCGACTCCAAGGAGAAGCGAAAGGAGCGGAAGATTGCCGAGCAATCAAAAAAGGCTCAAAGCCCTCCTGCCCAACATCTGTATGTCCATCGGGGCTTGGTTTGAGGGGGGCAAACAAGGGCCTCCCCCCGTGATCAGCTTAGCAGGCTCCAGCAACTCGAGTGGTGTGGCGCCTGTTGTGCAGAGCCTGGCCGTCAACCCTAATTCTGGTAGGGGCGACCATACGCCGGCCGGCAACAACGTAGATGGTAGGGAGGAATCGCCGGCCGTCACTGCGCCTCGAAGATCAAGCCCTCCCGTCTTGATTACCCCGCCAGCGACCCGCGGTCCGTCGCCGTTAGCCAAGCTCAATGCCCTCACGGTAATTAAGCACCATAAAAGCCTCGACAAGTTACATATTACTTCATTCTTTGGCGCCCTCTCTAACGCCTTACACATGTTTTCGCAGGCCGACGAGACGAGATGCACATTGCTCCTTGGTGTGAACGGTGAGCTCAAGGACGTGGCAAAGGGTAAGATCGTGACACCTCTCAACCGCGTTTTCCACGGCAGGCCTATGGCCGATGATGTGTTCAGGGTTACAATCAGCCGGGCTTTACCGGGTTGCGGTAGTTTGTATCCTCCTTTTCAACTAGACGAAGCCGATAGCGAGTTAAACCTCAAACAATGCGTGCTTTGGGCCATGATATGGCCAAAAGCACTAATTCGTGTGGACCCTTCTGTCACCACCGCAGTGCAGCAAACACAAGACGAAGAGGAAGCCAATGATGGCGACAATGATCCCAATGACTTCCTCGCTGGTGATCCTTACGATGACGGAGCTCACAATGACAGATATGCTGGCGAGGGTCCAGTTGACCATGATCTTGGAGGGCAAAAAGCTGATCTCACAGATAAATATCAGTGCACGAAGCGTCTATTCTATTCTCAAGATACGCCAGAAGCTGCCCCCGAGCAAGTTGGTTTTTGCCAGGGCACAGTCCAGGAGGCCATCAAAGATGCGATGGAGCCGAAGGAGCCTAAGAAGACGGGACGAAAAAGATATAAGAAGAAACCTACCTTTGACTCCAACAGCCAGCCGGTGTCGGGTGATGACCCACAAGTGTAGGGGATCTATCATAGTCCTTTCGATAAGTAAGAGTGCCGAACCCAACGAGGAGTAGAAGTTGTTGACAAGTAGATCTCAGCAAGGTTTTACTGCAAGCACTAATAGAGAAATATTTTTGGAGTTTTGATATAAAGAACAAATAAAGAGCAAGTAAATAAAAGATTGCTACAATAATTGCAGCAAATAGCCCAATCCTTTTAAGCTCAAAGGACAGGCCGGTTGCGTTACTTATGATGATTAAAACGTTCTCGAGGACCAAAGTTGTCAGAATCGTGATTCTGAGTCGGATCGGAACCTCTATGGTAGGATCGCAAACAGTAGGATCATAGCTTTCAGAATCGTAAAATCTAAGATTCTACTTAATAGAATCGTAGAATCGTTCGGCTCAATTTGGGTCGTAAAGTCGTAGAATCGCATGGTAGAATCATGATTCTGACAACTATGTCGAGGACACATGGGAATTTCTGCCTAGCCATTTTCACTGCACGCCGGTGATTAATCTTCAATGTTTTGATGAAGTGTTGTGTGGGTGAACCTACGCTAATGCACCGCCCTTACTTGGACAAATACATACTTGTGATTAAACCCCTTGCAAGCATCCGCAAATACAAGAAAGTAATTAAGATAAAAACTTAACCACAGCCTTAAACTTCGAGATCCTACACTCCCTAGTGCACTAGTTCGCGAATTGGGGTTTAGGTTTCTGTCACTCCTGCAACCCTACCATAGGCAAACTAAATACACCATGCATTTCCCTAGGCCCTTTGAAAGGTGAAGTATCATGTAGTCGACGTTCACACGATACCACTAGAGGAATAACACCACAACATATATCAAACAATTAAATATTACTCAACATTATGCAATTACTAGCAACTAGGCTTTCCCCATGTCCTCAAGAACCAAACGAACTACTCACAAGACATCATATAGATCATGATCAGAGGTGTTACGAACATGGGTAACAATCTGATTGTAATGATAAATCACCGATAAAACTCTCAAGCATCAACTACAAGTGGTAATCAACACCCGGGATACGATTCCGGTGAACTAAAAACAACACAATGATAATTATCACAGTGAGATGAGATGGGATGGCGGCGATGATGATGGTGCTGATGATGGAGATGATGTTGATGATGATCCCGATGATGCTCGACGTGATGGCGATGATGATGGTGGCAATTCCCCCCTCCGGGAGGGAAATTCCCCGGCAGTTTTCTCCCTACCAGAGCTCTTCTTCTCTCTGTCTGGTTTCCTCCTCGTGGAGGCGGCGGAAAAATTATTCGTCGATGCCCCCAATGATTTTAGGTCAAAGGGTAGTAGTACGCCGAAGGGGGGCCACAGGGGCCAGGGGTGGGTCCCACCCACATCCTGGGGTGGACCCGCGGCAGGGGGCCGCCCCTGCTCCTTGGAGCTCGCCTCCGTGCGCCCTTTTGACTCTGTGACTTATTTCCCAAAATATTATCCTCCGAATTTTTCTGAAATTTTTGGAGCTTCCGACGTCAAGTATCTTGACAGGTACTTTTCCAGCTGATTCCGGGCTCCGGTAGATGAATCCCCAATAATTGCAAAACATGCAAAATAAGGTAAAATAACATAAGTATTGCATCATAATATGAAATATATCGATGAATAAAGATAAATTATGATGTAAAATAGTGATGCAAAATGGACGTATCAACTCCCCCAAGCTTAGACTCCACGTGTTTATGGAGTGAAGTGTCGATAAAATAAAGAATACGAACATGAAGCATCAGTATTTACTCAACAAGCACAAATACATTTTAAACAGCAACCTTTCTCTCATAAAGCTTCTCGAAGACAAGTAATGTAACTATAACATGTTAAGGTGAAGTGAAACAGAAACTTATTAAGCAATGGCGAACTAAGACTTCGCTTAAGAGGCAATTATACTTGTCAGCTCATATTTCAAGAAGATTCATTTAAATGCTTCAACTATCAAGTCATCTTTTCACGAGTTGCAAATCATTGAGGCTGTATTCTTATGATATACGAGTTAGAACTGACATAAAAAAAATGAACAACTATCATGAGACATAAAAGACACAATGTAGATATCATACTTGCTAACATCATAGGTCAACACTGTAAGTTTGCTTGAGGAAGATAGAGGAAAAAGGAAAACTGACTCAACATTAAAAGTAAAAGAAAGGCCCTTCGTAGAGGGAAGCAAGGATTAGTCATGTGCTAGAGCTTTTTATTTTTTATAAAATAGAAGTAAAACACTTTTGAGAAATGCATGCTTTTGTCAATGATTTCACAACAGAGAAGCTATCTAGTCCCCCATAACAAGCAAGGTTTTTAGACTTGTGAGAGTAGCTGGTTTTTAGGGGAACGAGTACGCTCCTGTTTCTCCTTGGTTTCACCACTGTTCAATGTTTAGAGCTGATTTCTCAGATTTTCATTGCGCGGAGGAGAATGGTGAGTTATATTTATATTTTTCTTAAGTTGCTCTCGGGTTGATTCAAGTGAAGACGTAAACCATCGACACCGGGTGAAACGGGGGAAATGACCTTGCTTGTCACAAGTTATATCTACCTCTCTACTGCTTCCTCATGAGCTTAAAAACAGAAGCACAAAAAGGAGTATTTTGAATATTTTAAAGGTAGCACATGACAAATTTACTTGGAATGGCAAGAAATACCATGCATAGGTAGATATGGTGGACTCAGCTGGCAAGATAGTTTGGCTTTGGGATTTGGATGCACGAGTGAACTCTACACTCAGTACGAATTTTTGGGCTTAGCAAAAGGGGTATTTGAACAAACATACAGTGTTGAGAGATGTAAACCAAATATGTTGTCTAGAACAATATGCCAAACATGCAACATAAAGCTTGTCATCACTGTCAGAAATAAATCTAATACAAAAGTATGCAAGCTAGAGGGTTCACAAGCATGTAAGATATAATGGATAGTATATTTGCAATTAAATTCTTCTTCTCTACTCAAGCATCAAGGTAATTACTGCGACTTAAACAAAGTCATGCTTGCCAATACTGAATAAACTTCTACTCATACACCCAATGCCAAATCATCACTTACCACAAGACCAGCAGATGAGAGAGATTGCCATAATAAAATATAAAGTGCAGAAGAATAAAAGATGCTTCTCATTTATATTCCATTATAGAAAACCACACACCAACGGATATAAAGAACTCACAAGGAGCGACAAGACACACTGCATAACCATACTACACGATAACTTCTCTACTCATGATACGACTCACATGACTAAGAAAATAAAAGATAAAAGATAAAGATACCGGGGCACTCCGCCAAGCTTGGAACAAGCCAAGGGAGTTCCGTTACCCCATAGGCGAATCAGTCCCTCGGAGGAGACGGTGGTACTATATTGAGAGGTGTCAGAAAATACTGAAGGCGTCGGCGGAGCTCAAGATTCTCCGCCTCCAATACTGCAACCTCCGCCTTCAAGCAACGAAACTGCTCGCAGGACTGATCAGTCACTCTATGAGCCTCCGCCAATAATGGAGCAATGCGGGGATCCTGCTGCTGTGGCACTGTTCCTGGAACATCATGAGAATAAGCACGGTGAGGGTTAATAGATCCCACAAAAGTAGGATTGTCTGGCCTTGGATTCCCAGTCCTTCCTCCCGGCTGACGTGATACTGCCCTTCTCACTTCTTCCCGGACGTTGCGCTCCAGCTCCGCCTTCCTGGCGGCGATCTCCTCATCGGTCGCCCAGTTCATGAAGGCACCACGGTTGATGTCCTGCTGGATGTGGCGAAGGCACCTTGCTGCGTAATCTTCCCCACTAGATCCGCAAGAAGACACCTAGGTGGAGAATTTTGAGACCCTGCCAAGAAAAGCTCGGAACGAAAACACGACGAAAAACACAGGATACGCTCCTCGAAAAATTTGGGGAAATATATAGCCGAGAGTTTTGCAATAAAGGGATGACAACGAGACTAGGCGGAGTCGGAGGCGGCGTCCAGGGGCCAGGGGCGGGTCCCACCTGCGGCCTGGGGTGGGGCCGCGGCCGAGGGCTGCCCCTGCCTCTTGGACTCCGTCTCGTACTCCGTCCGGTCTCCGAATTTTCCTAATTTCCTAAAAATAAATAATATAAATTTTCTGGAATTTTCCGAGGCACTTTCCTTACCGAAACTGGTACCTATTCGTTTTCTGATTCTGGAGTCTTCTGGTATTTGGTTTCGATAAATTCTTCCGGAGAGACCACTTGGATGACATCGGCATCTTTCTCCAAAGGATTACCGGAGATGTAGTGCTTGAGTCACTGACCATTCACCACTTGAGGTTTGTCTCCGTCAAGACTGTTAATCTTTATAGCACCGGAACGATAAACTTCCTCAAATGATGAATGGTCCTTCCCATTTAGAGAGCAATTTTCCTGCAAAAAATCTGATACGAGACCTATACAAAAGCACTTTGTCACCAATATTAAATTCTCTTTTAGAAATTCTCTTATCATGCCATCTCTTTACTTTTTCCATAAACAAACGAGCATTCTCATAAGCTTCATTTCTCCACTCATCCAAAGAACTTAATTTAAGCAATCTAGTTTTACCGGCAAGAGTAGGATCAGAATTAAGTTGCCTAACAGCCCAATAAGCTTTATGTTCTAATTCAAGAGGCAAATGACATGCCTTCCCATAAACCATTTTATTAGGAGACATTCCCATAGGATTTTTACAAGCAGTTCTGTAAGCCCATAAAGCATCATTAAGTTTCTTAGACCAATTCTTCCTAGACTGGTTAACGGTCTTTTGCAAGATTAGCTTAATCTCCCTATTATTTAACTCAACTTGCCCACTAGTTTGAGGGTGATAAGGTGAAAAAACTCTGTGATTAACATCATATTTAGCTAAAACCTTTCTAAAAGCACCATGAATAAAATGAGACCCTCCATCAGTCATAAGATATCTAGGCACGCCAAACCTAGGGAAAATAACTTCTTTAAGCATTTTAGGGAGGTCTTATGATCAGCGCTTTTAGTTGGTATAGCTTCTACCCATTTAATAACATAGTCTATAGCAACAAGGATGTGAGTATTCCCATGTGAAGTGGGAAAAGTACCCATAAAATCAAATCCCCAACAATCAAAAGGCTCAATAACAAGAGAATAGTTCATAGGAATTTCATTACGTCTACTAATGTTACCAACCCTTTGACACTCATCACAAGATGAAACAAACCTTTTAGCATCCTTAAATAAAGTAGGCCAATAAAAACCTGATTGAAGAACCTTATGTGCAGTCCTTTCTCCTGCGTGATGTCCTCCATAACCACTGTTGTGGCACTTCCTCCTGTTCATGCTCAGGAATACATCTCCTCAAAATTCCATCAACCCCCTCCTTGTATAAATGTGGGTCATCCCAAAAGTAGTGCCTCAGGTCATAGAAAAATTTCCTTTTCTGTTGATAAGTAAAGCTTGGAGGCAAAAATTTCGAGACAATGAAATTAGCATAATCAGCATACCAAGGAGCGTCATGAGAGGTTACCTTAACGACAACAAGTTGTTTATCAGGGAAACTATCATTTAAAGGGATAGGATCATGAGGTATATTTTCCATTCTAGACAATTATCAGCTACAGGATTATCTGCACCTTTTCTATCTACAATATGCAAATCAAACTCTTGCAGCAAAAGCACCCATCTAATAAGCCTAGGCTTAGCATCTTTCTTTTCCATAAGGTACTTAATTGCAGCATGATCAGTATGAATAATTACTTTAGAATCCACAATGTATTGTCTAAATTTATCACAAGCGAAAACAACTGCTAATTCTTTTGTGCACTATCCAAAGTTTTACTAGCATAATGAATGACATTTAACTTCTTATCAATTCTTTGGCCAAGAACAGCCCCTACAACATAATAACTAGCATCACACATAATCTCAAAGGGTAAATTCTAAACAGGTGGTTGGACTATTGGAGCGGTGATTAAAGCTTTCTTAAATACTTTGAAGGCTTCCTTACAATCTTCATCAAAAACAAATGGAACATCCTTTTGAAGAAGACTAGTAAGAGGCCTCGAAGTCTTAGAAAAGTCTTTAATAAACCTCCTATAAAAACCAGCATGACCAAGGAAACTACGAATACCTTTGATGTCCCTTGGATAGGGCATCTTCTCAATTGCTTCAATTTTAGCCTTATCAACTTCAATTCCTCTCTCAGAAATTTTATGTCCCAGTACTATGCCTTCATTCACCATAAAGTGACACTTCTCCCAGTTGAGAACAAGGTTGGTTTCCTCACATCTCTGCAAAACTTTGTCAATATTATAGAGACAATTGTCGAAAGAAGTTTCATAGACGGAGAAATCGTCCATGAAGACTTCCACAATTTCCTCACAAAAACCATGAAAAATAGCAGACGTGCATCTCTAAAAAGTAGCAGGTGCATTACACAAACCAAAAGGCATACGTCTATAAGCATAAGTTCCATAAGAACAAGTAAAAGTAGTCTTTTCTTGATCTTCATATTTAACAGCAATTTGACAGAAACCAGAATAACCATCAAGAAAACAAAAGTGAGTATTCTTAGACAATCTTTCAAGCATTTGATCTATAAAAGGCAAATGATAATGATCTTTTCGAGTAGCCTTATTAAGCTTACTATAATCAATGCACATTCTATATCCTACAACCGTTCTCTGAGGAATCAGTTCATTATTATCATTAGCAACAACAGTCATACCTCCCTTTTTAGGAACACAATGAATAGGACTAACCCATCTACTATCAGCAATAGGATAGATTATACATGCATCGAGAAGCTTAAGTATCTCATTTCTTACCACATCCTTCATCTTTGGATTCAATCTTCATTGATGATCAACAACGGGCCTCGTATCAGGTTCAAGATTAATTGTATGTTGACAAATAGATGGAGAAATCCCTTGAAGATCATCCAAAGTATAGCCCATTGCAGCTCGATGTTTCCTAAGAACCTTCAATAATTGCCCCTCTTCTCTTCCAGAAAGGTTAGAATTGATAATAACAGGATATATTTTCTTCTCATCTAAATATGTGTATTTGAGAGTATCTGGGAGAGCTTTTAATTCAAAAACAGGATCTCCTTTTGGAGGCGTGGGCATCCCCAACGATTCCATAGGTAGAACGTGCTTTAGAATAGCCGGCTGTCTAAAGAAGACCTCATCAATTTCTTCCCTTTCCTGCATAAACATATCATTCTCGTGCTCCTCCATAAATTGCTGCAAAGGATCGTTAGGAGGCACAACAATAGAAGAAATTCTTTCAATAATAAGATCCTCATTAGGTAATTCTTTATCATAACGATGTCTAGCAAATTTGGAAAAATTAAATTCATACGGTTCTCCGGCGAATTGAACATAGACCTTTTCTTTCTTGAAGTCTATAACCGCGCTACAAGTATTTAAGAATGGTCTACCAAATATGATAGGACAAAATTTATCTTCAACTGACCCCAAAACAAGGAAATCAGCTGGATATTTTACCTTACCACATAAGCCTTCAACGTCTCTGACAATTCCTACCGGGTAAATGACATCTCTATTGGCCAATTTAATCTCCAAATCAATATCTTCAAGCTCACATATTGCAATCTCACGCATTATTTCTTGATAAAGTGTATAAGGGATAGCACT
Source organism: Puccinellia tenuiflora (assembly GCA_012064385.1). Classification (NCBI taxonomy): domain Eukaryota; kingdom Viridiplantae; phylum Streptophyta; class Magnoliopsida; order Poales; family Poaceae; genus Puccinellia; species Puccinellia tenuiflora. The sequence goes on along the minus strand of QRDG01000893.1, from coordinate 25,111 downwards.
TGCGCTTGCTCCCATATCACATAGTCCATAATAGCAATGATCACCTATTTTGATAGAAACAACAGGAGTACCAACAACTTTCTCACTCTTATCTTGGCTAACAATGTTAGTAGCAGCTTCACAAAAATTAATAGAACCTCCATCGACGTTCTTAGTTACAAGATCTGTAACCAAAGCTACTGGAGCGGCAATTTCAAGTTGTTCATCAGGTTCTTAAGCTTTTCTTTCACTTTTATTAACCACATTAGCAACAATTGAGCGTTCTTTAATTCTTATAGGAAAGGGTGGTTTTTCAAAGTGAACAGTAAGTAAAACAGACTCAACCGTGTGCACAGGTATATCATTACTAGCAAGCACATCCTTTTTACAAACATCTTTAAAAGGTTCATGGTACTTATTCCACTTTTATTTTGTGATATTAATATGATCAGCAAAGGATTTATAAAGATCAACAACAATTTGAGAATCGAGCCCAAACTTAGTACTAAGCACATTAAAACGTTCAGTTTCCATGAAAGATTTAATGTAGTCATACTCATAATTTATACCTGATTCTTTACCTTTGTCGATCTCCCAATCCTCCACAGTGCGATAAATCCTTTCAATGAGATCCCATTTAGCATTTACCTTCTTGTTTGTAAAAGATCCAAGAGAAGAAGCATCAAGCATATCCTTATCACGACGTGATAGCCTTGCATAAAAATTGTTAACAATTATATCATTAGGAAGCTCATGATTGGGGCATTTGAGCATTAGAGATTTCAACCTCCCCCAAGCTTGAGTGATGCTTTCTCCTTCACGTGGCCAAAAGTTGTAAATATAATTTCTATCTTGATGAATTTCATGAAGAGGATAAAATTTAGAATAAAAGAGAGACATAAGCTCTTTCCAATCCATCAAATGAGAATTATCCAGAAGCATATACCAATCCATAGCTTTATCCTTTAATGATATTGAAAATAATTTCCTCATGATTACTTCTCTTGGCATACCTGCAATCTTAAATAGCTCACATAGTTCTTTAATATAAAGCAAATGATAACCTGGATGGACAGTCCCATCCCCTGCATAATGATTACTCATAACATGATCAATGATACCCATAGGTATTTTAAATGGATCAATTTCAGAGAGTGGAGGACTCTTCTCCACCATGGGTGTGGTGGTAGAGTCACTCTCGAACAGCATACTAAGTGAAGAGTGCTCCATAACGAACCAAAGTAACAAACAGAAATAAAAACAGCACCTACCATAAAAGCGTTCCTTACCAATTCCACTTACCAATAGCGCTTAACTCCCCGGCAACGGCGCCAGAAAAGAGTCTTGATGACCCACAAGTGTCGGGATCTATCGTAGTCCTTTCGATAAGTAAGAGTGTCGAACCCAATGAGGAGCAGAAGGTATTGACAAGTAGATCTCAGCAAGGTTTTACTGCAAGCACTAAAAGAGAAATATTTTCGGAGTTTTAATATAAAGAACAAATAAAGAGCAAGTAAATAAAAGAGTGCTACAATAATTGCAGCAAATATCCCAATCCTTTTAAGCTCAAAGGACAGGACGGTTCTGTTAATTATGATGAGTAAAACGTTCTCGAGGACACATGGGAATTTCTGCCTAGCCATTTTCACTACACGTCGGTGATTAATCTTCAATGTTTTGATAAAGTGCTATGTGGGTGAACCTACGCTAATGCACCACCCTTACTTGGACAAATACATACTTGTGATTAAACCCCTTGCAAGCATCCGCAACTACAAGAAAGTAATTAAGATAAAAACCTAACCACAGCCTTAAACTCCGAGATCCTACACTCCCTAGTGCACTAGTTCGCGAATTGGTCTTTAGGTTTCTCTCACTCCTGCAACCCTATCATAGGCAAACTAAATACACCATGCATTCCCCTAGGCCCTTTGAAAGGTGAAGTATCATGTAGTCGACGTTCACACGATACCACTAGAGGAATAACACCACAACATATATCAAACAATTAAATATTACTCAAAATTATGCAATTACTAGCAACTAGGCTTTCCCCATGTCCTCAAGAACCAAATGAACTACTCACAAGACATCATATAGATCATGATCAGAGGTGTTATGAACATGGGTAACAATCTGATTGTAATGATAAATCACCGATAAAACTCTCAAGCATCAACTACAAGTGGTAATCAACACCCGGGATACGATTCCGGTGAACTAAAAACAACACAATGATAATTGTCACAGCGAGATGAGATGGGATGGCGGCGATGATGATGGTGCTGATGATGGAGATGATGATCCCGATGATGCTCGGCGTGCTGGCGATGATGATGGCGGCGATTCCCCCCTCCGGGAGGGAAATTCCCCGGCAGTTTTCTCCCTGCTGGAGCTCTTCTTCTCTCTGTCTGGTTTTCGCCTCGTGGAGGCGGTGGAAAAATTATTCGTCGATGCCCCGGATGATTTTAGGTCAAAGGGTAGTAGTACGCCGAAGGGGAGCCGGAGGGGTGCCAGGGGCGGGTCCCACCCGCGGCCTGGGTGGACCCGCGGCAGGGGGCCGCCCCTGCTCCCTGGAGCTCGCCTCCGTGCGCCCTTTTGACTCTCTAACTTATTTCCCAAAATATTATCCTTCGAATTTTTCTGGAATTTTTGGAGCTTCCGACGTCAGGTATCTTGACAGGTACTTTTGCAGCTGATTCCGGGCTCCGGCAGATGAATCCCCAATAATTGTAAAACATGCAAAATAAGGTAAAATAACATAAGTATTGCATCATAATATGAAATATATTAATGAATAAAGATAAATTATGATGTAAAATAGCGATGCAAAATGGACGTATCACCGGATACTAAGTCTAAGCTGCCGCGCCGGGTAATGGAAAGGTTACCCATCGTCGACTGGCATTCGATCCATCATATGGGTAAAGCAATGATGCCGCCGAGGTTGCTAGACCTCTTGACCAGGGACATGAGGAGCCTCCATGAGGGTGTTCTTTATCAGGAGGAGAGGCTTCTCAAAGAGGAAGATCCAACATACCCGGTTTTCCACGCAAAGGTGCTAGAGATAGATGGCTTGGGCTTTGTCACTAAAGACTCCGGGGACGTGATCCTCCTGACATTTAATGACATCTTCAACATGTATCACATGTACGCGCTCCACCCATCGATCGTTCCGCCTGGTTGCCCTTAGTATGGCGCACCAGATCTTAAAGGAGAATACCCCGGGCATCGCGATAATTGACCCCTACTACATGAAAGAAATGTTCCTAAGCACCCCTAAGGGTAGGGCAAAGGTGTCGCGGTACATCGGAGACTTCTTCAGTGCGCGTCCTGGCAAAAACATCTTTCTCATGCCTTACTTTCCCGAGTAAGTCATTTGCTAACCATCATAACATGCTTTCGTAGATTTCCATCGTTAAGCTATTTTGCAATTTTGAGGATGATGGTCTCTTCTGAACTGTTTTGCGCAGTAACCAATATGGCACCCTCATTGTCATGTACCCGAAAGAGTCGTATGCCGTCTATCTCAACTCCGAAAGTGATGTGAATAGGGATAAAGACTACGCCAACATCAAGCTTGTTCTGAATGAAGCACATAATGCCTACGCCCAAAGCGAAGGCATCCTGAAAAGAGGAAAAAGAATAGTGCGAGGCAAGATTATATTCACCCAGAAAGTTATCTTCCTCTGCATCAAGCAGTCGCCAGGCAGTAAGATGGAGGCATGGTACCTCATCAATCACATGCGGGAGTTTGTAAAGGATCAACAACAACTGTAATTTTCGGCTGCTATCGATAGATGGTGCAACGGCTTGGCAGAAGCCAGTGATGCTCGTATCAGACAAGAGTTCGGTCGCATCCAGCAGGTGATCGCTGGAATCATCAGCAACGATGTCTTGACTCGCATCGGGGTGTACTTCAACGACTTTGCAGTACCACCGAACGACGAGATCGACCATCGCTTAATAGCGCAGGGTGATCACCGACCATTCACTATAGATGGTGTTCTCCCATTCCCGCCGAAGCCGCGCAAGAAGAAATGATCGACGGTATGTGTTGTCTACTTAGTACGATAGATGAACTTATATTCGCAAATTATGTCCCTAAATTAACTTGTGCTTCTAAAGTCGTTGAACTTTCATGTGTGATCGATGCTATTTAATTAGAGTTGTTTTGTTTTGTTTCGTCTTTCTCTCTGAATGCCGATAATTAAAATGAAGTGACACCGTGTGATACAGGTATGGTCTAGCGAGCCTTGTGGTATACACGAGTACACACATCTTGTGCATGCTACTTGGCTCGCTAGCACCATCTCTGTAATTTGTGTGTCCAACCTATATATGAGGCATGCTTTCGATTTTGGTGCACCCATTTAACTATTATTTGAGTTGTGTATGAACTCTTGCTCTTCTTTGCCTAACACTTTTATCTTTGCATGTCTCGTGTACAGAGAGATGAAGAAATGGTTTATACGCATCACCGCTCGAGTGGGCCGGGCCGGAAGATGTCTCAAGCAAGCGGGACGAGTTTACATGTGATTGTAGTTTACATTACTAGCTACTTGCTTTTGAAAACTTGTGACCTAAACTATCGACTTCCGGAGATGTGTGTGTATTCATGCATATGTATGCAAAATATTGGGTCTCACTTGTATATTTCGGCTTGTAATGCATGCATAGATGTGATGAACCAACAATTTGGTCACTTGTCTATTTGTATCTATTGAAATTCTATCAATTATACTGTTTCTGTCAATTATAATGTTTCTGTCAATTATATATTGCTGGAATATATATGTATTTACCTGTATATATTGCTGTAATATATTTCTGCTTTTATTTGAAAATAGAAATACATATTACTGGCGAACAGGAGCCTAGTTCGCCAGTGGTAAGCCCTGGGAATACCACTGGCGAACATGCCACTGGCTCGCCAGTGGTAGGTGGCCTACTGCTGGCGAACGAGGCAGCAGTTCACCAGTGGTAAGTTACTTACCGCTGGCGAACAACATGTTCGCCAGCGGTAAGCTGTTACCACTGGCGATATGAGCCCTGGCGAACCGCATGTTCGCCAGTGATAGCCTATATAGGTTCGCCAGTGATAGGGCTTTTCCTACTAGTGTAATGAGGCTTGGTTTTGGTCTCTCTGGACAGAGGCAAATATTTGGGTTAATTTTCTGTAAGAAAACAAGTTAAAAAGATTTATAGAATTTAAACTGTATCAAAACTACTAGAAATGAGTCTGTGATTGTTAAATCACTTTAAAACTGCCCAAAAATAATCTATATCAGTGGAATAATGTTACACATATTCCAAGGTTTCTAAAAGTACTTTATATGAAAATTTTGGACTTATAGAGTTAAAACTATGCCAAATTTACTCAAACATCAGAATTGAAATTTGAATAAATCTAAACTTGGCAAAACATAAAACTAACAGTGCTAAATATTCTACAGGTCAAGGGGTTTTCGTTAATATAAAGTTTGTGAAATTTGGCCAAACAGATAAAAATTTATGAAGGTTCTAAGATCTAGGGGCTTTTCTACAAAACTACCAAATTAAAATTAATTCAGGAAATTCACAAAAATTCCCAGGCCACGTGGCAGGAGACTATTGGCTGGTTCAGATCTGACTGGGCGCTGACTATGCGGTTTACTGGGCGATGACGTGGGTGTACCTGATTCTCCGGTACCCCTTCGGTTAGATGATCTAATCCCGGCCGTTGGATCTAGATCGGAGGGCTGAGGATCTAGGGTTTACCTGTCGGCGTTGTGGTCACCAGAGTTGCCTGGAACAGCGATGATGCAGCTCGGCTGTGGATGCTGACGACGCTACGGTGGTCCCCGGGGAAGGAGAAGTCGACGACGGCGTGCGGCTTGGTGAGGCGAGTCCGATGGCGCGTTGGTGGCAGCGATCGCGTCCTGGAGCAGCAAGGGGAGCGGATGGAGTTGACGGGGATGCCGTCGTTGCGGCTCGATCATTCACGGTGATGATGCTTTGGAGATCTTTTGGGCTTGGGAAGTAGGCGACGAGGTACGGCCTGACATGGCGGTGACGATGGTGGTCTTGGCGAGTTCGTTAGTGTCCTGGAGCAATGGCTGGAGGCGACCAAAGTGCGTCGGGGCGGCGATGAGGTCCTATCGAGCTCGCGCTCGATGTTTGGCTGTGGATTTAAATCGAGGAGGATGTCCGGAGGGTGCGCACGGGCAAAAGAAAGAGATTGGACGCAGTCTCGGGATCGGGGGCTTACTGTTCTCGCCTGTCGTGGGGCTACCTTTCGGGTGCCCCACGGTGGTGATGCCTGGGTCACGCCAAGTGAAGCCCATTGAAGCCCATGAAGTATACCGGGTGGCCCAAGTAGTCGGTTAGGCCGATGAGAGTTTTCCTTATCTTGTAACGTGCAATCTGCACCGTCCACCTGAGACCTGGCCTGTGATATAAAGGCCAGGAGGGTGCGTCGTTTAGGTCAAGCAACCAGCAAGCAAACCCTAGCGAGATTGCATCTCGCCATTGTAGCCACCTCAATAATTCCAGACAAGCAGGAGTAGGTCTTTACCTCACCTCGAGGGGCCGAACCTGGGTAAAACTCGCCCCCTGTTAGCCGTCACAGCCACCAACGTTCTCTCTCTCCCCCTCAATCAACCCGGGGTGTACAACCTTGGGATTTGCCGAGCCCCCACCTCGTCAATTGGCGCCGTCTGTGGGAAAGAACAGATCGTTGGAGTCATGGTTGCGCCGGCCTCATCAACAATGAAGAACGGCATCAGCGCCAGGGAGTCGATCTACACCGGCTTCCTCGAGTTCGTCCACCACTCGCCGGCAGATCTCTCGGCGTACGCTGAGGTGCAGCAGAGCACGTGGATTACATTCGGTAGTCTGCGCTATCTGGTGGACAGTCGTGGAACGCTCCGGCCCACGCTGGCCACGTTGCGCGCGACGGACGCGCCAGCATCTACACCGACTGCGCCGACCGTGATTTCACCAGCCGTGAAGATTGCATCTACCGCGGCCACGGCGATCGTGTCATCGACTGCCGTGAAGATCGCATCTGCTTCGACTGCGTCGGCACCATCTACGACCGCGTCAAAGGCGACTGCGGTGACCACACCCGCGGTTACCAGAAAAATCGCATCTACTGCAACCTTGGCGCGGAACAAGTCTACTCCGACCTTCTTGTCTGCGCCTCGGACGAAGCCAAAATTTGCGCCAAGATCTACGCCAATCGCGCCTCCGCATCGCGGAGTCGCCAGTAGCAGCGGCCGTGGCACCCGCCACGTAGCTGTGATCTTCGACTCTGAGCACAGCTCGGACGAAGGAAGCAGGACTGGGAGCATCAGCCCCACTCGACGGGTTTACCCCGCGCAGGTCTATATGGCCAGCCCAGCAAGATCCAACGGCGGGGAACACGTATACCCGCTGGAGGTGACTATGCCGGACAGGGTGACAAGACTCACAATCACTCGGGAGATGGCGATCCAGGCCATGAAGCACGTGGACGAGGGCACGTTCCCTTCACCAGATGAACCCCGAGAAGACCAACTGGCGGTCCAATACTTGCTTTGGAAGGAGTCCGAGCGAGTTCGCCAAGAGAAGGCCGATCTGATTCGGCGCAAAGAACTAGCCGACGCGTCGAGTGCCAGGAGGGCAGCACACTCGTTCTTGGCCGGATCAGAGGAAGTCTCGCAAGGAGGACGTCACAGGCCTCGCATGCCACGGATGCCAGAAGCTGATCGCGTCCACCTCACTCGCAATCTGGAGTCGTCATTCATGACGGAAGATGCGGACGGAATCCCCGTCCCCAAGACACCCGCTTCGGCCCTCATGGCGGTCGAAACCTACCTGCGACTAACACAGCCGCCGGAAGGTGACGCCCACGCCCGCCTCCACAGGCGACAAATCCAATCCCTCAGGGAAGTCGAGGAAGTCTTGGCAAAGTCAGCACCAGCAGGAAGGGTGCACGAGAATCGAGACCGCCGCGATCGTGAACCCGCACCACTTGCAGACCCAGCCCCAATTCGACTGCGACAGCCGCAGCCAGGCGAAGATGTCCGTAACGTCGTCGCACAGAGAAGGGTGGACCGCAGTCGACGGCTGCGAGCGGCGAGTGCACAAGCCAACGACTACGACGACGACGACTTCGAGCCACGCGGAGCCGCATGTTTCAGCTTCAACATCCGCGACACGAAGATGCCCAAAGGCTTCAAGCTAACAGCGGAGACACCCAAGTATGATGGGAAGCAAGACCCAAGGGACTGGCTGGAAGACTACCTCATCGCGTGCAGCTGTCAAGGTGGTACTTCGACTACTGCCATGCAGTACATCCAGCTGATGCTCACGAGATCTGCTCGCGGGTGGCTCAACACTCAGCCCAGGGACGCTTTCAGCACCTGGGAAGAGTTCAGGAACGCCTTCGTGAAGAGTTTTCTGGGGACATACGCAAGGCCAACAACCCTCATTGAGCTCCAGGCGTGCAAGCAAGGTCGAGACGAGCCACTCCGTTCGTACATCCAGCGGTGGACCTTACTTCGCAACACCATGGATGGAGCCACCTCAGAGGACAGGGTGATGGATGCATTCATGCACGGCGTTTACCGCCGCAACCTCCGTGAGGAGTTTGGTAGGCTTAGGCCGAGGAACATGATCGAGCTCATGCAGATAGCCAACCAGTGGGCAGATGGAGAAGACTCTGTTCGTGATGCACCACGATCCCCGAGGCAAGAAGCAGGACCCAGCAACTGGCGAGAAGGGCGCCTGAAGAAGAAGCCGCGTTACGTCGGCAACGACTCGATCGAGTTAGTAGCGGCGGGATTCAAAACCCCCCGTGAGAATGAAAGGCAATACAACCAGGACGGTGGCAGCAGCTACCATAGAGACGGAAGTCGCAAGCGCGAGTGGCGGAGACGACCACTGACTAAGGAAGAAGAGTTAGAGCAACCTTGCAAGCATCACATGTTCAGGGACCCAGAAATAGGCAAGTGGGGATCCCGCCACCTGTTGAAGGATTGCAGAAAGGCGCAAAAGATATACAGGGCGTTTGCGCGAATAGTCCCTCAGAACGGACAGCGCGATAATCAAGCAGCACCCGTGGCACAGCCAGCCGCACAGCTGGCCCTCCAGGCGCCACCTCCTCCTCCAGTCGCCAACCCAGCGCAAGCAGCGCTGGCCTTCTACCCGCAACAGCAACAACAGCCACAGCCACAGCCGCAGGATCCTGCTAACGCGTTCCCGGCAGCACGTGGGCAGATCAACATGATACAGAAAGGACGTCCTTCCAACAGGACCCAGAAAATCATCACCCGCCAGGTCTACCAAGCACTCGCCAATCCACCTGCAGTACCCGATTACCTGAGAGGATCAGAAACAACGATCACTTTCTCCAGAGCGGACCACCCGCCGGCGATACCACGACCCGGGCACGCTGCTCTGGTAGTCGAAGCTCAGATCGGGGAATACACCTTGAAGAAGGTGTTCATGGATGGAGGCAGCGGTATAAACATCATCTTCGCCGACACCCTGAGAAGGATGAACAGGTCAACATCCAACCTAACGCCATCAGCAAATACCTTCCACGGTATAGTACCAGGGCAAGCAGTCACGCCCATGGGAGCCATTACACTCGATGTCATATTCGGCACACCCGAAAACTTCCAGCGAGAGGCGATCGACTTTGAGGTAGTCGACTGGAAGTCGCAATATCATGCCATACTGGGTCGTCCGGCCTTCGCCAGGTTCATGGCAGTGCCACATTACGCCAACCTCCTGCTCAAGATGCCGGGACCAAAGGGTGTCATCATGGTGAAAGGCGACTTCGACCGGTCTGACAGCTGCGACCGCGAGTTCAGCAGGATTTCTGAGTTCTTTGGGATGGACGAGCAGCTGGAGATGATGGCAGTCGACAACGACAGGACTCTGTTCCCGCCACGGAAGAAACCATCCAAGGAGTCGACATTTAACACAAGCGACGACACAAGGGCTCACCAGGTACACCCGACGGACGCCGACAAGACGGTCAGGGTGTCATCAAGCCTGACTAACGCATAGGAAAGCGCGCTCGTCGAGTTCCTGCGCGAGAACTGGAAAATATTCGCCTGGCAACCTTCTGACATGCCAGGTATACCAAGGGAACTCGCCGAGCACTCCTTACGCGTCCGCAAAGATGCCAGACCAGTCAAGCAGTCCATGAGGCGTTTCGCGGGTCCCAAGAGAGATGCTATCAGCAAGGAGATTGACCGGCTGCTTCACGCCGGATTCATTCGAGAAATAAAGGATTCAGAGTGGGTAGCAAACCCGGTACTGGTGGAAAAGAAGAAGACAAAGAAACTCCGCATGTGCGTCGACTTCACCGCCATCAACAAATGCTGCCCCAAGGATCATTTTCCGCTCCCGCGGATTGATCAGATCGTCGATTCGACTGCAGGCTGTGCACGCCTATCCTTCCTGGATGCCTACTCTGGGTACCAGCAGATAAGGATGAAAGTCGAGGATCAGGAGAAGACAGCATTCATCACACCACACGGTGTATTCTGCTACCAGATGATGCCCTTCGGGTTGAAGAACGCTGGAGCCACATACCAGCGCACGATGCAGGCTTGCTTGAAGGAGCTCATAGGACAGACTGTCCAGGTCTACGTCGACGATATAGTCGTCACCACCCGCACAGAGGACAGCCTCATCGACGACCTCCGCAAGGTCTTCGACGCGCTCAACGAGTACCAGATCAAGTTAAACCCAGAAAAGTGCGTCTTCGGCGTCCCAGCCGGAGAACTACTGGGGTATCTTGTTTCTGCGAGAGGAATAGAAGCCAACCCTGAGAAGGTGCAGAACATACTCGACATGCCTGCACCGACCAAGCTCCACGAAGTGCAACGCCTGGCCGGCAGAGTCGCAGCGCTCAGTCGATTTATTAGTAAGTTGGGAGAAAAGGCCCTGCCCTTCTACCAACTGATGAAAAAGGCAGACAAATTCGAGTGGACAGAGGAGGCACAAGAAGCATTCGACAAATTGAAGCAGACCCTCACAACCCCTCCAGTGCTGGTGGCACCACATGAGAATGAGCCACTGTACTTATATGTGGCAGCCACGAACAGGGTGGTCAGTACCGTACTCGTAGTCGAGCGGGAGGAAGAAGGAAAGAGTCACCCTATTCAGCGACCAGTGTATTACCTCAGCGAGGTGCTAACTGATTCCAAGCAGCGGTACCCGCACTACCAGAAGCTGGCATACGGAGTCTTCATGACGTCCAGGAAGGTGGTCCATTATTTCTCCGAGCACCCGATCACGGTGGTAAGCTCCTCTGCCCTATCCGACATCCTCACCAACCCAGCCGCGACAGGAAGAGTCGCTAAGTGGGTTGTCGAGTTAGGACCACGGGGGCTGAAGTACGCACACCCGAAGGCGATCAAGGCTCAGGTCCTCCCAGAGTTCACCACAGAGTGGATAGAAGCACAACTGCCCGACGAGCCCGACTTGTCCAATGCATGGACAATGTATTTTGATGGATCCAAGAAATTCAACTCAGCCGGAGCAGGAGTCGTGCTCATTTCACCTAAAGGCGACAAGCTGAAGTACGTGCTGCAGATGAAGTTCCCAACTCCTTCCAACAACGAAGCAGAGTACGAGGCACTGATCCACGGCATGCGGATGGCCCAGAACTGCGGCGCCACTCGCCTCATGATCTATGGCGACTCCTATCTGGTCGTGCAGCAAACCATGAAGCAGTGTGATGCCATCGCTGACAACATGATAGCCTACAGGGAGCTGTACAATCAGCTGGAAGGCCTCTTCGACGGCTGTGAACTGCGGCACATCGGCCGCGAAAGCAACGAAGAAGCTGACATCCTGGCCAATCTAGGTTCGGATCGAGCCCCGGTGCCACCCGGAGTCTTCCTCGAGTGCATCACACAGCGTTCAATCAAGGTCCGGCCCCCGCCGGGACCCTCTACATCGACAACAAGCACCGCCAATCCGCCAGGCACGGAGAAGGAGGTCATGGAGATAATGCTAGTCGAGCCCACATGGACAAGCCCGTATCTGGCCTACATGCTGCACCAGCGGCTGCCGGAGAACCAGTCGAAGCCAAGCGCATCGTCCGCCGTTCCAAAGGCTTCACCATCATCAATGGCGAGCTCTACAAGAGAAGCATCTCAGGAGTACTCCAAAGGTGCATCGATCCAGCCGACGGCCAAGCAATCTTACTCGACATCCACGCCGGCATATGTGGGCACCACGCAAGCAGTCGAGCACTGGTGGCCAAGGCCTTGCGAGCAGGGTTTTACTGGCCCACCGCAATGCAAGACGCAGAAGAGCTGGTCAGAAAATGCGTTGGCTGTCAGGAGTTCGCCAACAAGCCGCATGCACCAGCGTCGGCACTGAAGACAATACCACTCGCGTGGCCCTTCGCGCAATGGGGACTCGACATGGTAGGTCCCTTCAAGAATCCTCCCCAGGCGGGCACACTCACCTCCTGGTGGCAGTCGACAAGTTCACGAAGTGGATCGAGGCGGTCCCAATCACAAGCTCAACCGCAACCTCAGCAGTCAACTTCATCAGGTCAATCATCTTCAGGTTTGGTGTGCCGCACGGCATCATCACCGACAACGGGACAAACTTCACAGCCGAAGAATTCAGAGATTTCTGCTCTGAACAAGGTGTCAAGCTCAGCTATGCATCCGTCTCGCACCCGCAGTCCAACGGGCAAGTCGAGAAGGCCAACGGTCTGGTCAGCAAAGGCATCAAGAAGCGTCTGCGAGTACCATTGAAGCGAGCCGCAGGAGCCTGGGTGGAGGAGCTACCAAGTGTGCTGTGGAGCCTACGCACCACGCCAAACAGATCTACCCAGTATACACCATTCTTCATGGTGTACGGCGCCGAAGCAGTCCTGCCCTGCGACATCAAATTTGATGCTCCACGAGTAGTGGCCTACGACGAGTCCGGTGCGGAAGAAGCACTCGAGGATGATGTGGATGTCCTGGATGAAGCACGCGACATCGCCCTCAGCCGCACAGCTGTGTACCAGCAAGACCTGCGCAACTACCACGGTCGGCGACTGCGGCCTAGAGCATTCGTCCCAGGAGACCTGGTCTCCGGCTCAAGCAGAAGAAGGTGCACAAACTCGCCTCCCCATGGGAGGGGCCATACATTGTGACAGAGGCAATCGGCAACGGAGCTTACCGCCTGAAGGACTCGAAGACAGGGACAGTCTGCAGCAATCCGTGGAACGTGGCACAGTTACGCCGCTTCTACGCCTGATAAACCCCAGCTTGTAAGCTTCACCTTGTTAAGTAGCAGCAGGTTTCTTACGCACTCTTTCCCTCGCCAGGGTACCTAAGGGGACTGGAAGGGTTTTAACGAGGCGGCCTGTTTGCGAGAATCAATAAAGATATTTGAAGGAAAACACTTGTCATTTCTTCCTTTGTGAGCAATCAACCTAAATCCTAGGCC
>QRDG01000893.1:0-11059 GCA_012064385.1 Puccinellia tenuiflora | reverse complement strand
CGAGTGCAAAATCACACATTATACATTCAGTGAACAACATCATATGGGCATACATACATGCATATTTATGTTACAAGCTAACATCATACAACAACAGACTGCTATTTTTACTCTCCAGGTTCCTCCTTTGGCGCATCAAGCGGCCCCACAAGCTGCTCGCTGAAGGCCTGGACTTGCTGAATCATCTGACGCGCAGCCGCAAGAGTATCGGCATAGTCATCCGCTCCAGGCAAGCCGTCAAGCACCTTGTCCAAGGAAGATGGGGCCGATGCATTCGAACGTACGCCAGCGCCACGTTCGCCCCGGCAACAAGCTGGGTGTGCACGACTTCCTTCAACGCCTTGACTTTACCCTCACGGTACCTCTCCAGCAGCGCAGCCAGTCCGCTAGGTTGCTCGTTGTGCGGAAAGAACACCTTGTTGACCTGCAATAGAGTGTTTCTGCAACCTTCCAAGAGCAAAGCAGCCCGCCAGGTGCGATCCAGCATTCTTGCAAGTATACTGCCCTTGGACCTGTCCGACCAAAATTGACGGGCTTCGAGTGAGTCACCGGCGGCTTCTCTGCCCACTCGCTCGTCCACTCGACCCTGTTCGGCCGTCTGGTCAGCATTCACATCTGCACGAAGACCCAGCACTTAGAACAGTGCAAGCATAAAGAAACAAGAGCAAAGCGTCAGAAGACCAACCTTGCAGTTGTCGACTGATCAGGTCCATCTGGCCAAGAAGGAATTCCTCACGCTGTGAGAACGGCGCAGCAGGCCGTGACTTCAAGTGCTCCAACTCCAACTTGGCGGTCCTCACCTTCGACTCAAGTTCAACAATCTTGTTCCTCATATAGGTGAACACTCGTTGGTCATTGGCGCTCCGCGCGTGGGCTGGACGCGCTCGACGACGAGGGCGAGTGGGTGCAGCCGAAGAAGTATCCTCGTCTTCACCCACACCAGCGGCCACAGCAACCTCGGGAGTTTCACCCATCTCAGGCTGCCAAGTTCGACAGTGTCAAGCAAGGAAAAGATCACATCCTAGAAGAAAGTATGACGAAAGACTCGAAGACACATATTCACATTTCAGAATCAGATTGTCCGCGGCCAGAAGACCCGCAAACTGTATGGTTCATTACAGTCTATAACCAAAAGAAGAACCCTAAGGCAAAAGGGAACCCTACTACACAGACTACACTGCAGACTCCGACTGCGAGCGACTCTTCTTGGAGGCTAACTCTGCAGCCCTGGCAAGCTTCTTCTCAAAGGTATCAATTAGCTTAACAGCTAGCTGACTCGCTTTCGCCTTGACGCTGTTTAGCGACTTGGTCTTGCCATCGGGCTTTCGAGGGAAGTCGCTGACAACTGCCGCGAAGTCGCCTGCAACCTCATGACCAAGCAAAAGCCGGAAAGTGAACTCTGAGCCGCGTACCGTCTGAGCACGCGTGTAGTCCGCCAAGGTGGTCGCCTCGCCTTCAAAAGGGGCCGCAAGTCCATCAACATCGGTAGGCAACGGCTGGTTGGGGAAGATGCCCTGGTGCACACTCGCCAGAGCATTCTTCGACTTCTGCAGCGCCGCTGAAGATTGCTGCAGTGCAGTCGAAGCATACGCATGGGCACGGTCCACGAAGCCAACAGCCGTCTCCAGGTCGACATTCTCACTGGAAGACTCTTCTGGAGGAGCGCCTCCGCACGGCCCTGAAAAACGAGAATGACCACACTTATGACACATCAGAAGTCGACACAAGACAAAGTAGGCAACGAGCCGAGATACTCACCTCCGATTGCGTTGGCGAGTCCGAGCAAGCGTTCAACCTGGGTCTTCTCTAGTTCGCCCCGGGTTCGCTCACGCTCCTGAGCTGCACCCAGGGACTTCTCCAGCTCGGCGACCCGCCTCGCCAGAGTCTCCTTTTCGCCTGTGAATCACCGGATCAAAGTCAAAAACAAAGATAGTCGATACACCTCCTGAATGCACGGGTTGGTACTTACTGTTGGCTCGCTCCAGAGCAATGCGGAGTCGACCATCCTCCTTCTCCATGCGCATGAAGGACTTGGCTCCCTCAAGCAGCTGGCGACAAAACGGCTGTGCAAAGAAGCAAAAGTGTCAATCTGTGCCCGACTATCCTAGTCACGCACATCTTCGGGGGCTACTCCCATCGGGAGCGCTGTTCGCGCACCCGACACAAGAAATTGCAAGGCTAAGACAGAATATACTTACATGCTCCAGTAGCTCAGCATCCACTGCAGTCGCATCAGCAGCTCTTTCTGGCACCTTGGAGGTCGACGTCTTCAACGTCAAAGGATTATTGGCCTCAGGCGCTTCTTCGGGTGCCCCGGTGGTTCGCTCCGGGACAGCCGCGGATTGGTGCTCCTCTTCTCGAGGCGAAGAGCCATCTCCACGAGTGTGATGGCTGTGTAAAGAAGCAAAACTTCAGAAAAGCGTCTGAGGAGTCGAAAGAAGAACAAATGACAAAAAGGCGTACTTGCAGAGGCTCACCTGGTGACGTCTTCATCCTCGCTGCTCATGGGAGGAGATGCCATCCCCCCAAACCCAACGGGCGGTGCCGAATTCAGTGGAGACACGAACAGCGGATCAACCGGCTCACTCGCATCGGAGGACGAGTCGCGGGCTTCCTTGTCCTCTGCAACCACTTCCTTCAAAGGAGACGACCCCGAGGTGGAGTCGACATTCCTTCATCTTAGCCGCTTCCGCAGCGGCTCTTCATCTTCGTCATCCTCTTCTGCTTCCTCATTCGGCGAGTGAGCAGAAGGGAGTTCATCTTCATCGTCGTCCTGCTCGACGACTGTGGCCTCATCGTGAGGTCCGTTCTCCATCAGCGGAGGAAGGCTCACGTAAGCCCTTCGATCCTGACGAGCAGCGAGCAGAAAACTGAGTCAAGAGAAACTGTCGACTAAAGCAAAGTAAAGAGAATTCAAGGTGCTTACCTCAGGCACGGGATTGTTTGGCCCATATGGTTCGACTGGGCAGCTAACGTTGCACGGATCGGCGGCCCGAAGGCTGGTGATGTTCTTCACCTTAGTCGCGATCTGCGCGTCATCAAGCGCGGTGTCGACTGGAAGCTCCCACATTGGCTGGCGTCGACTCAGCGGCTGCACCTTCAGCTTGTGGAAAGTTGCGATAAGGTGAATGCCACCTGTCTCGCGTCCGAGCGTCGTCAGCAACCCGCGGAGCAGCGCCAGCAGTGGCTTGGTCGACTCCTTGTCCTCCTTTGACAGAGGGTGCGACCAGGCCTTGGTCCTCCGCAGAGCTCGATCAGCGGCGAACTCGGGAAGGCCTTCTTGGTCCCACTTGATGTAGAACCATTTCTTCCGCCAGTTCTGGACGGAGTCGGATTTCTTCAGCTGGAAGAAGCTTGTGTCGCCGCGCAGCTGGATTCCGAAGCCGCCCACGGGGAACGTCTGCTTCGACCGCCCCACCATCCGTCGCACCATGAAGAGCGACTTCCACAAGTTCCAGTTGGGTGCGATCCCCAAAAAGCACTCGCATAACACAATGAAGCTCGCAATGTTCAATACGCTGTTGGGATTCAGATCATGCATCTGAATCCCATAGGCGTAGAGAAGACCACGAACAAAATCGTGGATGGGGAACCCGAAGCCGCGTGGAAGGAACTCCACGAAGCACACGCGCTCCCCATCCCGAGGAGAGGGGATCACATCCTTACCGGGGGCGCGCGTCGTCGCCGTGCTCGTCGGCGGCAGCAACCCTTGTTCGCGGAGGGTGTCCAGCTCCGCCGCCTTCACGGACGATTTCCCCCAATCGCCCTCCAGCTTCTTCATCCCGGCGTCGTCGCCGGCGGCGGCGGAGCCTTCCGCTCCCTTCACCCTCTTCTGGCCCATGGTGCTAGTGGGGGAGGAGAGAGTCTCTGGTAAGCTGGGCGCAAGATCAGCAATGGAGGAATAGCACTAGAGGAGAGAGCAGACGAGATGGCGGCGAAATGAGGAAGGCGTGCGCTGTTCCCCACCGCGGTGAAGATTATGTACCGCGGGGTTAGTTCATCCTGGCCGTCCTCCACGAGGCCGCAACTCGAGGCAACATCTGGCCGTCCACGTGTCGCGCGGAGATAGCAACCGTCGCCGGCCACGCCGCCCACTACGCGCGGGAATCGAGGCGCCATCATCATGCCACGAAAATTTCGCGCCCAACGGTCAGAACAGTCAACACTGACACCGGGACCACTCTGTTACGTCCCATCGGACGCAGAGCACGCCGAAAACGTCAGCCCAGACGTCATCAGCGGAGGCGTATCAAGTAAGCCAACGGGCTGTTGGAGCACCCGGACAGTTTTTCGAGTGCAACAAGAACAGTAAGCTCTGAGAGCTGAGTCGACTCGATAATCCATTCGAGTGAGACAAATACACAGTAAGCTTTACAAAGCTGATGACACCCGAATTCATCATTCGAGTGGACTACAACCAGTAAGCTTTCATAGCTGAGCTTAAGTCGATTCCGTAGGCCATTAAGGCTGAGTACAAAGTAAGTCGAACAAGGCCAGTTTTGACTTGGGCATTTCGAGTCATCTTTTTACTCCCATCGGGAGCGGGCTTTTCGACTGAAGAAAAATTGAGTTTAACCTCAATTGCAAGCAATTCAGCTTAATCTCGGGGGCTACTCCCATCGGGAGCGCTGTTCGCGCACCCGATGAATAAGGACAACGACAGTCGAAAGCTGGCGAGTCAAGAAAATCATGAAGCGCACTCGTTGATTCAAGACAGTAGCAGTCGAAGATTGGCTCGCGAAGGAGTCAGCTGGCGTGCCCGGAGGAAGGAGTCCTTTACTCGACTCTGCGATTCGACTAAGCACTCGGGGGCTACTGTCGTGGGGCTACCTTTCGGGTGCCCCACGGTGGTGATGCCTGGGTCACGCCAAGTGAAGCCCATTGAAGCCCATGAAGTATACCGGGTGGCCCAAGTAGTCGGTTAGGCCGATGAGAGTTTTCCTTATCTTGTAACGTGCAATCTGCACCGTCCACCTGAGACCTGGCCTGTGATATAAAGGCCAGGAGGGTGCGTCGTTTAGGTCAAGCAACCAGCAAGCAAACCCTAGCGAGATTGCATCTCGCCATTGTAGCCACCTCAATAATTCCAGACAAGCAGGAGTAGGTCTTTACCTCACCTCGAGGGGCCGAACCTGGGTAAAACTCGCCCCCTGTTAGCCGTCACAGCCACCAACGTTCTCTCTCTCCCCCTCAATCAACCCGGGGTGTACAACCTTGGGATTTGCCGAGCCCCCACCTCGTCAAGGAGGAACTGTCGTCGCTGACGACCAAGCACCTCGAGCTGGGGGAGAACCCCACCCGGGTGTCCTCGGAGCTGGCGGGAATCCACCAACAAGCAGAGGACGAGTTCAAGCGCATCATCACCGCCAGCACGGATGTGGCGACGCGGGTGCTTCAACTGGACAGGAATGCTGAACTCTCCAGGTTAGCCCCGGACTGCCGGAGCCTCCCCGAAGTGACCGAGTTCCTCAGGAAGACGACGGCCTCCATAAGGTCCACCAAGAACCGGATCGCGCTCCGGCTACGCATGGACCGGAACGGGGCCAGTCTTGATAAGGCAGCACGCGTGATGGCATCATTCTGGGAGGCGAACCCGAATGCTGTCATGCCCAACTTCGTGGTTGACGAACCTTCCGAGGCCTCGCTCCAAGCCGTAGAAGACTTTGCGGTGGCGTTGGCCACGAAGATGTATCCTCTGCCGCCCCACTAGACTCCCTGCACACCATTCGAGCATCTCGTGCCCCAAATGTAATAATCGTTGTGTTAGACTTTGTACGTGATCATAACTTATGCTGCATTGCTTAGGAAGCTTTTATGCTACTCTACTCGCGGGTGCTTTGGCTTTATCATGTTTATTTTTTCTCCACGTCTTTGAGAGATCCTTCCGGGATGTAAGCTTACCCGTGAGATCCTGACTGATCAGGCACATCTCCACAGGCCCTAACGATTCCCGAAAGGTCGCTCACCCACTCGGCTCGTACTCCTCCCGGGCGGTATCTGGTCTCTCACCGCTTCGTACCCCCGGGAGAGCCGGCCCCCTGGGGTGCTCAATCGACGAACAAGACGCGTTTTCAGTTTCAAGCATGGTTTTATTCCCGTGAGATAGACAGCCAAAACATGACACAGGTTCAGGTCAAAGATAACTTATCTTCTTCGTTTACACGGAGTTCCGAGTGGTAACTCGTCCGGGTGCCCTTCCAGATGTCGCGGGTACCTTGCGCGGACCATGCTCTTGGCTTCAGCATACCCCGCGGGGTGGAAAGGAAGCAGCCTCCTCGACCCGTGCGCATTGATCAGCCATGGTCCACAGGTCTTCCAGGGTGGCCACCGTGCGGGTCCTCAGTTTCTCCCGCATCATCGGGTTGCGGACCTTGGCGTGGAGGACGGCGATAACGGAGATCTCTTGCAGGTCAGCCGGGGGAATGCGGATGATGACGCCCCGGAACCTCCAGACGTATCGGCGTAGCGGCTCCTCAGGCCCTTGCTCTAGGCGGTAGAGGTCAAGGACGGTCGCACCAGGATGCGGGTCCGCCTGGACCTCCATCTCCTCGTGAGAGCAACGCCTGGGGTTGGAGCTCTGGTTGATGGCCTCGCGGGTAGGATCCATGGGCCTCTTTCCATGGGGATCCCCTCGTCGTCCTCCTCTGGAGGTGCTGGCGCAGGAGCGGCAGCTGCTTGGGCGTTGGTCGGGTAGAACTCGCAGGAGCGTGGCAGTGGTGAGCATAGTCCAGCAGGTTTCCAAACTCGTGATCCAGGCCCTCGCTCGGGGATCGCCTTTGCACTGCTCTGGCGGGAAGGAGAGGAGCACTCGGGCCGTGCCCAGCGCTTCTTCCAGCCCCCAGCTTCTTCGCGACGACTGCTGCTGCGACGGCTCACCACGGATCTCCTGAGTTCCTGACATGGTCTTTTTTTTGTCCAAGACGCGCCCGTTCACCCGATCTCGACGGAGCAGGAGAGGAGCTCGTGGCAGATCTTGCCTCAACCGAAGAGCTCGACGTTGAACTTGATGATGCCATGGACCAAGATCTTGCCAGAAGATCTGAAGAACTTGAAGCAGATCTCGATGAAGAACGCGAAGCCGATGAAGAACTTGAGATGGATCTTGACGATGAACTCGGAGCTGATGAAGACGAAACAAGCGCTTGCGCCCCCTACCTGGCGCGCCAGATGTCGTGTCTTGGATCACGGACAACGGGAGTAAAGGATAACCCCTTTTTAGGTTCGGTATAGGGCGCGAAGGAGGCTGAGAAACGTCTTCCGCCAGGGGGGCTTCGTCTACGCTCGAGATCTACGTGCTAGCAAGCTTCACAGAGACACAAGGAGTTTACCCAGGTCAGGCCGCCCGAAGGCTAACATCCTACTCCTGCATGTCTGGATTAAGTGGTGTATCATGGCGTAGCTTTACAATGGTGGTTGCGGGTGTGAACCCGGGAGGTGTCGGCTAGAGGTTGAAGACGAGCAGATCCTGACTCGGAGGAGATCACCTCTCGCCTAAGCTACTCTCGGACTTGTGCGCTACCTAGCCTAGCCTCCGACTCGCTGATGTTCCGTCCTTACCCTTGGGCGCCTTGGTCCTCCTTTTATAGGCTAAGGGGATACCACAGGTGCACCCTTGGGGCTGGAGGGTTTTGGCGGGAAAACCCCTCCGGGTTCTTCTTAGGAGGCGACGTGGCCTCCTCTCGTCCAAGTATTCTTCTGAGAGGGGGTAGGTGCGGTCGCCCACCTTTTCCAGGGAGGGCGGACAGAGTCTGATAGCTTTTCCGCCTCTGCCCCCCTTGGCGCCTCCATCTTCTTGGCTCCCAAGTCTTCTACGAGCTTCCAGCCAGGGCTGGCAAGCTTATCCTCTTCGCGCGCTGGAGTTTGGTTCCCGGGGGTGAGCCTGGCCTTCTGCCGGGCGCCGGGGTCCCGGGGGGTCCCCTGGTCCTTTGCCTTGGTTGTCGATGCCGTGTTCGTCCAGACGCCGTGGGGCAGATGGGGGGTCCCATCTGCCAGTCTTGTGCCTTGGCCTTGAGTGCCTACTTGGTGGGCCCATGTACGATGGAGCCACTTTGACCGCATCAGGGGAACCCCATGTTCCACTGTTGCGACACTGAACCATCCATGCATGTATTTATCTATGTTTAGGCTGGTGGAAGAAACCAAGAGATGGGTTCGCCAAATTAAATTTCGATGCGGGTTTCAACATAAATCATGGTACAAACAATACATGAGCTATTATTCGTGATGATAGGGGTCTGTTTATAGCAGCTAGCTGTTGTGGCATCCCTTATATCTCAGATCCTTAGACGGCTGAAGCTCGAGCTCTCCATGACGGACTACTATTGGCCGGACGGGTGGGCTGTAATCAGATTGAAGTGAATTCAGACTGCATGGACCTGATCGATGTGACATAAATGGCGGAAATTTTCTTGGCCGGCTTCTGCAGTTTACGAGGAGTGTACACACATTTGTCGTAATTTTACAGAAGTTGTTTTTATGCCCTGTCCTAGGGAGGCCAATATGGCAGCACACGTTTTAGCTAGTCGCACAGAGGGTCCTATGTCAATTGTTTGCCAAGAGGAGCCCCCTGATTTTCTTATTTGTGTGATCGCAAACGATGTATCTTTTTTGCCTTATGAATAAAATCTGCCATGATGGTTTTTCCTCAAAAAACAAAAAGTATATACCCGGAACTAATTTATGTTTGGCAATTAATCTTTTGTTCGATAGTTTCCATATGGTTGATTCACATCAGGTTTCCAAGGAATTGGTTTGGTTGCTTAACACTCACTGCCTGCGCACAATGGGTGTGGTTGGTTTTTTTTTTGACAATCAATACCATATATATTTATTGCAGGAAATAGTACAAGGTAGTGATACATGAGCTGACTCCAGCGATTACAAAATAAAGTTTAAAAGAAAATAGAAAATTTTCGATATCTTCAATCTCTTTTTGTTCCATGACAAAATCTTGTATTTCTCTGAAGGAAGCCGTAAAGTGACATAGATACCAACACATATACCTGTAAATACCAACGAGTGTTCTCTCATAATTTTAATTTTGAGCCGCATGCAGGAAACCATTAAAGTAATCAACAAACATCGGCAAGAGTACCAACACCAGTATTTCAGGGAAAAGCAACCGCGAACCACTTGATCGACATCGCAGGAAACCGAGGGTACGAATCACCATTGCCGAGAACATAGCAGCCGGGACAAACATTGCAAGGACAAACCTCCTCGCGGCAACCATGAGAAGAAATCCAAAATTGATCCGGCGAAGCAAGATCGGAAGTACCAAACGTAGACAAATTTAATCTTTCAGCACCACCATTGACATCGGGAAGAAAATCTCGCCTTCGAACGGTGTGGTTGGTTTCTTTAGTCTTAGTGCCAAACAAATTTTTGTGTGGGAATGGCAGAGGAGGATGGTAGATAGCCCCCTATCAGTGCAATAGGTCCTACAAAATTCATAAAGACGGCCGCCAATATGTCATTCAGTCCACAATAATGTTTACATGAATACGCAGGTTGAGATAAATAGGATTTTTAGAATAAATGAATAATAAATGGCAAAGTCAATATTTCATTTTTTTATGCAGACGTGTAATAAACTTATTATAATCAGAATCAAGGTACATACACTAAACTTGATGTACAATCTCAACCGTCACTTAGCGAGACAGTTTTTTTTTTTTTTTTTAGGAATCTACGGCAGGCACGAGGACGGCCTGAACCATTGGAGAAAAACAGCAGAGTTATTTACTTGAAGCCAACCGAATAAAACCGCATAAAAACAGAAAAACCCAACTGCTAAAATAAAAAACTATACATGTGTAACCAAATGGGTAAACATGGCTGCCCAATCATAAAGAATTGCCTTTTGAGCTTGATTTGAGCATCGATGAGTGCATAGGAAGAAATCCTCCGCACATCTACGGAAAACAACTTCAATTGGCTCAACCTTGTTACGGAAAACCTTTGCTTGCGCCTCTTTCAGCTAAAAATCATACTCCTTGACTTTCAGTGCACTCCAAAACAACACAAATACATTGCTTGGCTCAACAAAACGTCGCGGGCTCGAGTTAACAACAGAAACGTTGACAACTTTGTTCCCGAATGCAATTGAATTGCAACAATGGCACAATGCGAATGAATTGCAACAATGACATGTCAATAGCAAACGGATTGATCACCAAACATAACTTAGTACAAGTATGATGGGCATAACTTAAGCTGCAATTGATACTAGATATGGGATATGATGGAGCAGAGAGACAACAATTTTCTTCTGACTTGGATTCAAGCTAGAGCCATCAATCCATCATAGATATTATCCTCCTCTCTGACGTTTACTTGGGAGAGGAAATCTCCTCCGCTGGCTCGCAGCGATGCGGGTCACAGAATTCGAAGTCTGGATCCTTGCCCAGCTGCTCGCTGTATTCCTGCAGCTGGGCGACGCCGTCGAGGTACTCGTCGTCCACCTCGACATAGCCCTTCTGGAGCCACTCATTGCGGATCCTCTCCTGGAACAGCGCAAACTCATTGGAGATCCTGTCGGCACGGGCAGCTGCTTCCCTGTGCACCTGCCGTCTCTTCTCCAGACACTCCTCCGTGATGCCCAAGAACTCAGCCAAGTTGTCGCCGCTGGAGTAAGGGATTGCACAGGGCTGTTCTTTCGGAAAGGCCAGGACGAAACTCACGTACTCGCCACCAAGCCGATGCTTGACAACAGGCGGGTCAGATTCAGCGCAGGGAGGCGGCGACGACTCCGCCTCCTTCCCTGTCTCGGCGACCTCGGCGGCGACGAGCACGTTCTCCGTCTGCAACTGCTTGGCGTTCACGTGCTCCATCAGCTCGTCGGAACCGGCCATGGTGATTCTCTCCTCCGGTAGATTGATTAGTTCAGGTGATTCTTTCGATCGATCTATAATTCTACATATACTCGAAACCAATAATTCCTACCTAGGTACGGCCACGAGCCGGACTCGAACACGGATCCTGGAGAAAATACATTAGAAAGAGAGCACGGCGTACCATTACTCAGTTAATAATTAACATGGAAATTCCCGATGAGGTT